>VXBI01011588.1:516186-596373 GCA_013397375.1 Toxostoma redivivum
CGCCTCGCCCGGGCCCCCCCCGCCCCGCCCCGCCACGGCCTGCCCCGCGCGGCCGGCCCGGCAGCAGAGCCGCCGGTGCCCTCCGCGCTGTGTGCCTCTCCTCCAACTCGGACACCTCCACTGTGCTAAAGCGCCACAAACACGCGTGTTCGCGGTGCATCCAGACCAGAGGCACAATTTCCGCACCCTGCCGGCGTAGCGTTGGATAGGGGGTTTAAGATACAGGCAGTCCTCACACCCAACTCCCTGCCTCTCGGGTGAAAACTAGGGAGTGCTTATTTGTTTAAGCCTCTATATGATCAGGAAAAGTTCTCTTAAAAATATTCTTTTCTTGGAGAGGAAATTGATCCCCCTATGGGGATTTTTTTGAGACTTATTAAATCCCAAGTTCAGAAACATTATAACGTCTGAGTGTGTACAATGATGTGAATAAGTTTGGGCTTCTTTTTTGGAGGTGAAAAATTAATAATATTCCATTAGAATTTGTTTCAAATGGATTTGCTCACTTCTAAAAAATTTTCCTTGTTTGAATACTCTATGACACGTTAGCTGACATGAGTGATAGGTGAAAAACAAGTGACGCTTTGAATGAATGATTGCAAGAGAATTCTCACAGAAAGTAATCTTAGGATTAGAAAGCATTCGAACTTGCATTAGAATACTCTTTCTATAAGAATGTCATCTAATCAGGCAACAGAAAACTATCATCTGATACGTACTATCAATCAATATTAACCAATACAGCTCAACAATGTTGAATGCTGCCATAAATTTCTCTGAACAAACTATAAATCAAGAATATATGCTTGAATTATATCACAAGTAGATTCTAGAGTGAATTTCACTAAGGTGTAAAAATTTTTATACAGTTTGCCAACAATTCACTGAACAAGAGCTAAATTCACTTGATCATTGTGAGAAACCCAGCTCTAATTTTTTGCAACTAGTTTTGCAAGTGCAATTATGTTTTCTGAAACATAGTATCCATTTTGTAGACAAGTAATTTTGATTCGATGAGATTCAAGCTAAAAGCCCTTTATTCTTTTAGAAATGATTGCTGTCTGCATGGTGATGTTGCAGAGCTCAGGTAACTGCCTTGTTGAGTGCAATTTGCGTGAGTATTAATCTGACAATATATACTGATGGTCACGTGGGTCTAGAAATAATCACTTCATATAGACAGGAAAAATGGAACATAAAAATGTTATCCAGCATTCATAAAATGGACATAACATTGGCAGGCTTTCAAAACCTATAAGAAATTCTTCTGGTGCCGAAAAGTGTCCTTTGGGATCACAGCCTTGTTCCTAGTCACCTTCCTGCATTTCCAACATCTGTGCTAGACTCCCTCTCCAGTACATGGAAAGATATGCCTGCCTCGAGGTGGAGTCCAAGGAAACTCCATGTCTTCTCTTCCCTGCTGTGAAAAGATGAAGATAGGCAACAGCTAACACTACCAAATAGTGCACGTCTAAAGAATGCTTGTCCCTTGGAAGCCTTCAGGAAGGCTTCATGCATTCAGAAAGGCTCTTCCTTTCTGGAGGTAGGGTAATGTGATAAGCACATTCAAGCTTGTGAATAGCAGGATACTCTTGGTGCCTCATTCCCAAACTCTTCTTGGGTACTAAATACTTCATAGATAACTAGAATCTCAGACTACATATGTTCTACTTTCAAAGAAGAGCTGAATCATATGAAGAGAGCATCAAGTTCCACTTTTCCCTCTCCCATTTCCAACAAGTACTTGATTATTCTGTACTGAACACAACTTGCCCAGAGCAGAGTTAGTCTAAAACCAGCTTGGGAGACAGTCCAAACTGCCAGGGTTAGGCCATCCTTGAGCCTGTCAGGCAGTGCAAGGGGTTAATCCATTCTGGTGCAAGTGAGTAATAGCAACAACTCAGTTGAATCCTGGTAAAAAATCTCTGGAATACCTCCACTGCAGCAAGCCCTGCAGAAGAGCACAGCCCCTTGTCTGGGGGTCCCGACTGTGCTCTGCTCTGAGTCAGGGTTGAGCCACTCATTGAGGCTGGGAGAGAGGCTTCTCTGGATGAGTCAGTCAGATACTGAACCAGAAAAAGGTGATGTTTGAACTATAAAGAACACACACTAGCAGGTGCTTTGGAGTAAAAGGAACAGGGCTTACAAATACCTGTATTTTGGAAGCAGAATTTCAGCACTACTGTAGTCCTCTGCTTTCTAGAAAATAAAAGTATTTTTTTGTTCAAATGTAGGGGTACCTTATAAATGGGAAGGTGACCTTGATCTCACAACTGAAAACAAAGGGAAGAAGAAAGGGTTTGATGGTTAGGAATTCCACTTATACCTCGGTCAATCCCTCTCAGATTTTCTGCAGATATTTCCAGACCTCAGGTGAGATGAGAAAAGCACATAGAGAGCAGTCCAAACTCTTCTAATAGCCACTGAGTAGGTGAAAATATTTACCAGAAGGAGCAAATCTGAGTATGTAAAGTTCCTTGTGAGTCAGGTGTCCTAGTTTTATTCCCACAAAAAAAATCTACATATCAATCAGAGATGACATGTCCTCCCCCACCCTACTTTTGCTGTGCTAAATTGCTTCAGAGTTTATCAGTGCTGTTGTTGTAGCTCTGCTGCAGGTACAGGTGCTTGCTGTTAATAAATACACTAATAAATATATGGGGCTCTAGGGTCTTCTTAGCTAAATGAAACAAACTTTTCACAGAGAAAGAAAAAACTTCTTGGAAGGTTTTTATCTCCATGGCACTAGAATGGAGCCTATTTAAAAGTTTTTCAAAAACAATATTTTAAAAGTGGGTTTGAGATACCATGTTGGATGTTTTTTTCTGCACAAATGTTCTAATGGACACACAAACAGTGACCAGTCAGACCCTGAATATTTTATACAACAGAAATTCATATTGCAATTCATGGAAATTTTCACCTGAGCAGTCTGAGAGAAAAAAAAGTTGAAGAATACATTTAGTGCAGATAGCTCAGGGTGCAGCTGGAGTTTGAACTGCAAAATGAGCTCTGGTGGCTGGAGCTCCAGGCAAGGGGCCGTAAACTGGTGCCAACCCTTTGCACAACAAAGGACACGAGGGCCTTGTGGCTCAGCTGGGGAACCAAACTCAGAGACATGGCAGGAGCTGAGGACTCAGCTGGAAGACCCCAGCCTCACTCACGCTCACTGTAAGGGTATAAAAGCCCAGGGATTCCCATGTTTAGGGTACCTCCTTAGAGGTACCAGCTCAAGCTTACGCTGTTGTTGCACCATGATTAAATTATTTTAGGGATTGAGGTGTCTGAGACACTGTTCTGGGCAACCTGAGGTGGACCTGGCAAGGAATCCTGGTCTGACTGTGAGTGTGGTGAGTACAGGGAGTCAAGCACGGCACCTGTCAGGTCACTGGAGCCATGAAGGATCTCAGACCTAGCTCAGGTGATATGGGTTTGACTGCTGGCATCAGGAAAGTTTCTGTAATAAAAATACAAAACAATTTTAGTTTATGCTGAGAGAGAAATTGGCTCTGTCTTCTCTGGTTGTGCGCCCCTCATATCAGGGTATCTGTTCCTGTGTGTGTTCCTCACATCCTGGCTGGAGGCAGCAGGCAGGGCAGCTCGTTCATCCAAGCTCTGCACAGGGCCTGGGAAGAGAAGGGAATTCACTCCAGATTGTGCAACATAGGGTCTATCCCTCCTCATTGGGAAATCCTCTTCGCTGCTCCCAGGACTGGCCCAAGGTCTCTCTGGTTGAAGGAAAAGACAAAGAGGAGACTGGTCTGAGATTATTTGAATTAAAACATCACCTGTGGCTATTCCATGTATCTGAGTTAGGACTTAGTACTCCCAGAGATAGAGAGTTGAGGGTGAATTCTCACCCTAGAGGCTTCAGATAATTTGAATATATCAAGAATTACATAAATTATTTAAAATATAAATATAGCAGATAAAGTACAGAAGATAGAACTGAAACCATGGCTATCTGGCTGAGTCAGTCTGTTTTTCTGTACCCACACATGGCAAATGCAGAGAAGACATTTACTGTTAAGACAACACAAGAAAACTCAGTTGCTAGACACTATAAAGATATTACAATGGTTTCAATTCTGAAGCAAAATTCTACCAATTTTAGGAGCTTTTAGAAAAAGAAAGGAGTGAAAGCCCTAACAGTGAGCACCTATTAGCTCCTGAGATGAGGTCTTCAACACTGGTGACATTTTATATTTGCAACTGTAAACAACAGTGACAAGTGCCAAATGTGTGCTGGTGTGCACATCTATTTCTCCTTAGCCTTCTCCACATCTACTAAGAGAAGTGAAGTTTTCAAAAACCCACAGTCTACCACAATGTTTGAGTGAACCCAGACAGTGCTGATTGTTTTAGGCATGTCAGCTTTCCATGTGGGAGTCATCACAGCAGTCCTTTATGGCTCTTCTGTTATTAGATGCCATGATGGGGATGGGAAAGCCTCTTGCATGACTGCTGTTGGATTTGCATTAGATTTGTTAAACATACTGGCCCCCTGTGTGATTATTCAGATAAGCTATCAGGTGATCCTGATTTAAGCATCTTGATATAGAGCGTAGCATCCAGACTATTGCTGATATTTGGATTTGTGGCTGCTTGTGATGGGCTTGCTCATTACTGCCTGAGCAGTACCATTAGTGGGTACAGTGTACTACTGACACAAAGGCACACTTGCCCTGAGGAGTCTGCAGTCAAAAGCAGACACAAGGATAGTGAAGGCTACAAATATTCAAAAAGTGCAGGAATGAGAGAATGAGGTCTATAACAACTGAAAGATTATAAGATATGCTTGTTATGTTCACCTTTCGCTAGTGCCTTGTTTTTCAGTCTGTGCTGACACCTAACCTGAATGATCTTGCAAAAGAATCATGTTCTGAATTCATATAGCTTCTTGTGATAAGCTGTTGATGTGCTTCTGGTATTTTTTAAGACACAGAGGAGACATGTCAGGGAAACAGAAGCCCGATTGCACTGCAGATAGAATATTCTAATCAGTGAGCAGCTTATCAGCACACTTACCAGCAGCAAATGCTTCACAAATCCCGGAGAATGCCAGCTGAAAATCCCCATCATTACTGACATAACTTTCTCGATAAGCCTCCTCAACAATATGAGCTATTGTTTATACTGAGAAACACTGCTGAGGTTCAGTGGAAAGGTGTGCAGAGCCTTTTCTCCCAAACAAATGAAGCACTGGATTCATGGGTGAGAAGCAGACCTGCTGGCATTCACCGCTCTTATTCTATTCAGTGGTCACAGCAAATGACACCCTTTCATTTTCCCTTCCTGCACTTCATAGTATATAAAAAAACTTAAGCCTAAACCAGCTATATTTATTTTTGATTAAATCTGTTTCCCTTCTCCAGATGGTACGTGCAGGAGCACAACATTAACCCAAAACAAAAATGAGCAACCAGAAGCAAGTGTGCCATTAGCTCAGCTCAATGTCTGATGTGTTTATTTTCTGTGAAAATCCGTGGAGCAGGCTGACAAGCAAAATCTTTTGCTTCACATACCACTTACAGGGCTCCAGTAGAGCAGACAGTCAGTGAAAAAAGCTTCTGCAAGGCATGGCTATGATTTTTTTTTTCTTTTTAGGCACAGATACAGTCAATCTAAACTTTTATCTATGAAAGAGACTCATCAGAGACAATATTAAGATAATTACATCGTAACTACAAATTGTCATAAGAGAGGTTTTATGACACAATTTAGCTGAATTTGCTGCTATTGACCTCAGAGTGGTTTATCAAGGCAGGAGAAATAAATTAAGAGATATGAGTACTCCGAATGCAAATGGTGAGCTGTGTTTTCCAACTTCCTGAGGTAAGATGGGATACTTATATTTACAGTCATCAAAATGAAAAGTTCAGATTTTTAAGCTACTGATATTATATGGCTTTGTCTATGGCAGTGAACCAGGCCAGGGTATGTGTCTGCATATTAGCCTGGGATTATCCATACTTGAATTTACATTACAAGGTCCTTGATGTGATTTTGACCTGTGTCAGTTATCATCCCTCCCAGGTTTTAGACACAGCCCGAGGGCTAGCACAGACTAAGGACCTGCCTGACTGCAGGTCAGATGTGACCCCCCATTTAGCAAAGAAACGTAGCCATACCAAGAAGAGTGACGCTGTGCCAGTGGATGTCAGGGCAGGAGAATGATCCCTATTTACTAATATGGATGCACCTGTAATATCAGATAGAAAAGGAGCAATGTTTATCTTGTGTGCCAAAATCAGTGTTCCAATAAACAGCATTGATAACTGAACTTTCTGGCTACGTTAGAGCACTCCACTCTGGTAAAGCCTCTCAGCAGGTATGGCTAATTATGAAATACTGCCTTCCTTTGGGATAGTTCCTGAACTGGATGTTCAGAAGGATGTGACAAGGATGTATACTCATCAGATATGAGCCAGTTTGTACCCAGAGGTGATATAGGTGTGCCATAGTCTTGCATTTCATGGGAAGAGCCTTAGCCTGTAAACACTGACATCATCCCTGTGTGGAAGTTTTGGTGTGGATTTCTGGTGGTGAAAATGATGGTGTGGTGCAGCACCCACCAGCACATCCTCTCCCAGGATTTATGTGTCAGCTTAACACATAAAGGGAGGTGACGTTTCTTAGGCATTTGCACGCTGAAGAGTACAAGGGTGAGAGGGGGCTGTTCAAAGACTTCAGGTGCTATTGAAGTACAAGTATTAGATAACAGGAGTCACTAACAATGAAAATTAAATGAGCATCATCAACATGAAAGTCCAACTCACCTTGAGAAACAATGCTCAAACACAGGCGAAACTGAAATGTCCTTTGCCGCCTACAACTTCATTAAGGTGACATTTTCCACAGTATGTACTTGGCAAACACAACTCAAACCCTTACTGAGTTCTCTGCTGCTTTCAAAATGTGGCACCTCTTGGGACCTGGAATCTGCTGACACAGATGTTATAAAAGACTTTTTGTAGGATTGACGGCAAATAAAATATTCTGCTGCTTATTGCAAGCTTTTTTGACGGCATAATTATGGGTATCCTTGCTCCAGGCTTCCTGACTGATTCTCACCTGACAGACAGCCTCATAGATTTTATGCATTCAACAAATGCATTGGCACTCTCCCTCATATTTCAGCATAAATCTAGGAATGGAACAGTCATCAGGTGACTTCCTATTTTGAATCTGTTGTACAACTTTTCATGTTCCTGTCTCTACTGTGTTGTTACAGTAAGTCTTGCTCTTGCCTCTCAGCTTTCTGAAATGAAAGCAAAGGGCTGTGTCACAAACATCAGAAACAAAAGACAAGAAGCACTGTTCAGCCAGTGTCCTGTGTATGTACATTACTTTGAGCAATTCAGCATTATTTTATTAAAGGTAGCTTAAAAGGGAGTGGAGAGAAACTAGAAAACTAGAACCTTCTCTTCACAAGTTTTGAGCTCCTTAAACTTCCATTAGCTTTCTAAAGGTGTTCATTTCCTTTGGGTTCAAGGTGCTCTGTGAACAAAAAGCACTTAAGAGAAACATGCCGCTTTTTAAATGGTAGTGGCCAATAACAGACAATAACAATTTGTGGAAGGACAAGGAAAGCTTTTCTGTAAAAAGACAAGAGCACCTCTGAAAAAAACCAGGACAACTTGATTTTTCTGTGCTTATTTTAGCAGAATGTTCCAGAGCAGACTTACTAAAAAGTCTCCACTAAATCTTGTTTCTGAGAAGGAATGGTATTATTTCTGGTCATGTACACAATCTTTAGCTTTGACTTGAAGAACACTAAGCTACTTTCCCCTTATCCTTTGTAACTTTAATTGTGCAATAAAGTATTCTTAGCTTCCTCATGTAGTATGATGCTAGCAGTCATCTTCCTACTGTACAAGTCTCTTATCACATCTTCAGCTTTTCTTATCTTTCTATAGCTATTGAATCTTGATATCACTCTCATTTGTCATAACCTCTAGCCTAGATTTCAAAAATCCCTCTCTTTTCAAAATAAGCTTCATACCTTGTCATCATCACTTCTCACAGGCTCTTTTCAGAGCAGCAAATTTCAGTGCAACATGCAAAGTGCAACTCTTCGCTTCCCATGACCTCGTGCCAGTGGTTAAGATCCAAGGGGGTTGTGCCAGTGTCACACAGGTGAGTTCAGCTCATTAAATTTGTGGTCCCAAAGGCCTCCTTGCTATTCCTCTGAAGTGTGTATCCTCAGACATCTTTCTTGCTCCCACACACCACAGAGCCCCAGGGAGTGATCCCTTACCATGGGTGCTGTTTAAAGTCAGCAGCTGAGAATACAATGAAGAGTAGAGGCTTTTCTTCTTCTGATCATGTCCCCAGTACAGCTCATACCTTTACATTTGTAGTTACTTCCTCCTGGGTAATGCAAAAGCCTGATAATGGAGTCTGTGGTTCCCAAGCCCTTCTAGTAGTGGGTTTCAAATATAGTGACACTACTACTTTTAATGTAGTTGGTGTACAAAAGGCAAAATATTGTAATTTTTTACCCTAGGCCCGCAGAGAGCAGAGCTAGATGCCCTTAAATCACACTAAGATTTCTAATGTTGTTCTTAAGGGGATGGAAACATCCAACTTTAATTTTGACCCTTCAGAAACCAATGGATAAGCCAAAGAACAGTCTGAATATATGGCCTGGAGGTGACAAGTAACATAGTATTCACAGTTCCAAGTTTATTTCTTTGCACTGTACTGTGAGGTGTTTGATAGTGTCACTGTCACCTGTCTTCCCATAAAGAACATTATTTAGAAGAGATGTTGTCTAAGCATGGGCAGAAAGCCCTGAACTCATGTCTCTCTAGGGTTGTGGATGACGGCTCTACCCATGCTATTCCACCTATGTTCGTGCCAACAAGGGCTGTAATAATCCCTCACCTTCATCCTGAAAGAACCCATCATTCCATGAGGATGAAAATGGAGGAACTGTTAATTGAGATTTCTTCTGTTAGCCTTCATTTTCCACATTCTAATTCTACTTCATCTTTCTAATTGCTAAAACAGATTTTTTCTGTAAAGAAAATACAGTCACAGGTACAGTAGGAGGATATCTAAGAGAATTAAAGACTTCCACCTGCCAGACTGCTACTGCAATTTTAATTTCCTATTTAGGACTTGGGCATTACAGTCCAGAGCTCTCAATACCCAGGAATGAAACGTGCCTAATCACAGTGATCCCTGTGCACTATATTCACCGCGAGACCTTTGCTTTCCCAGGAACATGTACCTGACTTTGAAAGATCTGAAATGAAACCTACATGTATGCATTTTAAAGAACACTGCAATACCCCCCTGGAAATAGCATTGTTATGGAATCAGTAAAAGATAGGGTGAAAGGATAATATCTATTCCAAGGCTCCAATAATTCTTTTGAGAGATACAATATATCAGCATTTTATCCTGTGCAAGCATGTTAGTCTGAGGAAGAACAACTGAGTATTGACTAAGGAACATGCTGGACTTTACAGTGAATGAAGGAAGGACCAAAAGAGCAGAATAAAAATTAGTCACAGATAACTAGGTGCTTTACCAGGCTATTGTTACTACCAGAGTGGCACTGAGTGGTAGGTCCAACAGGTAGAAAAAACAATAAAAATTTTGCCAGTTTTAACTGCCTGATATAGCACAATGAAGAATGGCCACAAACTGTCATTTAAGATGTGATTTTGCTTCTTAAGACCAGAGTGCTGTTTCTTTAGGGCATCAAAGTAAATTTGTGCAGAGGGGCCACAATGCAACACCTGGCTAGAAGTGCCACCATAGGGGCTGTCAGAAGCAAGCTCCCTTGCAGAGGGGGCACACCGGTGCTGTGGGTAGGAACCCAAAAACTACTTACATCAGTGTCTCCATGATAGTCCTAAGCCTGGAAATGCTTCTCTGCACAGGACCTCCAATTTGATGTCTCAGTGCCGTTGGCTAGCAGGCCCAGCAGGTATTTGCCATGAACAGTGTGTGTGTATGGGTAGGTCTCCTGGGTGGAAAGTGAGCATTAAAAAGTATTTGCATGTACAGCCCACCAGAAACATTGGCTTTTTCAAAACTGATGAGACAAGGAGGCAGCAAGGAAAAACAGGGTAAATGCAGTTCATTTTGGAGGGAAGCAGCAATGACTAGGACACACCTGAGCTCTTTCATCAAAAGCAGAAAGACCCACTGAAGAGAAAAATCATGGATGTCCAACCCCGTTAAGTGAGCTCACAGTAGGAGTAATTTTTAAAATGAAAAGCATGCCCACTGTTCAGAGATACAAGCAGGAGAATGGCAGGGGAATCTACAAAAGGAGAAAGGTGATGAAGAGAGACAGCAGGAAATCAAGCTCCACTGAGAACAGCAACCCACAAAGTTCCTGTGCAGTCCAGCCTGCAAAATAACAAATAAACTCTCCCTAAGATGAATAAACTGCTAAATGCACTGATCACAAAAGAATGAGTTATACCTACAGGTACCTCACAGACCTTTTAAATGGTAACAGTTAGAAGTCCAGATGTGAATACAAGCCTCATTTTCTTTCTCTAATTCCCATTATATAGGCTTTTGTAACAGCAACATATGGAATAAGGAGTTGGACCACTCCGAAAAATCCTTATATTTGAAACAACGTCTATCGCCATTAGAGTATTTTCATTTTCTTCTGATGTATTAATACTTTGCTGAAGGAGGTGTCAATTAAAGGCCCAAATAACTGTAAAGACAAACCCTCATATTACATTTATACTTAGGTATAATAAGTGAAGCCAGAAACTAGTGTAATCTCTACCTTAATCAGAAGCTGTCTGCTTGAGAAAATATTCTTGATTTATAGGTGTTGTCACTGCCCACTTTCATTACTGAAGTGTAAAAATATTTTCATTATTTTAACGTGGGATATGAGGTTTCTGACAAGGAATCTTGCAATGAATTGTCTATATTATTTCACCTTTGAAATATCTGTGGTGTCTATGTCAGATATACCAAGATTTTTTTTCAGGCAGATAAAGTAAGGAGATTTATTTTTAGATCTTTTTTCAACTTTATTGCCCTCACCAATTTTAGAGATATCCACTGAACTCTTTTTCAAAGTTTGAGAAAGCCTGAACTCGTTAGAGATGTGAGCTTTGACTGGTCAGGCATAGTACATGGCTGTAAGGACCCAATTAGGAATTTAAAGGCACTGCTCAAAACAGGAAAGGTGGGTTGATTTCATTAGTATTGGCAGGCAGGTAATTGAGAAGTTCACCACGGGAAGAACTCATTTAGATAGTAAATCCTCGATGATGTTTACTAGATAAGGTTTACTTTCTGTCCAAAAGAAAAGCTACTTCCTTTTTTTTCCCCATTCCCAAAAATGAAGGTGGCTTTAGGATTTTACACAAACATATTGGATTTTAGGTTTCACTGAAAATCTTTGGACAAACTGCCTAGGCAGTAATTTGCACTATTACAAGCACACTACTCCAGCACTGGTGTGTCACTTGAGCTTCAAATGCTGGCTATTTCAGTGCTGGAGAGAACAGCAGTAGTGCAAGGTGGGGCTGTGTTTGCTACAGGTATTTGTGAATTCTTCCTGACCCAAAGGCTTGGCTTAATTCAATAGTAGAAAACTGTACTTAACTTACTACCTCCAATTAATTTGTGCAAATTGCTTAGTAATCCTAAATCATTAAAGCGTTTAGAGTAATGACTTTGAATTTTTATTACGGAACATTTTCATTAATGCCATTTCATTACTGGTTACAGAATTCTTGCAAGAAAAAAATCATGCTGAGATGGTATCTTCTTCAGTTCCCATATGTGTGGTATTCAGGTTGGTGTATGTCTGTAGGTGTCCTCTTCCACAAAACACCCTGTGAGCAGCTGCCCCAGGATGTCCTTGCAGTATTTGGGGTGGACATTACTGTGATACTCTGCAGCATGTTGACCAGAATTCTGCAGAGTTGACAGAAGTGGGGTCAAGTCAAGAATGAGTCTCTCCTCTACAACTTGTGAAGCCCTGTTGCCCTGCAGTTCTCCTTGTCTTCTGGTGTTCTGATGTTTATGTACTTGTTCAGGCTCTCTCTGATAAATAGAGGGTTGTTGTGCATTCCTCAGTGAAGAAAGCGAGGTTGAAGGACAAGGTTGAGAGCCAGTCATGGTGAGGGGTTTGACCATCACTGTCCAGTGCTGGGTCATGATTGGAATTCTATAAATTGTCATGCGATGTAAATAAAGGGCTTTTCCTGTTCACGATCCTTGGAGTCAGGTGTGTGAGTTGTGTCTGTCTCTCTCTGTGTGACTGTGTCACAGCTTTGCGACAAAACCCAGCAAGGCCACTGTGGCAGTGACTGTGAATAGTGAATGTCTTGCTGATTTTTCCTCAGTGGAGCTACGTATGTGGGGAACCCTGCCCTTGGACTCTTTCAAACTGTTCCCCTTTATGTTGCTGCTGCCTTAGCTACAAGAGCTGGCCATTTCTGATGCAGATGGCTAATCTGCAGCAGGTGCTCTGCAGCAAAACCAAGAGTTGAATGTCTCCCAAGACTGAATTTCCAAGTAGTTAAACCAAGCACCCCAGTTTGGGAATTTTTTAGGAGTGCTGCAAACACTCTTTTGAGATGATTTAAAACTGCATAGGATGAGCTATCTCTACAGCTGAAAGTTATTGCCCTGGTGTCTTCAGAATATGGAAACTAAAGATATGCTGAACATTGATAGTAGTGGCATCAGCAACGGTGCACCTAAGGATATTCATGACAGTTAAACCAATTTAGTGTGTGTAATCAAGATTTTGAGATTGCTATGATAATCAGGTTGGTAAGTATATGTCCAAGCATGTAATGGCTTTGGAAGTAGGCTGAGCATGCAAATAAGCACTCTTTTAAATCCCTTACTTAATTTAAAGCACTGGATATCACTAGCTGTATTGTTCACTTTAATAGGTCGAGTAGAGCTTCCTTCCTTCCTTCCTTCCTTCCTTCCTTCCTTCCTTCCTTCCCAATGTTTTTTTCCAGAGTGAGGTGAAAGCCAAATGAGGGAATGTACTGTGCATTCATACCTGTATTTGTACACAAAACATATACATATACCATGTTCAAAAATGCACATTGAAAGGATGTGAATATTTACCAAAGCAAGCCCTTAGTAGGATTTAGGAAATACCAGAATCAAGTTTGCCTGTGCATGTTTAATTGAGTTCTGTTTGCATTACGATGAGTACTCCATCATACAGCTACATGTTTTTTTACCCACAGGTGGCTGGGATGGATTAGGATCACTTGCTGGGCAGCTTTTCAATATTCTGTTTTATCTTCATAGTTCAGCACGTGGCCCCATGTCTCGGGTATTGCACTCTATTCAAGCTGTGATCTGGATACATAATTATTAATTCCATCAGCAGCTTTTTGGTGGCAGGCACTACTATTGTTTTCAGGTGACTCACAAATAGCACTGAATTCTGTTTTCCGTCTCTAAGATCAAAGGACATTGTTATCTTAATTTTTCAGGTAGAAAAAAGGAGGAAGATTGTGGTCCAGAGACGCCACTAATTTCAGCCACCAAAGATCTCTGCTGATTACCCTTGTGGAAAGCTGATAGAGTTAGCCACAGCCTTTATGTGTGTCAGTGCTATCAAAGCCTTGGCAGCAGCCATCACAGCCACTTAGTGACAAGGAAAGTGCTGGAGCTCCAAAACACTGGAGGCTCAAGTGCCTTCCAAACTCTTTGAGACAAACACACCATAGATAGACACAAGCTCATCTGTCACCCCCTCCACAGCCAAAGATCCGTGGGCAGCCCACCTTGGCTCTAGCTGAAGAGGGCAGTTTCATCACTGTGAGCCAGGGGAGGGCTCTGCTGCCAGACTGTCTCCAGCTGAGCAGCTGCTGCTGGGTGATGCTGAGGCACCCCAGTGGGGCCCATGCCCTGAAAGCACAGGCTCTCAGGAATTTATCTGCTTTCTTGTGCTTGGACTATGATTTCAGGAAGGCGTGTAACATGGTCAGATTTGGGTTGATTTGCGCAGGTGTTGCAAATGCGCTGTTAAGATTTCAAGATGAGGCTAGGTATATATTTTTCCTTAAACTTGTTCTTAGAAAAAGAAAAAACCAACAGTCTGAAATTGGATATTTCCCTAAGTATACAGCCTGCAGGAAAACATGCCTAGAATAATTCAGTCCAACAGGTTAAAGTCTAGCAAAAACCCTAGCAGATGAAGCAGGGAAATCCTGGATGACTTTACTACTAAGTAGTTCCTGTAGTGGCCTTGCTGCTAATAAGAAGGCAGATACACGCACTTATGCACCCACACACAGACTGTGTGTGCATGCACAAGCACAATAATTAGCAGGATGCTGCATGCCCTTTCATTTATTTTACTTGTTCTTTTCTGTAGAGCTTAATCTTGCAGACAGTTCACTTTAATCGTGAGCTGGTGGAAACGGCAGGAGTTTGTATAAAATTGGTGTAACTTTGCAGCTGCTGAGAGCAGAACCCATCAGAAGGCAATGCTGAATAAATCCAGAAGAACACCATGGCATTAATTGTGCACCGTGCTGAGCATACCTACTGTGGCAGAAGGTGACTCCCACCCCAGTGATGGATGGAATCCTGAACAAACTAGGGCCTCCTCATGTTTCACAAGGCAGAATTGCTTAAAGCTGCATGCTCTAGCCTAATTGAAATGACTTGAATTTAAATGGTAAACACAGAATCATACAAAAAAAAATTAACTACAAAGCAAAGGAACTTACTGCTGTCATTCCTCTTTTGAAATGCATTAACACCTTTGGAGGAAAAGTCTGGAGACATAGAGAAAAAAAATAATTTTCTTATGAAAAAAATAGGTGTTAGGTCTTTTAAAAAATGACCTGCCTTCTTTTTTAATAATAATTATATATGAATACATAGTATAAATGGGGGTAATGTATGTATTATTAAGGGCTCAGATTTACAAGGAGTGTGAAGCAGTAATTTAATTCGCCTGAATTATGTTGTCAGTGTCAGTCCCATGCTTTTTATACATGTGCAAAATTAAGTGGAAACCACCTTAACTGTTTTCCTTCTTATTAAACAGTAAAAATCTATAATTCAGTGAGACATTAAGCAGTTGCCATTTGTTGCTATACAATCCCATTCCACAAGCCCCACTGTGAATTCAGCAGGGCATTCTGCACTAGCCAGCTTCTGTTATCAGTAACTCTACATGAAAGAACTTGCATTTTCCTGCTAATGAGACAAACAGAAGAATAATAAAGTTGTTCAGTGTTTTAAAACCTTAGTTTGAATTCCAGCTCTGAGATTTCAGTACTGGGGACTATTGAGATGCTCTCAAGTCCAAGAGCCTCTCACTGCTAAGTGCTTGTATGCTTTTATCTCCTACAGATGAACATATACAAGTTATCACAACTATTGGACATCAGTGAGATAACATCACTAAATTCTGATAGGGAATCTCAAATATTCTATGAGCTGTATCTGTATTAGGGAACTAATTGAAAAGCCAAACTAGAGGCTTGGGTCTAAAGAGAGTGAGCAATACAGGCTTCAAACACAAGGTAGAAAGATCAGATCCTGACTCATTCCTCTCCTTATCTTCCTAGCATGACTATTGCTTTTTAGGACTCATATTTTTGAAGAATGGTAAGAGTTTTTTGCCCTTTACAGACTTTATTGACTAATAAGCCTGTCAGCGGCACTCCAGTTGCAGGCACTGAGCTCAAATCCTCTTTGAACTTAAGCTCCTTTAGGCCACTTGTGTGTTGGTGTGGTGCCTGCCACTGCCTCCCCTGTATGAACCCAGCTTGGCTTGAGGAGCCAGGTTTTTTTTGGTGAAGTGGCTGGTGTTGGCTCCTGAGATGACCGAGTGTGGTTGCTCAGGGTGAAGTGCTCAGGGTGAAGTGTCTGGGCTGAACGTGGTGTCATGGGGCTGCAGCACGTGGGAGGGGATCATGCTGGAGTGTCACTGGGGCATCCCTGGTAAGCCCCTCTGGCTTCTGGAAAGCTCAAAATTAAGACGATAAGAAGATGTGTCAAAGCTGTTTTAAACTGTGGTCTCTGGTATGTGCTTCTCAGGCCATCCCCGTACTGTTACTGTGCCCAAGGCAGATCTCTCCACTCCCTTTTTTTGATTTCTGGTAACTTGCCTGAAGAACAGCTTATTTGCTCTCTGTTATGGCTGGGAAACCACAGTCCTATCCCACTTCCTTGGATCTCTGTCTCCATCCTACTCTACAGAAGAATGCATTAATCAGCGTTGTGGGAGCAATGTGATGTCATATTAAAGCCGGAGAAATTTCAAGTTAGAAAATAGAACACCATTTTGGGGAAACTAGTGCTCTGAGTTTGGACTTTGTCAGTGGTTGTATCCCACAATCAGTAATTGGGTGAGTTTGCACTGCTGAAACCAGGACAAGTTTTGCTGCTTATCTACAAAAAAAGTTGTGTTTTTCTGCAATTGTATTTTTCAGCTTTTTTTGACCAGATGAATTCTTGCTGAAATAATTGTCAAGAAAAAAATGCAAATATTTGCCTTTTACAGGAAAATGCTCCATCTCCTTCCCTTCTATACCCATAAGTTCTACTCCACCTGCTCTGCTTGTTTGGAGACATCACATCAGAGCTAGGAGCATAGTTTTACAGGAGGAGGGAAGGACATGTCAGCAAAGTAGAAGAAGCTGTTGCATGGGATTTGTACTGTTCAACACAACATTGTGATTGCAGAAGGTTTCCAGGCCATGCAAAAATTTGCAAAACATTAATAATCCTGATTTCTAATGAATTTTAAAAAGAATTTGTGCCAGTAAAATCAGTTTTGCTAACTGCTGAAACAGTACTTTTATTCTGGGTTAGTTGTGGAAGTACAATGACAGACATGCAAATAGAAGCTGTATTTAAACCAGCACATTCCATTTAAGTACATGGCTGATAGCTACACAAGTGGAGCCTTGTGACAATGGTATTGTCAGGAAAGATCCGACAGGAGTTTGAAGGCACGGTGTGAAGGCAATTTGAGGGTTGAAATTCTGCACTCTGTGTCTGTGAGAAGAGATGGATCTTCTCAATGCAAAAACCTAGACTGGAGGGTGAATGGGAAGCAAGGAAAAAGGTCATTACAGGACTTACAGAAAGGACTTCTGACAGTAGAGGATTCTAAGAACTCTAAGTAAGCCAGAACAGCAAGGTCTCAGGGCCTTGATTTTGTTCCTTGGTCTACAAAAAGGGCTTGTCCCAATTATGGAATACTGTGAAGACTGAGCATCAGTCCCTTTGTGCAATAATTGCAACTTTGAGCTATCCTGTTTGGGTAAAACTTCTTAGGAAGAAAGTTAGTGAAGTGTATGGATTGCTCAGGATGGAGAAGAGCATTGTATTTTGGGAGGTGTCAGTTCCCAAGTCACTTCCCAAGTTTCTGCTGCTGTGAAAGGGGACTCAGAAAACCCTTCGTGAGTCCCTGATGTTGAATGCCAACCTGGGTAGAAGAGTTTGAAGACCTTGTGGTAAGTCATTCACATGAGAATGATCATATTTCCTAGACAATGAGATAGAAAGAGTTTCCAAAGCTTATTAGAAATCTTGGGGCAAAAATGGAAAGAGATATGTAGAGGAGGGAGAGTGAGGAGTCCTTGGCCAGTCCAACCAGCCCGCAATTCCTAGCAGTCAGCATGAATATCAGAGGACACTTGGGAATACCCAAGATGGAGAAAACATGGTCTATGTATTCATTGGCATGTAGCCAACTGAACACACAGAAAGCAGCTAGTTTATTAGTTCCTCAAAGAGCCATCTATTTCTTGGCAGGGAAAATACAGGCTGAGACACAGTGTGGCACTCCACACCTGCCAGGAGCAGCAGGGAGATGGGCTTGGAGCAACATCCACGTCCAGCAGTTAACATCTGTCCTAGCTGCTGGTGCTGCAGGGATGGCAGGATAACTCGAGGGGCTGCCTGTAAGCTTGGCACTGGGCAGGGCTCCTGCTGCCTGCACCTCAGGCAGCACAGTCCTGCTCCGGGTGTGCACAGACCTCCCAGTGCTGGGATGAGAGACTGAAAAGGGGTCTTGTCCTCTGAAACCCTTTGAAACAGGGATTATCTGTGCCGAAGAGGCATAGCAATTCTTCCGAACAGCTTGGCCATTCCCATTTTACTCCTCCCTGGAGGAGGCTGCGCACCCCTGACATGGTTGCTGGGCTGACTGCAGTTGTCTGACTTGCTCATTTTGCCAAGGGCTGAAGGCAGATCGATTGGGAAGAGTTAAGTCATTGAGCTGATGATGCAGACTGGATGGAATGGAAATGGCATGGTGTGAACAGAACAGAACAAAACAATATATTTTTAGAGCTGATAGCTGCTTTACCACCCTATTCCCTGGCCTCCTGATCTTGAGGCCTACTCATCTGCCGTGGCAGAAAGATCGAGAGAGGTTAACTGTGGAATTAACCACTCTTCGTACAACCAGCACAGTTTCTGCACCAGAGAGACATAAACAGCAAAATGTGCTATTTTCAAGGAAAAGTGCTAGTATGGATTCCTGTAGGAGTGGGGGAAATAAAGGGATTTTAGTGCCCTTAGACTGTGGGCTGCAGTTAAGTGCCTTTGGGGCACTTAGTCTTTGTAAAAAGGAAGACTTGACACAGAGAGAAGTGTGGAAGGAAAGAATTATTATTAATTATTATTGAACAGAGATTATTATTTAAGTATCAGGATTACATGATGACTAAATATTTAAAAAAGACAACCACCCCGATTTTAAGAGCATCCCCTCTCTCAAGTGGTTAGCCAAACGACCCTTTTTTAATGCAGCTTGAGAAAGCATCATGGCAACTTTTATCAAATAATTGCATAAACAACAATGGTATAACAATAGCCAGACTTCTACAGGGCCTTGAGGTCCTCCCCGAGGAGCCTGCTACAGGGCAGAGGTGCAGCACCTGGGGAGACGTTGCCCATTCTTACAAAATTCTCTGTGGTTAAAAATTCTGCTGCTAAAGAGAAATAGACCATGACAGAACTAAACTTATTCAATATGCACAAGGCTATATAAATCAGCTCTGCACTTGCTTTGCCTTGCCTGTCCTTCCCCCTACAACTCTTTGTCATTCAAAGTATGCTCATAGGAAACTTCAAGAGAAGCTGCTAACAAAATTATCAACATCAGGAGAGACAGACAAACCAATGACACAGGATGTAAGTGAAAGAATACTACTGAGAAAAGCTACACAGATGGTTTTAGAGATTAAAAAAGCCGGCATTTCTACAGCTCAGGATGATTAAAAACAGAGACAGATAAAGGGGGAGAGGGTGAGAAGGAGGAGTAACTTACTTATTCAATCCTTCTGGTTTGGTATTTCTGTAGGCCCCATCTGTACTTTGCAAGAATGGATTTGTGCTTTTGGTTGCACTCCCAGGTTATTCTTCTTGGTGTTTAAAGACTACCCCAAATGTCAAGTTCTTTTTCACAAGCAAGTTGATAGCTCCTCACAGCAAGAATTGTTCTGTTCTGGGACTGTACCGAGGCATTTTGCATTTTTAAAGTGATTTCCAGCCCAGATAATTCCTGTGAGTAATGACTTTGCTGTTCCTAGGGCAGAGAAGCACTGGGTCTCTCTCTTGGCCTGACTGCCTTTTAGCTAGGAAAAATTCTTAGTTATAGTCTTTGTTCATTCATTCTCTCCTTGCCTAAAATCACTTATTCTAATAGTTACCAAACCACGATCTCTTGTACCACATCAAACAATGCTTTCTTAGGGTGCTTTCCACTGCAGGCTTCAGAAAAGGAACATCTTCTAAGAAATTTTTCTAGTGCAATATTTTAAAAAAAGCTTTGGAAAAACAAACAGACCTTTTCTTTTCTGGAGGATTTATAGGATTACCAGCTGTGAGATTTCAACAAGAAGATAAAAATGGTAGGAGAGACTCCACAAGCCTTTTAGAATATTTGCTCAAAGTTGTGAGGTTTCAAGAATTCTCATTTCTGTATAAATGACTCCCAAAAAAGACATCTCCTTCTTGCTAAATAATTGACATTAAATAGGTGTTACTTCTGGGCACCATCTGTCCCCTGGCTCTCCTGCCAAACATTCCCCAACTTACCTGTGCATACCTCATGTCTTACCTACAGTCCTAGCCAGCAAGGAGGCAACAGAGATCCTGAGATATTTTCCTCTCTCCCAGCCCCTTGGCTAGTTTGGCTTGTGCTGAAGTTTCACTTTTCCACCTACATGACTTTCATGAGAGGCACAAACTGTCCTTGGGTCACCTGCAGCATCTTGCATGAAAGAGAGGCTATACCAGGCAGCCATTCACGACATTCCATTGAATAACCCAGGCCAAAGTCATACTGCATCTTTGTCAGAGCCTCTGGTTAAGTGTTTGAGGCCTTGACAAGCGTTTGGTGCAAAAAACACTTTTAAGGGAAAAAATGATATTACCTCTCTGAGGACTGCAATGAAAGAGCTTCTGAGAAGTAAACAGACAGACAGAAATATATAGACAGACAAATGGGCAGGTGATAAAATTGGTCCTATGCTCTCTTTCTAACATATTTCAAAATAGCTGCTTTGAAAGATGGCATTTCTTTTTACAGTCCTTTTCAGAAATAATAAGTACAGTTTGCTGGAATTTTGGTCTAACTATTTAAACACCATGCTGCCTTTCATTAAATAATTCATTCAAGGTAAAAAGTGGAATAAAACCAGAGGGATGATGTAGTAGTCTCAGATGCAAGTCTTATATTAGAATAAAAACCAGTGTGGTTAGGCTTTGTCCAGAGGATTTTTTTGGTGTTTTCTTGCTCTGTTACAGCTTGGACAAATCAGAGACTGCAGTATGTATCTGCTGATCAATATTAAACTAGTAGAGTAAAATGTCAAGAAGAAAAAAAATTGAAATCATTCTAGATTTCAACACCAACAGAGAAAATCCCAGCATTTGTGAAATGGCAGCAATAAAACTAGCAATTGTTATTTAGTTTTAAGTAATGAACCACATAAAAAATACGAAACTTGCTACATTGCCTCCCAAATGGAGCTTATTACACTGCTGCTTGAACGTTTGTACAATCTTTAATTTAAACCTTTTCTCTTCAGGTCTTAATAACAGGCATGGGTTGTTGCAATTTTCTCTCTCTTCAAAAGCAAAAATTGAAAAAGGGAAACAAAGTCATTTAACTCACATGTGAACAGAATTGACTCATTCAGCTAGAGGAGGGGTTGAAAGTCAGAAAATTTCACCCCCTGATATATCTTTCAGCCAGGTAAGGGCCGGATTAGCATGTGGACACTCCAAAGCTGCTTCCCCAGTGAGAAGGAAGAGCATTCATCACTGTTTACTGGGCTTTTGTTGTGCTGCAAACCCTCACAGGGAAGAAATATAAAGAGTAATTTGTGTTTCTCAAAAGGAGACCAACATGCAATTGCATAGATGCTTCAAGGAGTTTTTTTATTATTATTATTATTATATTTCAATATATAAGCAACCCAGAAAAGCATTTAGAGGTGAATGTTAATATATTCCATTCCTCGTGGCTCACAGGATTCTCAAATCTCAGTTCAGTTTTTTCATTATATTTCTGGAATTACTGTGATAGTTTACTGGTTTGAAGGATTTTAGAGTCATAAACAGCAGCAAATCTTAACCTTGAAACTCGAATGACAAAATAATCCTGTTTGAAACAACACTTGAGTGGCACAGGGAAGAGAAAGAAAGAAATAAATTAATTCCATTTTTTCCTCTACATGACTACTTCAAGCTCAAGCTGCTGTTTAAATTTGATCATCTGATAAAAAAACAAATTTTAAAATGCTGGGATCTGACTTTTTTAGGAAGTAACAGGGGTGAGCTGCAGTGTTTATTCCTGGCCTTGGGATCTGTGGATGCATGACCCTCTGTTTCCTCCCTTCCTTTAGGGAATCACTGCCTACAGCTTCACATGCAGGCAGAAATAATTTTGAAAAAATTGGGTTCAGATGCTCACCTGAAAGGTAAATAAGGAAATTTTTCTCTTGGGCTACATTTGATTTCTTTAAATATTTTTGTTTGAGTTCTGGTGTGCCTTTGCAGTGAAGCATGGCTCTTTACTCCACCTACCACACCAGAAGCAGGACCTGAATGGAAGGGCTGTGCTTTACAGGGGTCACAGCCACCCTCTGGGCATCTGCCCACCATCTGCCTAGGTGTGATGGCCAGGTCAAGCCTGGGAAGGAGTATTTTGGGAGGCTGAAGGAGCAGAGAATCCTCCTTAACATCTTGTTTCTTGGCTCAGACATGGCTGTGGGGGTGTTTCTATGAAAGTATTCCTGTCCTTGTCCATCCTGGGTAGCTGTGAGACCTCAGCCACTTCCCTCAGGGATCCACAACATGGCTTTCTGTGGGAAATGTAAAGCTACAGTCTATGAGCTTTTTACACACTACTGGAGTGACATTTAATAGGCCACAACACACAGAAGGACAGATTATTAGAGACCATTGTACTGCATTTAGTGTTAATTTTTATTGTGCTGGTAACCTTTATCCTTCCTTAAGAGAAACTCACTCTCCTGATGGTCCCCTCTGTATGAAAAATTGAAAAAACGAAAATGTCCTTAGCACAGTAAAGTAAACCAGACAGTAAAATATGATGTCATGAGAGAAGATGTTCAAATAATCAGGCTCTGCCTTTTTGCACCTCAGCACCAGGCATGGAGGCCAAGAACTGGCTCACCCTTTTGCATGGCAGCCAAGGGCACACCGCTCAAATCTGATGCCACTTGGGCTGAGATTCCACTACATGCTCCTGAATGTTAACTCAGTACTGGCACCTAAATAGTGCTGTACATCCTTTAGGATCTGTTACAGATAGACTCGTACAACCACTGTAAAACATAATGAAATTACACTATTTTCCCCCCAGATTAGTCTAGGAAACACCTGGGAACACAGAATCCATTTCTGTCTTCTTTATTTTTTGCATTGAGAATTTTTAACATGTTCCAGCTATTGGTCAGTCAGAAATCTGTAAACCACGAGACACTGGCCATAAGAAATTAGGATAGGAAATTATTTTCCAAATTATGCCACAATTTTTCCTCATTTACAGTTAAATTGAAGGGAAAAAGCAATTAGAAAGATATTACTTAAGCCTGAGTATATACTAGACAAAGAGACAGTTCTTGCTGCCAGTAATGAAGATGTATTAAATACAGAATGTTGCAGATAGACTTTAAAATCTAGGACCAATTTTACATCCAGAGAGAATACAATTTAAAAGACACTAAAAATTTCAATTATGTATGAAGATTTAAGAAATGCTATCTATTGTTTTGAGGACATTATTTATTACTACTTATACTGAGGGATGAAAATGTTGGACAAATGATTTCAGCTCTGTATGGCAAATTGAGGAAAGTGCATCCTAAATCTAACTGGTTACCTAATGAAGTTCAGAGGTATGATTGTAGGTAGGCAGAAAAGTGCATTGTGATAAAATCAAACCTGAAGTGCTTACTGTTCTGAGAGAGAATCTAGCTGAGGGAAAAAATAACACATGCACACACTCATACATATCTAATCCTGTGTTTACAGGAAGCTTTAATGATACTCCATCATCAGCATTAATGGGGAAGCCTTCCAGCCACATCAAGTAACCGGGAGAGGGTGGACCACAGCTGGAGGTATGAAACCAGCCTGCAGTTCATCATAATTTTCCTGCTAATTCCTTGCTTCTTTGTAATCACGGGCCATTTTGTACCTTCATAAACCTGAGGACCAGATAGTGTTGTTCTTGTCTTCCAGGTCAACACCAGTACACAAGCCAGGGAATTTCAGGCAGTGCTTCCTGCATCTTAGGATACTTTGTCCTTGCCTTAGAGCAGGGAATAGCCTTGGGACCTCCAGGAAGCTAAATAGGCACCCAGCTATGCAGTGATTTCACAATGATTTCTGCAAGTGTTAATATCTTCCTCAAAGGCAAAGAAAGTTAATCTATGTTATTAGTAACTACATATGCAAAAAGAAACAAAATTAAGAGATATTCAGTATAACTGATAAAATGGAAGTGTTTTCTATCTTTTGGGTTTTTGAGTCTGGTTCAGATAAACCGTGATCAAAATACATATTTATCCTTGGAAGGCAAAGAGAATGCTTTTGTCTCGGGCCTTTGCTCAATGACAAAGGTTAAGTTTTGCATCTGCAAATCTGACCTGAGGCTGCAGAAGTGCTTGAACAGGAGAAAAAGAAAAACAAGGAGGAATTATCTGCAGCTAAAAGGCAAGCCTCCCACCTCAGGTTAAAGCCTTTTCCTTTCAGCTGCTGTCTCTTGTCTCATGTTGTCTGATCTAGCATCTAGCTGATAGAAACTCCCAGCAAAATGAGGCATAACAAAGGCAGGAGAGAGAGGGGAATTGCTTCATTCTGTATCAATGGTTTAAATTCGGTGCCAGTGAGGAGGGGAAGGCATGGGTGTGCAGTTCGAATGCTTTGCCCCTTCCTAGGTCACAAAGGAAGAGCTCATAGGTGGGAACCTTGAGAAAAAACACCAGTATTTATAGAGGCCATGAAACAGGGAGGAAAATTATGTATCATAAAAGGGGGAACCTCTGTTTGAACCAGGAGAAAGGCAAAAACTTAATACTGAATGAAGGATTTGCTCAGAAGGAAAAAGCAGAAGAGGGTGGTGTCCCTGCTTAGAAGAGAAGACCAAAAGGAAAGACAGGGTAAAGAATGGTTTCGCAGGGTGGGAAAAATAATTGTAATAGGATAAATGGTGTAGTTTGCATCATAAAAGCAAGCACTAAATGCAGAAGGTGAATCAAACTCCTTGGGAGAGGCAGTGGGACTTGGTGCTTGTTACAGCTAATGCCAAGCAATATCACTCTACCCCACCAGGTATTAGTGAATATTAATATTATGTCATTAGCAAGCTTTCAGTACCACTGCTAGTATGTTATGACTTTTCTGGGGTGAAATAAAAGATCTCAGTTCTTAGCCCTACTAATTTTATATCTTTTACTAGCAACACATTTTCTTCTAAAAATAAAATACATCCTGTAAAAGTAGTAATTTACAGCTAAAGCAACTATTTTCTGATGTTCTCATTAAGCCTATTTTATGCACCTGTCTTCAATTCACTCTTTTGAAATTGTAAACCACAAGTAAGTGTACTGGGAGTGAGTAATTAGCCATAATTATTGTTTCTTTGTAATATTTTGGGATGTTGAGAAGATTTCTTGCATGAGGGTGTCCTTTGTGAGAAGGGAAATATTCATAATGATGCTGAAGCTTATGACTTGAACTAACACATCAACAGCAGCCTGTAGTGAGGAGAGAAAAAAAAGAATTATAGCAGGGTGTCTGCAGCAGCAGGTTTCACCAAGGACAAATCCCAATATGGTTTAATCACTGCATGGTTTTAAATATTTTTCATGAAATATTTGCATTTTTATGTCTGCTAAAGGCTTTGATAGTTCCAAGCTCTTCCATTTCCTAAATTTGCTTATAATGGTGCGTATGTTTAAATACATCTGTATGTATAATGATTTCTAACATTGCTGATCCTCTGTGTAATGAATTAGACTTTTCACTGTTGTAAATAGGACTGATGTGAGATAAATAAACCGGGCCAAAGAGTACTGATACATGGAATTGATGTAAACGAGGCTAGAGGAGAAGCTAATTAACATAATTGACTGATTTGCAGTCTAATCCTATATAAAACATTAGAAACCTAACTTGTGAGCACTGAAACAATGAATCCCAGCTTAAGTATTAAAAGCAATGTTTCAAATTTTGTTGTGGTTTGTTCCCTCAACACTCCTTGATATGCAATGATTTTGCAGACTAAATATAAGCATTGGTATTTATTTTAAAATTGGATTTAATGCGAAATATGTTTTTCACAAGGATTTTTAAAGAAACAAGTGGATTTCTTCATCTATTTGCAAATCTAAACTATTCAATTCAAACAGTAACTGTGAAAGTGTGAAAAGCTGTTGCAGGTCTGCAGCCATCTCTAGTTTCATCAATTTGTTTTTCAGTCTTTGTTATTTCTTGTTTCTTATGTATCTCCTGGGACAGCTTCTTGCTTGAGGAGAGAATGTTAATAGCTCATTCGTCCTCCAGGATGTTTCCTCACAACAATGAGAATACTCCCCAAATTTAATCTAATTCCTTTGCTGCTTCTCTGTAAAATCAAGGAAAAAAGTAGTCAAGAAACATGAACATAATCTGAATAAGGCTGGTCTGTAATAACAGCCTGGTTTTACTTGGTTTGTATAAAAGGATATTAAAATAGATTATAAGTTTCAAAAAACCATTAGTGAAATTCCAGTCCATTTCAGGTCGTAATTTCAGAATTGTGTAGGTGCTAAATGAAGTTCACCTGAGAAGGAATTTATGTTTTGGTTTTTTTTAATTTCCCCAACATATTCATCAAACTTGCAATTAAAGCTTTTGTACCTGTAGGTCAGTCTGCTGCAATATATAAGAATTAGTTTTCATTTTCCTGAAACCATAGGATATTTCTTGACCAGTGGAATATGATGATGCACTGCAGTGTTCATAGCATTGTTAAAAAAAAAAAAAGGAAATATAAGCATGAATGCAGACAAGTATTTGTACTCTAGATGGATTCTAGACAGAAATAAACTTGAATTAGGTGGAGAGTTTAAGTTTTTCTTAGATATAATATATGGGGAAAACATCTATTATCTATCTCTTTGTCTACAATTTAAAAGAAAGGAAAATTTCCTTTGTTTGGGGCATATCTACCAGGGGAAGTTAACTATGATAGTTATTCTGGATTAATTGTCCACACAGATCCTGGATTAATATTAAACAGAAGAAGGGCATTCTTATTCCAGAATTAAAGTGCCTATGTAAGGAAAAATAGCTTTGCAACTTGCAAACATTATGTTCATGCCTAAATGAATCCAGATTAATTTCCTTACAGTCATCCTTGAAAAACTACACTCTTAGTTTTAGTCATGGAGCTTCCTTTAATCCTGACCCATAAGCTCTTGATCAGCTCTTCATCCATCCCCATGGAGTTCCATGCATGTCAGCTGGTCATTGACACAGAGGATGATACACATCTCTCATCTCCCTTGCCCATCCTCCCTAAAGAGCCTGTATCCTCCCATTCCTACTTGCCAAAGATCCATCCCACCATGTCTCTGTGGTGCCAGTAAGATCACAGCCTGGCAAGCCTGTGCACATCTTTAACTCCTCTTCTTTGATTCTCATGCTGCATTCACTTGCATAGAGGCATTTGAGAGGCCCCCATAAGGTAACCCACTGGCTGGAAGGACTGGAATTCCTCTGTGCTGCTATTCAGGTGTTCTCTTGCTGACCTGCTATCACTCTCCATGCTCTGGGTCACTGGCATCAAACCGATATGAGCAGGATGGATTGAGATTCTGCTCCTTCAACAATTTTATTTTACCCACCCTTCACCATCCTCATAGAAATTCCCTAAAGCTGGCTCTGAACTGTGAGAAAAGGAGAATTACCTGTGTAATGATTTAAACTATTTCCATGTATTTACTACTTTGGTTCCTATTTGATTATACTTCTGGAGTTATTGAGCATTGGGATCCTTGGAGCTGCATACAACAGATATTAGCTCTGCTCTGGACCCATCTAAAAAAAAAAAAAAAGAAGGAAACAACAAAATAATGTTCCCTGGAATAGATCTATAACAAAAAATAATATTAAATTCGTAGTTAAGTTTGGTGTGATAGTAAAGCTGAGACTGTGACTTCTCTGTTGACATCGGTACATCTCTGTAAAATTTGTGAAATTACTGCACCTTTTGTCTTTCTAGACTCTGGGTTATTTTTTCCTTTGTTAACATAAGTGACTACCTGGTAGGGGGATCAGCTTCTCATATTAGTTACTTGATTATTGTCTAGCACATTGTAGCTTAACGTAACTTTTCCTCTCCTTGTTCCCTCAAACAAAAAGCCTCTAAAAACCTATGGGAAATCAGGTGAGAAACTGTATTAGAGAAAATCAGTTCATATATATACAGACCAACAACCTTCTGACCTTTCTTGCCAGAATACACACGATAAGGGTAATTGCCAGCACTGTTATTTGTTCTCATTTTATTAAGTCTGTTTTTACAATAGGTGTTTGAAATAAGTATTCTGATGGCTATTTCTCCAGATGTCTGGTTTAAATGTACCATAAAACATGCTGGATGGTGTATCCACTAACATCACATAGTGATGAGAATAGCAGATTGACATTAAATAATGTGTTAAAGGAGAAAATGTTTCTAAATTGCATTTTCTAGGGTTAGTTGCACCCACCAGAAATAATTAAATCTGCAATAATTAAAAAAAAAAAATCCTTCTCTATGCTGTTTACTTTTTGCCTTTCTTCAGTTTTTAAATTCCAGGATGCTTTCAGAGTAAGGATATTCAAGTTGGGTGCTTCTGATGCTGTGCAATGGAGTGAATATATTTGGGCTTTCAGAGCTGGGAAGGAATCACAGATGTTGTGTCTGCTCCTTATCCATTCTCTCACTATGCATAGACACTCTCTGCCCTTGCATGTTAGGTTATTTTACACAAGTGAGATGCACAGCACCATGATGGGTGTACACAGTTGTCAGAAAATAAGAGCTTTTATGTTTTCGATATTCCTACTCCAAATTTTCACTTTGAAAATCTCTTATGTATCCTAAAGCTAAGTGTTGGACCTACATTGCTGGGAAACAACTCAGACTTTTAGGCTCTGGAAACAGTCAATAATCTTCTTAATGGTTTTTATGAAACATACTTTCATATATTCTTCTAAGCAGTATCTCTCCCTTTTGTTCCCCCCAAAATACATTGAACACTTCATACTTTTTGTGTGCATTGCTTTGTTGCCATCACCACTACCCATTATACATTTCAGCTTTGGTGTTCTGCTTTAACTTTTTCTATGACTCCTAAACAATATTCTCCAGATACGTATTAATTTTATCTTTTAACTTTTTAAAATTTTTTTTACACCATTATTGGATAATTTTTCCTTTCTATCTTTTCACCAAGTATTTTTCAACAACAGTATTTGATTTTTATGATTTCCCTTCCTAGTAACTTGTATAGAGAACACATACTTTTGACAGATACTTCGGGCAGATAATGAGTATTTTGGAGATGGGTGATCATGTGGTACTTGAAATCCCTGCTGTAATGAGTAACAGCCTTTCCCCAGCTGGATGTGTTCCATTTCACTTTGTTTCAATGTCTGTCTCATCTTTGCAGACTATAGAGTAGGACTAAGTTCTTCTGAAAGGTTTTCAATTAGCATGGTATTCCCAAACTATCAAAGCAGAAATATATCAGAAAGAGGGGGGGAAAAGCAGCAAACAAGTAACAATTTTATTTCAAAATCCTTAAACAACTTCGCTTACTTAGCATAGCAAGAAACATAGTTTGAATAGAGCCTAATGAACTAATTTTGATAGTCCTTTGCTTGTCAAGCATTGTTTTTCTCCTTTTAAATCAATATAGTGCATTGCTTTGATTTCTAGCCAGTGAGCAGAAAGAAATGAAACATTTTAATTGAAAACTGAGCTTGTATGTTCAATATAAGAAAAAAAAAAAAACAAACTGGGGAGAAGAAAATGTTTCCTTTGCATTACCAGATGATGAAAAGTTCTGTTCTGTGAGGAAACAATGATTTTCAATTCTCAGTACCCTTGTATTATGACCCCTCACAATGCTCCAAAAATTATTTTTCCTTGACTTTGGATGTTCACATTCTTTTTAAACCTGAAAGTATGGGATGGTAGCACAACACTTGCCACACAGGAAACTGGCCCCTGAATTTAAACTATTTGATGAAGTAGGAGCTCCTGGCATGAGGACAGTAATTGTGTTGGTTGAAACATAGCCCTTTGAGACTGGATAACTGATGACTGCCTTCTGCAGTTTCCTGTCAGGTGGAAGCAGGAACAGGCATTACTTTACTGAGAAGAAGCATTCCAAGGGATTAATGTCCTGGTACCTATATGAAGGGATTTGGTAAAAAGCCCTTGTCTTCTGAATTGGGAGATGTTTTTAGCTGTATTTTATTACTTCTCACTAGAACCCACAAGGCTGAAGCCCAAGTCAGCCAGGAGCATTTTGCACCCACACTCTTCAGCAGAAATGCAGGGATTAAGTGGGTAGAACAGGGCTTTTGAACTTTACAAAGGTGATCTCTCTTCTATGATCCTTTTTCTGTCTTCTCTTACCTCATCCTGAACCTGGGTGTGGGATAGCAGCTGAGTCTAGTTTTCCATGCAGAGTGGTCATTTGTCATCATCTCGAAAAGCTTCCCAGCAGACAGGAATTTGCAGAGATGATGTGAGTTTGCCAATGTTTCTTTCTTCCTTGACAGCTCATCAGCCTACCCCACAACCTTTACAAGAGATTTTCAGGACAGTGAAAAGCTATGGCATAAGATTTTCTTTAATGGATTTCACTGCTGGGGCTTATTTTCACTTGTAACAATCCAGACATCTCTGAAACTCCAATGTTTTCTTGTCAGCTTGGATGTCCTTTTCTCCTGAGCAAGTGTGCTGGACTCAGCTAAACTTTTCATCAAAGTTGACTGATTAAAAAACAGAGTTATGAGAGCTGACACTTGGGTCTGAGATTTGGGGAAGGGAAGCAGGGGTTCTAATCCACTGGTTCTTAAAATCAATTCCCTAAAGTAGTTAACTCCTGTGCTTATGTTCTTTGGAGTGCTTCAGCTTCATTCAGTGTGTGGTGACCGTTTGTGCCCTCAGTGTTGCACAGACATGTGACAAGAGACCAGTGAAGCCACAGAGGGTGTGAGAGGAGCTGGAATACCTCAGGACTCATGGTTTTATAATGTGAGAGAAGGTGGGTGAATGAAGGTGCTGTCAGCTGAACAGGAACAGCAGGATGGGAAAAGAAAGAGATAATGAAGGAGTAGTTACAGTAACACAAAGGGCAGTGGATGAAATGATCATGCACGAAAGTGGAAACGGGGGGCAAAGCTGGAGTAGAGAATGGACAGGGAAATTTGGCAATCCCTCCATCCTCTGCTGTGACTGCCAAGAATACCACTGTGTCTACAATGACAGAGAAAGCTTCAGTTATACATACAAACTATGCTTTGGGCACTGGAGAAGGAAGACCCTTTCTTGCCATAATTACCCATTTAATACAGAAGGAAAATTCATCCAGGATGAATTTTAGAGAATGATAATATTTTGCTCAACAACTTTTAAAAAAGATGTTCTTTTGAAATGGTGTAAATTTTAGCTGATGACATGAATACAAAAATATAGTCTACAAAGTTATAAATTTGATGCACTGAAAAACTAGAGTAGCAAATTGCTTTACGCAGAGTGATGAATATGATGAACCACATTAAAAGCTGTTATGTGTATAATGGATATATCTTCAGAATAATGGAACAGGTTTATTAGATCAAGTTATGTGCTGTCCATTTTTTTGCTGGTGATAAAAGCTTTTAAGGATTTCCTGTCTTTCTAGTATTTCTCTGTGACTAGTACTTCTCACAAAATTCTTGCTACTGTGCAAATAGAATTAATATAGACATTTTGAAACAGGTATGTTCCATCTTCTGTATAGCAAACAATAGCAGGATCCAATACTGGTGAACAAGTACAGAAAACAGGCCGTTCTCAGATTTCTTAACACATAACTAAAGAAATCTTTACCATGTAAAACAATCTGGTAGAAGAAAGATTTCATGGTGCCACTGCACATACTAGTAATAGCTAGCTCTGTGTCTTGGAGACTCAGCATCTGACAGGTGTGCTGGTTTTGGCTGGGATAGAGTTATTTATCTCTGTGGTAGCTGGTATGGGGCTGTGTTTTGGATATGTAGTGAGAATGGTATTGATAACACAGGGATGATTTAGCTGTTACTGAGAAGGGCTTACACAGAACCAAGGCCTTTTCTGGTTCACATACCTTCTCCCCCCACCCCACCAGCATGGAGTTTGGGAGTGCACAAGGAACTGTGAGGGACAACAGCAGGACAGCTGACCCTGATGACCAAAGAGTTGTCCCCTACCATATGGCATCGTGCTCAGCATATAAAACTGGGGGAAGAAGAAGGAAGGGGTACGGGATGTTCACAGCAATGATAATTGTTTTCCCAAGCCACCATTACATGTGATGGAGCCCTGCTCTCCTGGGGATGACTGAACACCTGCTGCCCACAGGATGTGATGAATGAATCCCTTGCTTTGCTTTGTGTGTGAGCATGTCTTTTGCATCACTCATTAAATTTTCTTTATCTCAACTCATGAATTTTTTCACTTTTATGCTTCCCACGCTGTCCCTCAACTTCTGGGAGAATAACTGATTGGCTGTGTGGGGGCTAGTTTAAACCATAACACAAGTTGACCTTGACTTTCAGCAATAAGCTTCTTTCAAATAAATATCACTTTCCCCAGGTACAAATGGATATTCAGAAAACACAGACAAAAAGTCAAAACCCAAATGCATGAACAAACAGAAGTCTTGTGTAATTGTATTTCAGAAATACCATGAGTATGTAATACAAGTATATGACAACATGTAGGTTTTGTCCTGATTTGATAGTACTGAAAGCTCATAACATGAACCAGGAAAGTTTTGAAGTACTGCCTCTAGACACGGCTTGTTATTGAAGCAACATATTGCTGCTGCTCAACAAGAAATTCCTCTATTGACCTCCTCTGGTCTAACTTCCCCAGATAAATAAGTAGCAGCTGGACCTAACATAGGCCTTTCCTATGCTGGAGAACATACCTGCTTTCACCCAGCTAAAGCGGGAGCATTAACATTCTGCAGCAGCTGGGAAAGCACGTGTGTGCTGCCAATTAGGAAACCTTTCAAAGTGAGGCTTTGCAGCTCATCTGTGATCTGCAGACCTCAGCTTGGGAACCATTATTCTCTACTAATGGCACCTGTGGGCCAGGAGGGATGGGAAACCGGGGTTTGAGGGAGCAGAGTCTATTAAATGCTATGGCAACAGGTAGCAAAATAGTGTTCTCTCTCTCTCCCTAATTAGTAGCTGTTAGCATCTGGAGTTGACTGTTGGTGGATATAATTTGCTGCACTCCATCACGTGATGGTGCAAGGACCAGTCTTGAGGTAAAATAAATATTAGGGTTTAGCTTCTCTATACATACTTTGCAATACCATGTTTAAAATAAAATCATGTTCCTGGGGGCCTTGGAGTAATGTACCTAACATTGCAATGTTTTCTACCCTGTCTTAATTGTTTTGGTTATGTGCTTTGCATTCCTTTGGCAGAAAATGCACACTGATCTTTTTACTTGTTTGAAATTTCCAGAAAATGAAATTGCCTGTTGAAAAGAAAATTCCTATGGTAGATCTGAGTAAAATCTTTCCACTTATATGAGTGATCCAAATCCCTTGGAAAGGAGAGGTTTCAGGTAAGCTTTGGTCTCGTGGCATGATGATAGAGGGCTGGGAAAGTAGCCTTAGGTATGGGATTGCTCCTGTCTGTAGGGAGAAGAAGGTTCCATGCAATCAATAGAGTGAAGTAGTTGTGAAGTCTTTCCTCTTACCAAAGCTGAATGTTTTCAAACCACCATTTTTCTATTCGATATGATTATCATTAAATAAATTTGACCTTTAGAGTCAAAAATTGTTTGGAGAGAGAGAGAAGGAAATGTATCTGAAGAGGTAGTGCATTTGCAAATATATTTCCTCATTTCCTAAGGAAGCCAAGACAAAAAGAAGGATTCCAGTCTTAAATAGTGCATGTATTTGGTATGTTTGAAGGCAAGAGTGACATTAGACCACTATGCTCAATTGCATTGGTATTTTATGCTTGATTGTATTAATCTCTCTCATTCAGTGCTTGGTTACTACCAAAAGCCACAATTTCCTCACTGACTGGCTGGAGAAGAAAAAGTAGCTGACACCAAGAGATGTCAAAGGAAAGATCTGTCAGTTGAAACTCTGCCCAGAACCATTTTCTGTACAAAATAAAATGGGGTGGTTGCTATTCATTAGTCAAGTACCAGAGTTTGCCAGGTATGGTCCTGACATGCTACAAAAAGAGTAATTATAGCTGTGCATGTCTGGTGGTCCGAAGAACGTTCAGCCTCCTGCCTGCTTCAGTAGCCAAGAGACAGCAGTACAAGTTAGTTATGTACCTTTGTGAGGCTTTACAAAAACCTGTGTGTTTTATATGATCCTAACCTGCAAAAATTTATTCATAGCTTTGTTTCTATTGTTGTAAGAAATTCCAGTTATATGTATACGTATTTGTAGAATGTAGATGTCTCATGATATATGTCAAGTACAACCCCCCAAGTTATATCAGGTCTTTGCCATCAGCAGATGGACAATGTCTAGAGATTTAATAAGAACTGTTCTGATTATTCATGTACTTACATTTTCTTTCGTTGCTTTATGTGAGTTTGGATGAATGATGCAGCAGCTCTGCAGGAACTTACATATTATGAGGAACTGTAAGAAAATAGAAATTTCTTCTAAAACCAGAAGCCACAGTTTATTTATTAGGTAAACAATGTGGCTTAATAGAAGGAGAGCTTTTCCATTTTTAACAGTGCCTAAATAAACATTCCAGATTTCAAACGTTATCAACTTTGCAAAAGTGGATTTTAATTCCTCTCTTTGTTTTTACTTTGTGTACCAGCTTGACCCTGAAGGCCTGAAAAAGAGTTAAAATTATCATTTGAAAATGCAGACAAAATTATAAAAGCTATGAGATCCAGGTGATGATGGGCATTTGGAAATCCCACTAGATACCCATCTGTGTTTTTAGGCACCTGGAACAAAAATTAATCTCGAACTCCAAAACTATCAGTTGCTCATTGGGCATTTGTGACAGCAGATTTAGGGATCTGCAGGTGCACTAATAAGAAATCAGCATGATCTGCAGCAGCACAAATAGCTGTGCTATACAGAAGCTTTAAACTAGGGTAGGCTGCAGGAATGACTCAAAGCAAAAGACTTGTGAAGCTTGAGGAACAGAAGCTCCAAAAGGACCATAGGGGAATATTTGATTGTGGGAGTTTTGGTTATCATTACTGTTTGGTGCGTATGTTTTACAAAAGATAATTTATTCTTTTCCCAAGCCCAGATTCAGCAGTTCAATGAATGGCAGTGGATTAAACCCTATTGACACATATGATAAAGCAATACTGAAGTAATTGCTTCGGATTCAAGCATTGTCTGTGAGACATGCAGATTATAGAGGGGAGAAAACAATTTATACAAACCACACATAAATAGTCTTAATCACTACACTGGCTTTTAGTGCCCAAATCCTTGAGAAGGAGAAGAATGGCAGACAAAGGGCAAATGAAAAGAAGGTGAAATAACACAAAATTAATCCTTATGTTTTCCCTTATCTCCAAGTCCTGCCTGTCATTTTTTCTACATTAAAAATGTATTTTTTAAGTACAAATTCATTCAACAGGTACATGAAACGTATATCAAAGGTAGCCTAATGCTTGCAGGACTAAGATATTCCCAGCTGCAGGATTTTCCTGGTTGAGATTATGGAAATTCATTTGTACTGCATTTTTAGCTCAGTAGCTCACTATACTTCCACCACTCTTTTAGCATGTAAGAACAATGACACTCATTTTATGAGAATGAGGTTGTAAATCACTTACTTTGTTCAGTCTTTTCCCCCAGCATTCTCTGACAGATTGGACAGAGCTGGGCCTTGAGGGCTCTACTTCACCTCTCGGTCCCTAGGACACTGCTGGCATGTTGTTGGTTTTTCTTTGCCTGCATGTTTAAGATAGTTCTTCTGAACATCCAGTCACTGTCACTGAGCTGTGGTCCTTAAAATTTATGTGGAAAACAATTATCTCTTGCCTGGAATGACATACAACTTTGATAACCTCTTTTTGATTTCCTCCATAAATGTATTTTGATGTGGGTTTTAAAAATCGTATTTAAAAGGAAACCAGATTAGTGCAAGACAAATAAAAGATCTCAAAATCTGGCATGCATTTACATTATCTGTAAAAGGTTTTCTAAAAGATGATGCCTTATGTCCAATATCCAATGTGTCAGTCATGCCAAACACTGAAAGGCAGAGAATAGTCCAAGGTAGAGAAAATTTGGTAATTGTACAATTATAAATAACAACATTTATTGTTATTTTAATTGAGAGATACTTAGATTATTTTTTGCTTCTTTTGTGAAGGTAAACATGCAGAATCTGAGCCAGGTTGTGCAGTATTATTGCTTCTTATGTCTACAAATTCTTTTACAGAGAGCATTATCTTACCTTCTATTTCCCTTGTTTGTTATTTTGGAGGTGGAAATGAACAATCTTTGTTTCAATTTAACCTCAAAGCACAGCTGTCTACATTGGCACTGAATATATGATAAACTTTTAAGAGGAGCACACATGTAGTCAGTGAGAGTGGTACTGGTCATTTATTACTGTTTTTGATTTACTGTACAATTTTGATATGTTATGTACTGCAGTTGTTGGTAGATAAGCAATGACATGGTGCATTTTTTTTTGTGATGCACAAAGGCATGAGCATTTTAATAGAGCAGTACTGTGGTTTTTACAGTCTTAGTATATTTATTGAGTACTAGAAAAACAGGAATAGGAGACCTGTAGCAGGGCTCAGTCAATCTGGAAAGTCAAATTCTGTCCTTTTGAACAATTTTAATGGCACAGAGAAATGACAGAATCACCCAAAAATATCTAGATGTGGCACTTGGGGACATGGTTTAATGGTGAACACAGTGGTGCAGGGTTAACGACTGGGTTCTATGCCCTTAGATGCCTTTTCCAACCTTAATGATTCTTTCTTGAACTGCAGGGACATTTTTTGCATTCCATTTTCTTGATTTTTTAAAAAATTTTTAAACAAAAATGAGAAGTGGAACAGTTGTTTCTTGCGGCGCTGTGACGCTACCATAGAGAGAGAGAGAGACTCACACCTGACTCCAATGATTCATGCAGGAAAAAAGAGAGCTTTATTTACAGTACATGTCTATTTATAGGAATCTAACAATGAGCATGGATTGGACAGTGGTGGTAAGACCTCTTGACTCCACTGGTTCCATCACAAGTCAATCATTGCTCTCTTCCTCCAAAGAGGAATGCAAACAATTCTTGTTTAGAAGAAAGACTGTGAGAAAGCGTAAAAAGAATTTGTCAACATCAGGAGGCCAGAACACAGGTGCAACAGTTTCTCAGCACTGTCATATGGCTATAACCATTGGTCTTCACTGGGGAGTAGCTAAGCTGTCTTGACCGGGGCCTGAACGTACTGTCATCCCTGCTGCATCAGCCAAAAGGAAAGCACGTGCCTTGTGTGTGTATGGGGATGGGGAGAGGAATTTGCTGCTGCAAGTCCCTTCATGAGAAACAGAGGAATCAGAGAGAAGCAGGGATGGCTGGAGAAGGATGAAGGAGAGAGAAGCAGCACCAAGTGGAATGATCAAGTTTTGAGTGTACAGCCCCAGAGGAGCTCTCAGAGAGAACTTTGTGGCTGAATGGGAGCAGAGGTGGCTCCTAACATTTCCCAAAAAGCACCCCTCCAGGGAAGTAGTGCACAGGCTGGGCTTCTGCACCAGCTGCTGTGCTAAAGGTGGATACAGCTGCAAGTGGAGTTGAACTCATCAGCCAAGGGAAGCAGAAGTGCTTAGACCACAGCTGATCTCCTGGGGCCCTCTTAAGGAGTAAGGTTGGGTTATTTCACAAGTGCAACACACCTGAAGTGGAGCTTTATTTCTCTTGTGACTTGTGATATTTTTTAGTACATTTGGAAATTTTTGCTTAGGCTCTCAGGTACCTCTGACTTAAAATGGAGGCACTGGCAGATTTTCAGCACACTTGGTATGCGGTGATGCTTTCAGGCAGGTACTTGTATGATTTCAGTTGATGGTGAGCACAGCAGAGATGACCATCCATGTTCTTCCCGCAGGCACTGTGGTGCCTCCAAGGGCCCTCATGTATATTCATAAAATTATAGAATCATTTTGGTTGGAAAAGACCCTTAAGGTCATTGAGTCCAGCTGTTACCCAGCATTACAAAGTCTACCATTAAACCAGGGCTCTAAGCACGACATCTTCACATCTTCTAAATACTTCCAGGGATGACAATTCCGCTACTTTCCTGGGTAGCCTGTTCCAATGCTTGACAGCCCTTTCAGTGAAGAAATTTTTACAAATATCCAATCTAAACCTCCTCTGGTGTTACTTGAGGCCATATCCTTTTGTTCTGTCACTTGATACTTGGGAAGAGAGACCCATGAGGTTTCATTCACCTCATTGCTAAGAATCTCAGTGTATTTCCTACTTCCATCCTGCTCCAAGCCATCTGGGCTGCCAAAAAGACTGATATCCATCCCAGAAGCACTTACCCTATTGCTAGCAAGGACTTTCTTGCATTTGTCCTGTCAGTAAGTGGCCTGCAACATGCTCATCTGTAAGAGTATCATGCAGACTTCAATGAAAGGTCTTGGGGCTGAATGAGGTTTTCTGTGTCCACTCTGTCCTCCCTGCAGCAGTGCAGGTGAGCAGGCTGAGGTTTGCAAGACTGAAAGACGAATGATATGAGAAGCAGAACAACCCATGGAGCTCACAGCAAGGGAGTGAATATGCCATTGCCAGAGTCAAGTAATTTCAGGCACTTTTCAACTGGTGCCAGCTACATTTTGTAGTTAACTGCTTGAAAACACTTCAGTGGGGCCAAGTCATTCCCCAGATTTGTAATGATAGACACTGAGGTGCTAATTTGCAGGATGCAAAGTGGAGCCAGATGACTTCTGGTTGAGAAGATATTTTGCCTTCATTTTTGGTTCCCATCAAGGTCTGTATCTCAGCATCCATGCTCTCTGCAAGGTAGCCACATTAGACAATTAAGGCACAACAGTTTGGCATCAACTAGGACCAGCATCATAGCAGAGGTCTGCAAACGCATATGCCATCTGTTCTGCTCTCTTCAAAGTTTTTGGCTTTGTTATAACTTTGGCAGTCAACTCAGAAAGGAAATGGTTATTGAAATCTGAACTTAAATTTCTTGCCAGCAGACCACTGCTTGCTTGACCTTGAAATATTCGAACAATCTCTACTCTGTTCCCAAGCAGTGTAGGTGTACTGGGGGTGAAATAACATGAAGGGAATGGACATTTATTTGTACCTGCAGCACTTTTGTGACAAGACTGGGAAGAATCATGCAGCTCTCAAACTGGAGGAGGAGGTTAGTAGTTAGGAAAGAATATCACCAAGTCAAGAGAACAGAAGAACAATGGAGGTAGACATATTGTTAATGCAGACTGAAATGAAAACTATGAGTCTGTGAAACATCTTCCTTTTCCATCTGTCTCAATACTCTCCATGTTGCTGTCTCAAGGAATCACCTTATACATCTCTTTATATTATACTCCTATCAAAAGTGCAGGATAGTAATCACTTATCTGCAACAAACATGGAAATTGAATAATTAATGACAGGTTAGAAAATTGTTCTTTTGTCCTCAGTTAGTCCTGGACATCTCTGGGTTTTTCCTTTATTTTTTCCTGTTTTGCATACGTATGTTTCATTTTGTATGTAATTTCCCTCCACCCAAGAGGGCAGAAAACAATAGAAGTAGAAACATTGATAGTGCAGACTGAAATTAAATCCAGTCTCTTGTTATATGAGGGGTCTCTCTATTGCTAACACGGTCTTCAAGATCCTCACCCAAGTCACAGGATTTTTTTTGGCTGTTAGCTTTTTTAGCCTGAGCTGACATTCCCTTATAGTGTTTTCTTTAAAGCAGAAGAGACATTGAACTATAAACTTAAAAAAACCCATAACACCCTTTCTCCCTCTCCCCTGATAAGTTTACAAATTGCTAAAGAATGTGAAAAAAAAAAAAAAGTAGCTTTGTTTAGATTAGAGAACCAGTCCCGCTTCTAGAAGACAAATCACACTGTTGTGTGTGCATGTGATGAGACACTTGTGAATTGCCTCAGGCACTGTTTTCACCATTCTTCAACCTGATCCTGAACAAAGGGTTTGGGATGGCATCACAGAAGAGCTGGGTCTTGACTCTATTCTGCTTGTATTTAGCTGAAGATACAAGCATGCTCATAACTGATTTTTCAGGTATTTAAAAATTTTTTACTCCTATTACTTAATTTCTAGGAGCTTCACTGTGCAAAATCAAGTCTTACATACAATGTCATGAATATTATTTTAGGTGTGAAACCAGAATATATTTTAAATATCTTAAAAAGCCACTGAGACTCAAAACATAAAACTTATGTTTAAATATAAGGGAAAGAAAACTGCAAGGGCAAATAGAACATGCCTCAGCAGACTTTTCAGAACCAGCCTGCCTAAGTAAGAGACCTAGAATAGCTGTTCCTCCCACATCAGTTTTTTGAAGGTTTATAGAAGGTGTTTTACAACTTTGGATGTCTTGAAAACGTTCTGAAGAGATTCACTTTTGCCTCTTTGGTTGATTTTTAGTTCCATATTGCATCTTTTTGTAGAAAGAGAGTTTCTTTTAGTAGAGATCATTAATATTATTTTGATCAAATAAATTGAAAACAAAAAGTAAGTTTTTAGAATTAATTTTTTCTTGCTTGATGCCTGAATTTATCAGATTTAGAAGCCAAGAGAAAGATTTCTTCTGAACACAAGTCCCCCTTCAGATTTTGTCTCTAGACTAGCAGGAATTCAGGAAAATAGGGTGGTAACCAGCATGAAGGAGCAGAAAACTCCCAAATAAGTGCAACAGGTAAGGGTGCGGAAGGAAGAAATAGGAACATCTACCCAGGGGTAATAGGGATACATTGCCTGATCCTGACGGGATGGAATTAAGAAAATTAAACTGGAGCTGAAAATAACAGGGGTTATGAGGGGCAGATAGTTTTAAGTTGGTAGCAAAAAACTCCCAAATAAATTAAAATGGGGGCCCCAATGTCTCAGTGGAACAGGAAACCCAGTGTCAAGGGGGCATGTTAAAGACTGAGGTGCTAAATTCCCTTTTTTTGGCCTCATTTTTTTACTGGAAATGTTGTATTGCACTGTTCACGGTTTTGCACTGTTGCCCTGTTATATATTGCATTGAGAAAATGGTTTGCTCTGTATCTCCCCGGGGCTTGTGAAGTTGGTTCAGCCCTCCCTTAGCCCCTCCCCTCCGGCCGTGTCCCATTGGCCGCGCGTCTGCTCCGCCCCGCCCCTTTCCCTGAGGTTAAACTGCCCGCCATCTTCCCTCTCGCTCTCTTTCTCCTTTTGCCATGGGCGTGACAGGGTAAACTGGGGATCACCTTCCCACGGGAGAAAAGAGCCTTCTTTGGGTTTTTGCCTTTGTCTGTGAGCTTTTCCCACCCCTCTCCAGTCCAGAGCTAGCCAGAGGACCAGAGAGGAAAAAGGGATTTACCTCATGGAAAGATTTGCTGGAGGGACTTTTGGGTTTTGGTGGAGAAGGAGTTGAACTTGATTCATCAGTGAGCCCTCAAAGACCAGCTCCATACAGGCTGTATTAGCAAGAATGCAGCCAGCAAGACTGGAAAGAGAAGCTGTTGTCTCCCCACACTTAGTCTCAAGTATGAGAAAGATACCGACAGGAAAAAGAGCATTGTGGAGAGAAATAATACTAGGCACCAAGATCAGCTCATGCATTTTATCCTTAGCCCCTCAAACATTGCCTTCAATAACAAACATTTCTTCAGGCATTTTCACAGCTGGAAGAATAGCGTTCTCTGTATTACTCCCCAATATGCTGTAGGAGTCACCATGAAGAAAAGATTCTAAATAGCTACCAACAAATCTAAGAAAATTTCATCATCTGGATTGAAAACCTAGAATACCTATCGATTTTCACCACAGCTTCATTAATCACTTTCTGTAAAACACTAATTTCCTGGTCACAAGCAGCAGCTTAAAGAATAGATGAAATACACACAAAACCAAGATCAGTGCACCCACTTCTGCAATAATTTATCCACCAATCAATAATTTAAAACAAAGCAAAAACGTTGGGGTGTACCCTCAGAACCTGAAATGCCAGTGTATTAACTTTGAAGAAATATTACATCTACCCAGTCCACCCCCTCTCCAGAGCTCCCAAAAAAGAATCATCACCTGTAAGGCAATTCTGTGAAAATGTACCCCATATATAACCGGACCACAATGCTATCATATACAAAGTGTCTTCATTTAAAAAATCACCTCGATTGTACGCAGCTACCTGTGTGACGCCCCAGCCTTGAAAATAACTGAATTATCATCCACACTTGAAGAAAGTTGGCATTTATTTCCTCTATTGGAAAATAAATTGGCAGCGCATTCCCTCCCACCCTCTCCACTCCCTCCTGTCTCACTCAGTTCATTGCCCAAAGAAAATTTCCTGGCGATCAACATGCACCACTGGTTCAGGGCATTGTTCAGGAAGACTGGGAAATTTGGCAGGAGGTCCACTTGGCCAAGCAGGGAGCTTCTTAATGAACTAAAATGCAAAGCACATAAGAAGTGGAAACAAGGGCAGACAACAAATGAAAAGTATAAAAGTACTGCTCAGACATGTTGGGACAAAACCAGAAAAACTAAAGCCCAGTTGGATTTAAAACTGGACAGGAACATAAAAGCTAACAAGATGTGTTTTTACAAGCATGTCAGGCATGAAAAGAAACTCAGACAAAAAGTGAGCCCATTTCTGAACGGAAGAAAACCTAGTGATGGACAGTATGGAAAAGGCTGCTCAATGACTTTTTGTCTCAGGGAAAACCTTCTCCCAGATGTCTGCGCACACCAATGCTATATGAGAAGCCAAGTGTATTAAAATCCGTAGGTCTGGATGGGACTCCTCAACAGGTGCTGAAAAATATGGCTGATATGCTTGTGAGGCTTGCCATAATTTTTGAAAAATTGTAGTCTTTGGAGGGGATCCCTGATGACCGGGCTGATGTGACCCCCAGCTTTAAGAAAGACAAGAAGCAGGATCTAGATGACTGCAGGCTGATCAGCCTCACTTCCGTCCTTAGAAAAATAACAGAGCACATCCATTTCTGAACACAAGAATGACAGGTAGCAATGAGGAGCAGACAACAGATATATCAGAACAAATCACAGTTATGGAGATGAACTTGGACTGAATACTGGACTGCTTTAGAAGATCCCAGCTAGCAGGGTGCAGGTGGGCTGGTGATTATTTCCCCCCTTTTAATACTTGTGAGGTCACATCTAGAGCACCAGTTTGACCACGCCTACATCTACAGTATTAAAAAAACCCCTGACATATTAAAATGTATCTTGGGAAGGGTCTCCAGGATGACTGGGAGGATCATGGCCCAGAGAATAGAAGGCTACAGGGAAGTCTGTTGTTTTCTACCACCTAATAGGTAAGTATAAAGAAGGCAAAGACTTCTTGAGAGTGCCTCTGTCAAAAGTACATGCTATAGAAATAGCAATTTTGGTCACTGGAATAATCAGCTCAGTTGGGCACGTCCCTGAGAAATCTGATCTCACTTTTGAAATCAGCCCTGCCTTGAGCAGGATCCTAGACAGTACAATCTTGAGTTCACTTTCAACCAAAACCCTCCAATGTTTTTATGATTCTGTGTTTAGACAAGCTGATTCCTTTCTGTGGTGAAAGAACTCATGACGTGGATACTGACTGGTGCATGTGGGCTTGTATCCTTCTTGTCTGAAAGCTGAAGAAGAATAGGCTGGACAAATGGACTCCTAAATGAACTGAAGATTGTCTGGGCCACTAGGCTGAAAAGATAGTAATCAGTGTCTCAAGGTCAAGACAGCAGCCAGCAGAGTGCTCAAATGTTTGATAATGAGGCTGATACTGTCTAGTATCTTCACCAGCAAAATGGATGATGATACAGAATGCACCGCCTAAAAGCTGTGGAAGTTTTGGTGGAGTGCACCCTGACAGTCCTGAGCCTGCAGCATATGGCCAATAAAAAAAGATTGAAGGAGCTGAGTTTGTTTAGTCTGCTAAAGAGGAGCCATAGAGGGAGAATCCAAGAGTAGTCTACAACAGCTTGAAAGGGAATTGCCAAGACAACAGACCCTCAGTCTTTTAGCAGACAGCAGATGGAATAAAAACATGCAATGGCCACAAGTCACAGATTTAAAGACTTGGAGTGCACATCAGGAATGAAATTCATTAGAAGCATAGGACAACAGTGGAACAGGCTTCCCAGAGAGATGTTGAATCTCTGTCTTTGCAAGTATTTCAATACTTGCTTGGCTAGATAGAGTCACAAAGTGTGATTAGGTGCTTGCCATACACCTGCTTAAGCAGGACTTTGGACTAATTGAGCACTCTTCCAATCAAAATTCCTATGGCTCTATGAGCCATGCTGCTTCTGAGCATCACATGTGAGACCTGCCAACATATCTTCATGTTCACAATGTTAATAGCACCCTTACAGAACCATCAAAACCTCTGATTCCTGCACAAACACATCCCAGAACACACTATGCAATGTCCAGTGAGGTAGCTACCAGTTTCCATGGCAGTAAAAGTGCAATAACCACACACTAGAAAAACTCACAGAGATGAACAGTAAAGGACAGAAGCTTCCATTTAGCGGAAGTTTTTTGTTTGTTGGTTTGTTTGTTTGTTTTTTGTTTTGGTTTGGTTTTGGTGTTGTTCGTTTGTTTGTTTGTTTGTTAGTTTCACAAAATAGCAGTTTCATATGGGCCTGCTCAGGCCTAGCCATCCAGGGAGATGTGCAAAGCATCTTCAGAAGAGGAGTGTAGGAAGTAAAATATACACCCCAGCTGGACTCTAGAAATTAGACTAAATAGAGAGATTAGCTTTATAGCACATTGTAATTCCCTCCCCAACCCCCTCTCTCTTTCACAGGCAATGAATTACCTGTCTTTTTCCCTTTTTGCCCACTAGGAGTCAATGACCTTGCCAGCTTTTTCATTGCTCACACCACCCATATGCTCCTCAGGTACCCTCCACTTCCTTGCCCACATAGTCTAAATGTTTAACATAATCATGTTACCCTCAGACAACTGTTGCCTTTAACACTGAAGATGCTGCATCAATTTCAGCTTTGAAAAATGGCTCTCATAGCTGAAAGGCTGTCTGCTTTGTCCAACTATCTGCTGGGTCTAATAAAAGATATTATCTTCCCCTTCAAACCTTTCATCAGTTATATCCATAGATTATCATGCTTGAAGAACAATGCCACTTTTCTGAATGAAATAATTTGAAATAACCATGTTTTTTTTTAAAAAAATTCATAATTCTCTCTTCCAATGCCACCCATTTCCATATGTAGAGGCACATGCCCTGGCTCTGCCTGTAAACTTCATTTTTCAATGGAGCCAGGTAATATAAAACAGTTTAATTTACTCCAATTTGGAGTGCTGCAGGTCTTAGTCCTGCTATAGATCAAAACTTACTTCTTACCATCTGCTGAAGGCTAATGTAAGCTAGCCTTTGAAAGTTACCTGTTTGTCTTTATGAACTGCATCAATCTCAGACTCCTCAGTCCAAACACGAGACTATGTTGTAGCAGATTTCTGTGCTCTTGGAAATTGCAGAGCTTAGCAATTTATACTAGTCAGATGGTCTGTATTCTTTAGGGCTAGTGGTCTTGATTGACAAGGAATCTTTTTAATAATTTAATTTTTAATTTTTTACGGATTTAAAATCAGCCCATTAGCTAGTTGCTGGAAATGCAAGGGAGCTTCTGAGGCCAAAAAGGAGTCACAGTCCTCTCTTGATGGACTGTATCCCATGTCATAGACATGTCACTTCAATGCAAGACTAATTTAAAATGAAAATCTGAATATTGTGTTAAAAGGATTGAAGAAAAGAATAGTTAAGATACTAAATTCTGCAACTTTTGTGCTTGTTTATGAACCAATTATAGTCTTGCCAGAAGCCAGCACCATCTTTGGAGCTGTTCTGTATTTTCACTTTCAAGAGTTTCACTGTAGGTCAGAGTTCACTGTAAGCTGCTCCACTGTATAATGAACCAAGCCAGAGGGGTTGGCTTAGTAGCCTCAGTATCAACTTTGAAATATCCAGACACCCTGGAAACAAAGGTTTAAATTCTAACAGGGCTGACTCAACCCTTCTACTTTTTGAGGCAGATAAATGGTGTGCAGTGCACTAGACTACCTATGGACCTCTCTGGTAAGGTGAGACCTGAAAAAGAGACATGCGATCTACTCTGCACACATGAAAGGGCTTACTGCCTTTTTCTCAAGGACAAGTTTGTTTCAAACCCATGTCCAAAAGTTTTCAGTTCCAAGAGCAGTACAGTTCAACCTGTATTGCTTTTCTGAGTGACTGTTACCCCCTGAGTTAGAGTGAGACTGCACTTCAGCTTGATCCAAAGCCCATCAAAATTAAGGTTGTACTTTTAACCTTTATATTGATTTTTTTTTTGGTGTTACACCTTCCATTAAACTCTAGGTGTCGTCCCCCCAAATATTATTAAAGACAATCCCAAATATGGTACACTATATCAGGAGTAAAAATGCATGTGTAATACCATATATTCATGACCTCTTAGATATGCAACTGTGCACACACCTAATATGAAAATGAAATCAAACAAATGTGATTCAGTCCTTCCAGATACCTCAGCCCACTTGTCCCAGTTGTGTAGCATATTAGCATTCATCTCACAACGATTTGCCTACAGAAATTTTTCAAGATGAAAGTTTGATGCATAAGAAGAATCTCAGGACAGAGCGGTTCCCTTAGCAACCTTGCAGCCGGCTCCAGCAGCCCTGACCCAGCTACAAAGCCCTTCACAAGCAGAGGAGACACACTTAATGACAGCTGGATGAAATTTGGGAGTACTGATAAACTGCCTTCTTATCTAGAAAACACCTTTGAGGAATATTATCTTTATTGACTTGCTTAAAAAAAAAAAAAAAAAAAAAGCCCACAAACTGCTGCTACAAATTAGTACACAATAATAAGCAGCAATACCAATTTATTAATGTGCCCTCCCTCTTCACCAGTAAAGCACCTGGGGCACTGAATAACAGAGTAAAAATAAACACAGCATAATTAATTAGCGCTGATTACACTTCCTCCCCTCTAGACCTTCTTGAACATAGCTGTTCAGTCCTGTCTGTCTCACCTATGGCTCTCCCCATGCCACATACACCAGGTATTCCCTTGCCACATCCCCAGCTCTCCATTTCCTCTGCAAGCTCTGGCCTTGCCCGATCTTGTGTCTCGGAGTCAGTGCACAACTTTGTCCTTTTGCTATTTTTGTACCTGCCTTCCCTTCCCTGCCCCCATTTTATGAAAAAAAGGCCAGTTTTATCTTTGTTGGACAGGGAAATCAATTATGGGTGGGACTGAATTGGAATAGCAAGGGACTATTTAGAGAATAACATGGACAAATGTTGCTATGATTTCCCAGATCTTTCTTTCTGCAATGCTGAAAAAAAAGCATTATCAAATTTTGGCTTTTAATGACATATTCACATGGTATCTCTGGGCCAGGTCTGAGCCTCCTGGTTGACTTCTGTGTTATGTAAATTAAGAAAAATAAAGCATCTCCTCTACAAAGAAGTTGATGTCATTGACCTCTCTGGTCAGTTACAAGGTGCTACCTTCTAGCCAAGTTTCAACGTGAATTTTGAAAATCTTCCCAACTTCACCCTAGGGCTGACTCATGGACAAAGGCAAGCTTTAGCAGGTAGGGATTGCTACAGAAAATTTCTGATGTGGTGGTGAATGTGCATGTGGAATATAAGGGAGGTTGAAGAGAGCTTTGTCTGACACAACACAAGGAAAGCCATTTTCTATAGGTCAAGGTAATCCCTTTCCATCGTCAAGATAATGCTAACAATTTAAGATTATTAAATTGTTATGTGTCAGGAAAAAAGGCCTTTAGCATCCTAACTTTCTCCAATGTGCTCCTTTTCATGCTTAGCTCCTGTCACCACATGCCAATCTCCACAAGGATTAACCAGCAAAATCCCCACTGAAGACTACTGTGCCAATGCACAAACCCATGATAAATCGGCAATGCCTTCCAGATTCTTCGAAATAAAAATAGGAAAGAAAAATTGTGGAAATTTTGTTATATGTTGTAATAGCTATGGCATGATGTAAACATGTTGCAACAAATTTGAATGAAGCTTGTAGTTAACTCCATTGCATTATTCATTTTACTATTAAGAGAGAATTATAATGAAAAAATCTTAGCAAGGTTTATAAAATTCTGATGGGGATGGACCTCTTGTACTCCAAGATAAAAGTTACATATGTAAACAGAAAATCTGCATGTCAAAGGGAGATATTCCCTTTCACAGCTTGTGTTAGGCAGGAAACTGTAGAAGTTGTGGCTGAAAAATGAGCACTGTGTACTCGTGCAAGACTGTGGCTGGAGATGTGACAGTGCGTGTGACAGCAGCTTCAGCATTCCTTCACGCTGGGGTGAGCATGAGCCTTCTTTCCACAAATTTGAAGGCATTGTTTGTGGAAAATACGAGGTTTTTTTAGGACAAATATGCTCAGCCTAAACCACCACTTACTCTAAACCTCAATTCTGCATCTGTAGGTGTTTAGAAACAAGTATTAGTAAGTTTAGATTAAATGCTGATAAATAGATCAAATTTGCTTTCAGATCCATTAATGTTATTTAAAGTGATTTGCACAACTCAGTCAACAGTCTCCAAAGCTAAAATATATCCATTATTGTGTGTAGATACACATACACAGTTTATAATTTCAAATAATCTGTTCACCTTCAGATCAGCTGTGCAAAGTTCAGGCACAGGCAGAGGAGGTGGCTATAAAATAGTGATGGGCCCTGGCTGCCACAGCTTTGGCACAAGTGCCGGTTCTTTCCTGTCCTTTCTCCTGGAAGAGATGGGAATGGGCTGTCTGAGCCACCTGAGCTATTCTCAGAGCAGACATCTCCCTCCCTGCATAGCTGGATGTGCCCTGTGGCTGGGGTCAGGGTGTGGTGCTGGCAGAGATTTCACCAGGCTGGAGAGAGGCAGGCAGGCGTGTCACAAGGCCACTTTCTATGTCTTTACCTCTCCCCTCCTTCCCCATGCCGTTTGTGTGAGGGCACAGATTTATGGGAAGGAGGGAGGGGAGACAGCAAACCTATATCAATCCCTAGCACCATCAAAGATCTTCTGGAGCGTCTGGAAACCACTGAAACTTTGCAAGCCTCTGCACCATTCAGTCCGCTTCCTTTTCTCCTGCCTCCCAGACACTGCCGGTTCCTGTCCCTGATATCTCTGCCCCAGCCAACACATGCCTTTCCACACAGCCCTACACTGCACCTGAGTGTTGGTTTCACAGTGGGTTTGCCTGTGCATGTGACATAAATATTTCTGACCTCTGAGCAAGGCACTCCTATGCTGCCCCTGTGATGTCTTGGCTCTGACCATGCTCTTGCTGAGAAGCCACGGGGAGCAAGTCAGAGCTGTCAGCTGTGCCCCAGCCCCACAGCACCGCGATGCCAGCTGACAAGAGCTTTGGCCATGAAAGCTACTGCAAAAAAAGAATTTACAGTCTTGGTAGACAGGTTGAGCAGAGGTTTGTGAGAAGGGAAACAGGAAAGCAGAGAGAAGAAAAATGACAGCCCAACACAGAGGACATCAGTAATGTCTTCAGAGCTAGATACGCTAAGATAGACCTGCATCTCAAAAAGGATAGGGTATGACTAGGGGACCATGACTCACAGAATGCAGGGCTGCAGGATTTTATGATAAATCACATGATCCTCAAAAATGTTGAATTTAACTCTCTAAACACCTACCTCAAATAAAAAATAATTTAGGATGTTACAGTCAGAATAAAACAATTTTTATTTGCAATGAGTCCCCTCTGAGTTTATGAGCCCTTACTGTTGAAAATTTTAGACAGGGGTGTGCCACTCTGAAGTAGGACAAAATCATTGCAGCATAAATGGTGAAATACATATGGGATATGAGAAAAGGCATCCTTGCTAATACAGTGCTCTAAATTCAAACTGATTGAAGAATTTAAGAAAGGTATTTGCAATTTTTCATTGAGTGGAAATTGAAATGTATCTTTCTCAGATACCCCGGTTTTGTCTTGTTTTGCTAATTAGAAACAGCCCAATTTGTTTTATGATACCATTTCTTACAGTACCACAAGGTCCCAATAAACATTTTAATAAACATCATAACCCAGGGACTCATGATCTCTGGTTATACCTCCATAAAAATTTATGACAGCATCATTCTGCCAGGGTTTCTGAGTGAAGAACTTAACTTAGATGGTTATTTATGAATTTTGGCTGGGGGGCACATATTTGTAGAACAGTTGGATGCAGCTGGCTAATCACATTCTCCTTGCACATCCATAGTGGAAGCCATCTAGACTTTTCTTTGACATTTCTGCCTTCTGCCTCCCACAGTGGCCTGGTGCAAAAGGGGTTGAGCAGTGGAGTGGTTACAAGCCTGAGCCTGAGCTACAGCTCAAGCCTATGGATGAGACACTGTCTGTACCTGGACATTGCTCTGCTGGCCACAAGTGCTGCTGACTACTTCTAGACACCAGAAGGTGAATACCAGTCCAGGCCTGCTGCCTATTGCTTTAGATGTATCTAGAACCTGCCTGACCTCTATGATCTAAATACTGATGAGAAAATTCTCGAAGTGACTACCCCACAACCCAATTCTGTCCTTTCCTCCTGAAGTTCATAGCTTCCGCTGATAGTTTTGCACCAAGTCATGTTGAAGCAGTGGGATTACTTTCATGTATGTCTTAACAATACTTAATGCCATCAAAAACTTTGAAATAAGCTCTGGTGTAAAGGCTTTCCCAGACTACAGATGTGAAGGAATAGTTCTTCCAACAGTGGAGACTGGACCTGCCTGTGGCTCTGGGCATGGTGAAAACCAAAAGCACTAATGGAGCAATTCATAAGGGAGGAAAGCAAAAGAATAAGCAAGAAAGAAAGGGTCTTTCTGTCAGCCATAGTGAGGAGATTAGACACAGTGAGAGCCCAGTCCCAGTGCTCTGGGCAGGTGCTGGGTGTCCTCAGCATCCATTTGCAATGGCATGATGGGTGAGACTGGGAGCCTGCATGAGCACTCAGCTCCATGCAACAACATCCCTGGCAGCTGCTGCTCAGTCTTCTCCTTTTAACTTCCATTTTTCTTCAATTTCAGTTGCAGCATGAAAAAGTAAAATAGGAGGAAGGGATTTGATGCACACAGCAATAGTTCCGTTTAATAGTGGCAACAACCTACCAAATTCCCAATATTAATTGGCCATGTTTGTCTCATCAGTTGTAAAGAGACTTTATCAGGAATGTGATTTGTATAAAAGATTGCTGGTTTTATACCTCTTTATACAAAGCAGGGAATCTTGGCATAAATCAGCATTAAAACATTTAAACAATAAGTTGTTAACACATAAAACAGTAAGTCAGCTTCCACATAAGCCAAAATCAGTCACTGTCAGGTTCTCGTCACTTGGTAGGAGTCTCAGGCAATTTCTCTTGCATCTGTGCCTTAAAAATAGATTTATCTTAATGCATGGGGGATTTAGCTCCGATTCTCATCGGGAAGAGGTCCATTTCCAGGCCATTTTTATGGCAAAGTCATAGTCACACACAGGTGTAGGATTTTTATTGGGTTGTTGGCTTGACTTTTTTGGTTTTATTTTCTTTGGTTTGGTTTTTTTTTTTTTTTTTTGTTTGGTTGGTTTGGTTTTTTTAAAGGAAATGTCACTGTTTTATTTTTCATGAGTATTGCACCACAGACACCAAAGTATATGGGCTTCACCACTGTGCCTTCATTTGTAAGTTGTTCTGTTGCTCACTATATGACTGTTCTTTACTGCATTGGCTTATGCAGCTTTTTCCTTTTCAATTTTCTTAGCATTACTTCCTACTGTACAGCTTAAGACTAAAAATAAAGAATAAAATGACAATAAAGGCTCCCAGGGAAAAACAAAAGGGAGGAAACATGAAAAGGACTTGAGAAGAAAAGGGTATAAAAGCACAAAGTACAAAGGAACCTAGAGTTGAAAAGATTATAGAATTAAGGGGAGAAACGTGCTAATGTAATCTTAAAAAAAAAAAAAAAGGAAATAATTCAAATGAAAAGCCATCAAAAGGAAGATAAAAAGGAGGAACATTAAAAAAAGAGGAGATATTTTTAGACAGCCTGTTTAACATGAGGGGACCACCCTCAGGAAAGCCAGATGTAGTTTACTGAAATTATTATCCTAATAAACTGTGTAACAGAAGAGAGAGCACCATAAAAACAGTTTTAATGGAGAACACAAAATTATGTTCTCCTTCCTTGTTGGTAACACCTTTGCTTTGAGCACAACTTGTAAAGGGTACTGGCATTCCCAGCTTGTTAGTTCTCTGCCAAAACAATGCCTGTGCAACTCATACATATTTTTCTACATCAAAAATTCACTTTTCCTACCTATAAAACATGGGTATTATTTCTGTACTTGTTTCTCCCTGGGGAGAACAGGTGTATTAAGGGCCAATGGAGACCAGTCCTCAAGTCCTTTGCATGTGGAGAGAGTGATGGGGATGCAGCCCTGCAGAGTGAGAGCAGTGACCCCAGCCCTGCCTTCCCACTGCCCTTTCCCCAGGCTCATCCCAACAGGTGATGCTAAGAGCATTACCTTTATTTATGTGATGCTCTTAGCAGGGTTAAAATCAAATGGCCACTCTGAGGGCAGAAAAGGAAAATCAGTTCTTCTTGGTAAAACACAGACATTAATTTTCTGTGTTATAATCTTTCACCACAGTGCTATATTTAAAGTGAAGATGTCTTTTTTTTTCTTCCTTTGTTCATAGTCCCTGTTTATAGAAATATCTATGTTTCCTGAAATACTGCATTTTTGCTGGAAATCATTACTTTTCTCCTTATTTCAGAAAAGAGCTGTAAAAAATGTGTCACACATCTGTTCAAATGATATAAAATAAGAGAGTGAGTAGTCTTATTAGTTAAATCTGCATTTCCCATTTCTTTTTACTGGGGCCACAGTATAAAGCAGTTGAAAGGGACAGTTAACTAAATTAACAAAAGAAACATTCATTATGGACTATTAACCATAAAGGTGCACTCTCAGTTTTTGGCTTTGGGAGTCAGCAAGTTAAGTCACTAAGGCTACTGAAAATGATAATATCACATAGTTCTTGCCTTGATTTAATCTTGCTTTAGACCAGAGGGAGTTGGCTTAGATGCACCGTTGCATGCAGCCTGGAATTTTAATGTTGTAAAACCAGAAGACAAAGAACCAAAAATACCTTTTAAAAAGTATTTGTCATGGAGATTTCATTGCCATGCATTGCATCAGTAGACACAGGTTGTCGATGCTAAACAGAGAATTAAGGGCTGGGAGTATGAAGTCCATGTTTTGCACTGCCACACAGAGTTCTGTCTAGTTTAGAGAAGAAAGTTGTCAGTGGAGCAACTTCTTGTTAGCTCTACACATGTGCAGGGAAAGGCATTCACAAGGAAGGTAGAAGGACACAGAAATATACAGAAGTGATGAGTGCAGCTCCCAGACAAGCTGAGCAGCTGTTTCTGATGTTCATGAAAAATTTCACACCATGGGTTATACATAGCCAAATCCAATCAGTGGCTGACCTAAGCATTGCTAGGGTGAGAATAAGGGAGGGGAGGAAGGCTGAAATCAGGGGAGCCAAGACAGCAAGGGAATTAAAGGTTACAGATAGACCACTGCCAAGCTGTATTTGACATTTCCCACATGCAAACCCCTGGTGGTTTAGAGGACTCAGGAACAGGTATAAAACCTCATTTCTACTCATTGTCTGATGTTGAAGTTGGGTTGTATCTCTGTATTCCCCAAGCCAGAAAGCCCTGGGAATGAGACTGCTGTCATCTAGGGAAGGACCCGAACACCTCTGTCATGTGTAACACCATGTAACCAAGATGTGCAGCCAAAACTAGAGAAGTAATGACAATGAATTCTACAACCACACTCTGCCTACCTTGTGGGCTGATGTGTGTTTGAGATCACTTATCAAATCCACCTGAGAAAAATGAGAGGAATAGAAAAATAGTCTGCTGGAGAAACTAATCACTGATCACAAGTGAATCTTTGGTGAATCGTTTAGCAATATGCAGGTGGGACTGAATGGCATGCAGCAGGCAATTTCTCACAGTAGCCGGTGTTTTGGGAGCAGACAGTAAAGGATGACAGAAAGAAAGCAATCAGAAGGTATTGGCTGGTTTACCTGTTCAGGACCCCGAGCCTGGGATTTCTCCTGAGTATGTGAGCCTATTAAGGTAGGACTGTGGCTCCTCTAGTTTAAAAAAATAGTTCTGTCTATTGGCATCAGTATAATAATTCTGTGGAAATGAAAATACATGAAGCATTTCACAAATGGTCATGCATATGGTTATGCTTGACTTCAAAGCTGAGTGTATTTCTATGACCTCTCTCCTTTTTCCCAAGGGAAGAAATTCTCTGATTCTTTTGCACCTTTCTTTATGTTCCTAACGTTAACTCCATTCTTTAGCAACATATTCTCATTTCTATAAGTCTGAAAGCAAGCTCCCATGTGAAGAATGGTGTCAATATTCCCCTCCACAACCTCCTTGTCTTTAAACAGTAAAATTGTTGACACATGGCTCAGAATATGAATATTTGATCAAAATGAAGCTTCAGTGATTCCAGAAATTTCACGTCCCCAAGCATCTTTTTGGCAGATGGCCAGTAATCATCTACATTTTTTTCCATTTGGATCCACCTTGTTTCAGGTTTAATGCCCTTAGAATAGAACAACCATTATGGAAATTAGTTAGCAGCTGCTGTACATCAATGTTTAGAAAATTAATATTACCCACATTACACAGCACAGAAGCTGAATTTTAATGAAGCATGGAAACTATAAGCAAATTGGCCTTTCACCTCATCAGAGAAATAGTCAAACACTACTTTTTCTGAGAAAACTTATAATTTTTGCCAGAATTCTCTGGATACAATAACAGAAATACAGAATTTTCATTATAACAAAAGGAATTAAATACATCATCAGATTAAAGATGACAATAGAATCTAAACTATTACATTTTCTTACTGCTAAGCTTTAAAAATATTTTCTCTTAGTCATATTACAGTGGAAAATATAATGCTTTATAATAACAGCTCTAACACATGAAGATAAATTATCAGATATATTCTGGGAAGAAAACTGATCTAAGAAGTCAGTTGAAGTTTGAGGTCCTCTGTCTTAGGAGCCATTACCAGCCCATACCAAGAAGGCAGCAGGATCAGTGCCTCACTGACTTTTTCGTTGCTGGCTTCTTTGCTTTGCAACTTTTCATCACCATTTTCTTCTCCTTTTTATTGAACTCTCAAAAATGTTCAATTCTGACCTCTGTAATTTAAATCATGTATCTTCTTTTATATTCTAAGACAGTTATAACTAGATCTCAGAAAAAAAAAAAGAAGGGGTGAATTTATTATACTCAAGCAATGAATCATGGACATTTTAATTTCAGCTAGAAGCATTTGGTTAATGCATTTTTCTCTCCTTTTTTTAAAAAAATTACAAAACCGACTTAGAAAAACTTGCAGGGTGTCTTTCTTCAAAGACTTTCTAGAAATAATAATTTTATAGCCTTTTCAGAACACCATCCTAGCATGTGTTTCTGTGTTATGTGCTTGTGTAGTGTTGTGTAGTGTTGTGCTAGTGCATTTTGTAAACATGCATCCAGACTGCCAGTATAAATTTACCTTGAGGGTACATTCATTCTATAAATGGCAGCGAGTACAAGAAAGTATTTTGATGGAAAATTATGCAGTTTCTAGCAGAACTATTTACTGGAGTACAAAGTTAGAGGAACAGGTCTGAATGCTATAGTAGCCAAATTCAGGTTTTACTCACATTTAGCTGGCAATAAAAAAGGCCTGAAACTCTCAAAAGTTAATAAACGTGAAATAAAAAAGGCATCAGAAAGACATTACAAGGCTCAAATAACTGTACTATAAGCTGACTCACCTGGATGCAGCAAGAATGCTTTGTGTGTAGGGATTCAAATTAACAGAACTTTGGAGGAATAAGAAAGTCTGCTTATCATTTCCCTCAGACACAATGCTGATTAGAAGACTGCAGCAGAACCATAAACTGCTATAAAATTACTTAAAGGTCATCGCATGTTGTAATAAACTGTAACCTAATTTATTTTTTCTTTAATGCTGACATGAATCTGCTGAAACTAAAAAAGCAGGTAACTTTCTCAATTAATGTCAAAATTCAATTTTATTTTATAGGTTGTTTTACCCGTTCTAAGTTGAAATGATGCTTTATTACGGCATCATTTTATGAGCCCAAAGAGACATTTTGACATTTAGTATAATCGTCCAGAAAATCAGTAGAGAAATGCTTACAAAAGGTGTACTGAAACAAAATGTAGGAAAAATTACATTATAAACAGGAGTGGTGAATAAAGTATTGTTTTTTCCCTACTTCTGATGTGGGGGCTGTATTTCCCCCTGCTTTCTCTATACTCTTCAGCACTGTCTTTGAAATAAAAGGCAAGCAACTTGCAAGAGACCTTTGAAAAGCAAGAAAAATCCTTCTTCAGCCTTCATTTTTGTCTCATTATTTTACCTGTAACCATTTGATGACAGTCTAGTGCAGAGGTATTATGGATTTCAGCTGCAATTTATGGGCAGTCTTTGCTCCTTACTGGGGAACTGTGGGTGAAGAGATGAGACAGAAAGGGTTGAACAGTCTCATTTAAAGAGCCTCTTTCTGCAACAGGGCACTCAAACACCCCAATTCACGCCACCACAATGCAAAGGCAGGAGGATGCTGGCAGCCCCTCTCCCTCCCCTGGCCTTTGTCCCCTGCCCCTGTGCTGCTTCCCTGCTCAGCTGTAATTCGTTGCCGTGGCTCATGGGCAGAGGTGCAGAGCAGAGGTGACTGACATGCTCTGCTTTGGCTCTTTTGGTGCTCCCCTGCCGACCCCTTCCCTGGCTGCCAGCGTGCTGGCCACATGCACTGCACGTCTCTGAAGCCAAGGGGTGTTTAAAAATACCCCATAAGGTTCATTGAAGCCTGGTACTTAGGGATTGGCAGAGAATCAGTCCTTCCTAATTAAAAGTTTTAATTTACTTTTGAGCCACACCTTAGGTCCCCAGAACAATCCTGGTTTACTCTATGTGTCTTCAGAAGGACATTTCTCATTTTCCTGTGCCCACTAGAGACCTAAGAGCTGGAAGTGACACTGCGAAGATGATTTCTTCTGGAGGTAGATGTCGAAGGAGTAGATGGAAGGCAGTGGCAAAGGTCTGGAAACATCCCCAGGAAGCAGGGCTAAACCCAGATGGGTCTCACTGTCCTTGGATCTTATCTCTCCTCACTGGCAAGGACACTGGGAGGTTGTACTTCACTAAGTATTAATCATTAAATGCTGATGTAATGTCAGGGGTTTCTGTGTTTTAACAGCAGCTGTTTCCAGGGACCCAGTAGCAGCTCACAGTTTCCTAAGACCAAACAGTGGCTCCTGTCTGCCAATGGACATCAGATATTTAAAAAAACAGGATGTGTGTGTGGAGCCAGCAGCCCAGAAGGGGGAGGGGAGAGGTGTAAGGAAAGGCCATTGCCAGTTCTGCCTGGGGGACCATGAATATCTGCTCAGTGCCAGAGGTACCCTGTGCAATGTCTGGAGTTGGGAAGAGGTGAGGAGAGCAAACCATGGGACATTCAGGGGGACACTGTGAACACAAAATTCAATCCCTACACAGCTGACATGTTGTCTGGGATCCCCAAATAAACTGTGTAGGGCAGTGTTAGAAGAGGGACCAAGACCTACAGTGTGTGTGGTGGGTGGCCAAGGACAACCATGCAGAAAGTCCACCATTAGGGAGCAAGTGTGGAACTTACACCCAGAACAATGCCACTCTTCTTGCACTAGGAAGGAGCTAGTGGAGACAGTACCATCCCACCTCTGCACTCACTTTGGAGATCTGGAGCTTAGGTCAGTCGGGCAGGGGAAAAATCTCCACCAATCTCAGCACCACAGGAAGGGTTTTTGACTGCTGAGGGGTCAGAGAGGGATGTGGTGGATCTCCCCCTGCCAGGTACATGTTATTCAGGGTTTGGCGTGGTGAAGACACCTGGTCCCCGCATGCTTGTTGAACTGCCAGCAGCAATTTTCTTTGGGAATTTAAACACTGCCAAGTGATACAGAGGACAGAGAAACTATAATTTTGGACAAATAAACTTTCTGCTGAGTGAATTACTTTTGGTTTTCCTGTAAAACTCAGGTATTTTCTGCTCTGGTAGTGCGTACTGGAAAGGCATGAAAATGCACTGATGAAAAAAAAGGAGGGGAGGAAAAAAAAGAGAGAAAGGAGGAAAAAAGAGGAAGGTGTGGGTGTTGCACAGTAAAAGGCAAATGTTAGAAGAGAGGGTATATAATTGTGTTATAAGGCTGGAATCCCTATTGATCCAATGAGCCTCACAAGCTGCTTTCTCACCATGTGTTAAATCACCAGATCCCTTCCCCAGCACACCTTGTAATGCACAGCCAGCTGGTTTTCATCCTGAATGATACACCTGCAAAATCTCCAGTAGGCCTCATTAGCAGGGAGCTGCTAGCATGAGCAGATGTGTTGCTTTGAACTTATATTTCACAGGCACATTTTAACATCCTTGCTATGGCTGAAGCTCCATTTTCGAAAGATTATACCAACTCCAAGTGACTGTAACTTTCTGTCTGCCCCAGGGAGAGGTCAGACAGGGCATAGGGCATTTCTGCTTTTCTGTGTTAGTAAAAAGGCAGTATCTGAAGTACCACTTTTGTAAAGAACCTTGTGTTCAGTTTTCCTCCAGCCCTGACGCTGAACTGATCAATACTAAATCTAAATTATAACGATGGCCCCTGTGAAGCTTGCAAATGTTATGTCAACATGTCTTAATAGCTTTGGCTTCCTGAGCAGCCTTATTAGCTGCAACCTTCTCTGGGCTTCTGCTATTCTCTTAACTACTTCCACCTATGGAGCCCCATCTCTAACAGTACTGACCACTTCTTCCAACCTTCTTGTTCTCTTCTGCCAGTGGTGGCTTCTGTGCTGTTGGCTCCTGTCACGTGAGAGGTCTTGGACATGGACATGCAAGAAAAAGAGAAGAAGAGGGAAGAAAGCAAAATTAATTCCCCTGCCTATTCTCCCCCTCCCTGCAACTGATGAACCAAAGAAGAAAATAATTGCTACTTTCTTTTAATAACACCACGTTTACAGAAATTTCCATAAAGATGATTCAGAAAGGAATGCATGGATTTCTTCTCTGTGGGGTGTCAAAAACAGTTTACATTGTTCTGTAATGTAATGTTATTAGTGCTCCATCTAATTTATATTTGCATTTCCCTGTCTCCAGGGCAAATTTTTACAACTCACTTGCAAAGTACTAAATGAAGAAGTGCTGCAGAGTTAAAGAACATTTCCTAGCAAGCTTTCAAGCCATTCATTAATTGCCAAGGGGCCAAATCTGAAAGGTGTTGAAGGACTCCAAAAAAACCCTGAGTTTTCTCCATCCTCATGTGGAGTGCAGAGCACACAGCACTGCAGAAGTGTTTGATCATTACGGTTGTAACATGGAAAGTGGAAATGAGCAGACTCTGTGTCTGTAGCCTGAATTTGCTGTAAATGGGAAGGGTTGCCTCACACCTTACTGCTGGAAAGGAAGTTGAAAGTGGAAGAGAGGCAGGTGAAAGATGAGTGACAGCTGGAAAATCCCATTTTTCTGAAGTGTCTCACTGCCAGGGCATGTATGGCAGGATAGTTTAGGCAAACAAGCTTTCATTAGTTGAGTACTTACAAACTCTAAACTGTACAAATACTAATTGTAGTAGAGTTTCTCCTGCCAGTTACTGTGTAGGCACAGGGTCTCTGTCCCAATGGAACAATCCAGGGAAGATAGGAAATAATATTGGTGTTATTAATGAACTATTCTGAAGTAGCTGTAAACTCTCCTTTATGTGCACTGGGAAACAGATGCCAAGAGATGCAAATGACTTGTTCAAAAGTCAAATGGGAAGTGAGTGGCAGTGGGAGTAGGACATGAATCCCATGAATCTCTGTCCCATTCTTTATGCTCAAACCATTTTCCACTTTTCAGATATCATCTATATAAAAAGTATAAATATCTGTACATAAAAACCCCTGCATAAATTAAACACCACTATGTGGATTCTTAATTCTGAGACTAAGTATATGGTATTTCAAGAATTTGCCCAGCAGCTCAGGTCAAGCTAATTTGGGTATAACAACAAAAGCTGCAGACACGCCTGAATAGTCATCAAGAGACAATGGTTACTTTCTTCTTCCAGAAAAGAGCTCAGGCTTCATAGCCCGTGGAAGAAAAAAATGTACTAAAAATCACCAGGGCTGGGAGAGAAAGAAACATAATGTGAGGTTTCTGCTGTAAATACCTGATCAAAAGGCAAGAAAAGAAGAAAGCAGCAGCTTCCTAACCTTTCTGAGCAGCAGAAAATCATGATGATTTCTGTGCCTGTGATGCCAAGGTGGCTGCTTTGCTTTCTAAAAAGAGAGTATTATAGTCCAATTAAATCAGGATAAACTTATTCCACCTCTTCTTTAATGTCAATAACTCAAGACTGCCGTTTATGACAAACTCCATCCACATAATGGGGAAGCTGCACCTGCACCTTAAACATCAGATCTTAATTTAGATAAAAATCTTTATGGATACACCTCAGATTTTGTTTCATTAAGATGACTCTTCACTGGGTGCTAACCTTTCAGATATAGTTGCAAAGAAGAAAAATGTAATACATCAAGACTTAACGGTATGTCTTACTTAGCAATTCAAGCTTTATGTTCCAGAATTTTAAGAAAACCTTTCATTAATTCAAGATAAGGAATGAGAATCACGTATTTTTTTCTTAATAGGGATTCAAAGAATCCACCCACTTATTCAAAACAGAGGACGAGCAAAATTTCATGTTGGAGTAACAATTATGTCTGTCAAAGAAACAGCTTTTCCTCCACTCCCCCTTTTATTTGGCCTACCCTTCCTGTTCTGGAGTGAAGACATAACGTATAGAACCATCTTCAGCAAACCCAGCAAGTATCACTTTAAAAAATCACACCAAGTTAAGAACAGAAACTAATTTCCACTTCAGCAGCTTGAAGTTTAGGTCAGAGATGAAGCTATGCAGACACTTACATTTATAAATATTATTGGACTCTAACACATAGTAAAAGTTGTGTTTTAAAATTGGGATAAACACTGGTCAAGGGAATGTCCTGTTATGCAATTGTTTGGACTCAAAAAATAATGAGAATGGCTTTCACAATGGAAAGGAAAATCCATCTCAGATCTGGCCTCTCCCTTTTTTCACTCCTCCATAGATCCACCTCTTTCTGTTCCTCTGGCTTTGGTAGTCAGTGGCCAATTTTCTCTTTGGCAGGAGGATTTCTGCATGCTGGTGACAAACATCTTGCCACTCACAACAGTGAGATTCTTCATAAGGAAGAAAAACAACATCCTCATAAATGATGTTTCTATGTACTGGGGTCATAAGGGCAATGGGATTGGTTAGAGACTGTATACAACCTATAACATTTAGGACCATGTCCCTGAGATAAGAATTTTATAGCTGGGCCATGTTTTCAAGAGGAGGACCAGAAACTCACAGCGAAACATGGAAATTGACCTTCAGTTCAACATTTACAGCTTCTATGGGCTGGGCACCTGCAAGCTTTGATTATGACTTTCAGTAGACCCAAAGTCTAGCTCTGCATGAAGGGTGCCTAAATGAATCCCAGAAAATCATACACATGGCAAGACAAAGGACCATGTGCCCTTTTTCTGGTTCACTACCCTGGCTGCATATATGTGCCCCCATGTTCTTTGAGGGCTTTCTTTTCTTGAATATTTGCTCCAGGTACAGTCCTGCAGTTCTGCCTCAGAGAAGAGACCCTCCCCATGGTCTATGGATTTTGCTAGGCTGATCAAACAGACACCACACAAAGAATTTGTTCTGGTTGAGTCATGTGCAGAGGTTTCCATGCCTTTCCTCTGCCTCAGTGTAGTATCTGCGGGCTTAGTTTGGACCAGACTAGTGGTACCTGGAGCTAATGCTGCACTCAGAGGGATAAAAATCCACTGATGTGATGCCATCAGCTGCATGGGAGCAAGGAACTGGTGTCGGGCAGTAATACCCAATGCCCTCACAGCCACTGCTTCAGTAGCTGACCAGGGCCATGGACATCTGAGACACAGTGGATAGGTCAGAGCAGTATTTTGTTAGAGGCATTCTGCCTTAAAAGTGCCCAAATTTTCACACAGGTTAGAAAGGGTGAGCAAACATTTGCAAATGAATCCCCTACAGACCCTAGTCTAGACAAAGCCAGTGAATGAGTCTTTAAGCTGGATTTGGAGGATTTGGCAACCAGCCAGGCCACTTCTTCCCTATTTGTAGCAAACTGTTAAAAATAGGGTAAGGTTCAGAAGGCTCAGATCTGCCCTTCAAAAAAATCCATATAATTGAGGAGTTTCTCTCACTGACACGTTTCTATTTCTGTTGTCAAAAGGAAAGAAAAACTAATAATGTTGGGGTTTAATAACAGAATATCCCTGACATACAGAAGGTCTTTAGATTTTGATTGGGAGATTACAAGGTAGGCTGCTGTTACCTGTGCGTAGTAAATGGTGCACAGTGAAATCATAACTGAAGGGCTGAGGTGCAGGTCAGACATGCCACAAATAAAAAAAAAATAAAAGAATGAGAGAGCTATAATATCTTTCATTTCTCTTTCACCCTGCAGGGATTTAGGAACAGTAATAAGTAAATAGGTTTACAGCTGTCCACAGCTGAGGGGTTTTTGATCACCAATATGGCTATATTTTACAGACATGATAAGTTTAGGACGAGGGTTTTTTTATGATCAGAGCTGGTCCAAATATCAGCCTTAGTATCTCAACAGAAGTTCATGATTACTGTCTAAAACACCAACAAGAAAGAAATACCCATTATAGGACCTGATTTGCTGCTTCGCATCTTTATGATTGGTGGCAAACAAAAACAAACAAAAAAATACTCATCTTAAAATGGAAACTCAGTGCTATGAATAACAATTCTCTTTCAAAGATATGCATTCAGTTTACTGAAAAAAAACCCATATCTTTCTTTCTGTCACCAGAGCACAGACAGTATAACTACACATGAATATACTGCACTCTGACTCAAACACTTCCCTGGAGAATTTTCAGTTAAGTTTTTGTTTTACAATTTTTATAGTCAGTGATGATACTTTAAGCACAAAAATAACATAGTTTAACTTGAAGTTATCAGGTTAAATCTCTAGTCTTAATCAAAAAGTCTTGCACTGACTTTAAAAATGAGTGAATTCGTGTGGCATTTATGGTGCAGGTATATGTAGGGAGTGTTTGGATGTCATTTTTATAAGGACACTTCTTATAGTAACTGAAGCTGCTATAAATTGAATTATGGAATATGAAAGTCCTTAAGGTTTATGGCAGAGTTTGTGACTGCTGAAATGAAGACAAAGAACTTGAGATAACAGGTTTGTCAGCAGCACAGAGGCTAAGTATGATTAATTTTGTTGTAAAATTAAAATACAGTATTTTCTGCAAATATTTGAATTACATTGAAGGTGAATAAATACTGGTTTTCTATTAATTCATACTGAAAAAGATACTTTGCCTCTTTGATGTTAAATAGGCTATATTGCACTATAAAGTTTTAGTGCTGTTATTTCTTTTACCACTAATACTTTTACAGTTTCACAGCTATTACATGGCCATGCTCCTTGGACTTGAAAATATGTTCTGTACACTGATCCCACAGAATCTATTTATGCATTTCACTCTCCTGAGTTTGTTCATTAGAGCAGTAATTACATTCAGGAGTAGAGCTTGCCTTTTCAGGTCCTAACACAGGCTACTCTACTCTAATTAGGTTCTTTGAAGCCACCACATCCCGTAAATAATTCAAACATATCTGATTCTTGCAAACACATCCGAATGACCTGTAAATGTAATTTCATACAGAACCGATATTAGGATACCAATTCCTAGATTTCTGCATCTCCTGAAGTGCTGAGGATGCAACAGGGACTGCTGTTGTACTGGATCTTCTTGGGTTAAGATGTGCCCTGGTATCCCAGGCTCCTCCATGCCAGCATCAGATGGGGTCCAGCTTCAGCAGCAAGACAGTAACTTGATATTCACAGAATCACAGAATCACAGAATAAGCTGAGTTGGAAGTAATCCACAAGGATAATCGGGTCCAGCTCCTGGCCTGCACAGCACCATCCCTGAGTCACACCCTGTGCCTGAGAGCATTGTCCAGGCACTCCCTGAGCTCTGTCAGCCTTGGTGCTGTGACCACTGCCCTGGGGAGCNTAGTGACTGTCCATCTCTTTAATTTGCTGAGGTCTTGTTGGATAAGAAGAACAAACTTTGGATGCTTGAAGAGGTGAGGTCAAGGCAAGTGTCAGCTGAATGATAAATATGATGACTGATATTGCATTTAGTTTCCACAGGAAGAGGTATTTCCTATTGAAATAAAATTGGAGTAATATTTAGTGTTGGTGAACACAGTGCCAAAGTAAAATACAGCAAAAGTAGTAGCCAGACCAACCCAGCAGTATGCTGCCCACTGACTCTGAAGCAACTTCAAAGCCATAAAAGTTGCTGACTTCTGTGGCCAGCCTAATATCCGACCTGTCTATTTAAAAGGTGCTATTGAATATTACAGAAGGGTTTTGTTGTTGCTGTTGTGGGTTCTCTCTGTTCTCCTGGTCTCCCCTCACCTTTTTTTTTCCTTTTCTTCAAGCTAATTCCTGCACTGGTAAGAAGTAAGCAATCCCATTTCTCACATAGCACTAAAATTCTCACAAAAAGCAATTTGTTATGAACATCAACTTTGAACTTTGGCTACAGTTGAATACCCAAACATGAGCACCACCTGCTTGTCTTTCATGTTAAGAGGACCCTTCATGTGGTTCCAGCTGTAATTTTTCAAGTCTCAGTGGATCAGTTCCACTGAAGTGGAAGACTAACTTAAAGATCCACCTAAAAGATCTTGATTCAAATATGTCTTTTCTACTTGCTTCTTTAATGTTAGACAACAGCTTCTTGGGAAGACAAGAAAGTCCAAGCAGGGGTGATATCTTCTAGATATTAAAAGTGAGTATATAAAAGTATCCAAAAACATATAATGAAGCAGAAATTACAAAATTATGATACATTGTTCATAATGACAAGAGAAATGTGCTAGCTTATGATACCTTATGAAAATGTTTAAAAAATTGGATGGAATACTTGCGTTAAAATTGCAACTTGATTTTTGATTCCATTGACACAGCTTCATTATTTAGACATTTCTAAGTCTTTACCTCAGATATATTTTGTGGTCATGTCTTCTGAAACCATGCTGAAGCCATGCTGAAGCCATTTCAGGGCTAGTGCTGTTACCTTTTAACTCAATAGTAGGAGATGTGTGAGCATGTTTGGATATGCTTTACATAATCAAAGTTTAAGGGAGTACAATTGCACAAAACATCAGTAGAGTTTTTAATTAGAAAGATAAACCTAACAAGAAAAAAAATTAGTGCTTAGATTTTGGAAAACACATAAAATGTTCCTATATATCCTATAAGGATCCTTCTGATTTTTTTCTGTGACCTCTTTTCAAGCTCTAGTCAAGTCTTCATGTGACAATCGCTATGAACCTGAGGATAGAAGCACACAACTATACAAGAAATTCTTACTACTTGCCTCATCAACAAAATCACAGGACAGATGAGATTTTGTGATCTTCCAATTATATCCTAAAACTCTCCTTTCACTCAGTCCAACCAGCATGCATGTGCCCACATCTGTGACCTTGAGAATAGCTGGGGAATTTGCCACTGTGTGTGTGCTTTCACTTCTGCTGTGCTGTGGGGCTGGATGCTGCTGTGTAAACCAGCCATGCTCACCACAAGGAGGGGATGAGAAAGATTTCACAAAGGGTGATAAAGTTATTTGGGTTGGTTATTGAGGTTAGTGGGGTTGGATCCCATAACCTTGAAGGTAAGAGCTCTCCCTTTTCCACTACCAGAAAGAGACTGGTTGGCACAATTAGTAAAGTAATCTACAGAAAGGTTGCAGTAGAATTAAGCAGTCTAAACATAACATCTTAGAAACCCTGAAGTTGTCTGTTTAAAATCAGCTATGTTTAAGGAATTGGCGAAATACAAATTATTTCAAGATGAAGCCGACCTATAACTGCAGGATACCACTTTGCCATTTTCACTTAAACAAATAAAACCCCCAAGTACATAACTTTGTAAAATAGTGGGAATTTAGAATCTGATAAATTATTAAAAACAGCTAAACAGATAATGAAAAGCAATACATGAATAATCTACATTTCAAAAGCCAAAACACAGCCGTGCTGTACTTCTTACAATTAGTTTTGCTGTCATGCTCATCCTGTGCAGAAGTTAGGAGATCCACCGTAACAGCGAACTTTCCAAGCACGTATTCTACAAAAGGCCATCTCATTACACAGCCAATTAAAACGATTTGTTTGTTCATGATGGAATCTAATGTAGAGATTTGTTTTCTTCCAATAGATACCTTCTGCTAAGAAGCCAATTTGGCACAACTTTATAATTGTGCTAGTTCCACTGGGAGCTACAATGAAGTTTGTGAAGCTGATAATTCTTTAGTGCAAATGAACGAACAATAAAGACAAGACACTTATGAAATTTTCCACAGTGAAAATTCAGAAACATTGTACAATCCAAAGAAAATGTTGGAGATTAAAAACCCTAGGACGGTGTTATATTACCATCTTTATTGTATTACTTATGTTATAATATTTATGATATTATTATATTAGCATATGTATTATATTATCAGCTTTATTGTTGATGCATCAGTGAAGTCTTTTTCTTGAGGATTTTAAGACCAACAAATTGATATTGCAAAACCTTATTCTTTCCCAAGCAAGATACCAAAGATGTTGTAAAAGTTGTCACAGTGACAAAGTTTTGGGCTCTGTTTCTTAAATAAGCACATTAACCATCAGAGCCAATCTGGGCATAAAACTCAGTAACTTATATAAACACATTTTAAAATTGCAAAGAGAAACCTGTAGGGCCTTATAGGCTTTGCTTGTAATGGATGTAAATAAAAACTTGCTTGGAGGCTCTCAAAGCAATATGCACCCCACACAGTGTAGCCTGTTCATCAAAACTACAGTATGTGCAAACCTGTAGATTAAAGCATGAGGCATGGAGGGAACAGAAGGAAAGAGGCTACAGTTTTCTAAAAATTAAGCTGAAACTGAACCAGGTGCATTTTCTGAGGAAAAAATAAGGGTTTCTGTAGCTCACAGTGGAGTTGACTTTGGCATAGCTTAGCCAATGAAGCAGGAAACACTCTGGTATTTTTTTAGCTCCAAGGCTTGTTTTTCATTTCCTAATTTGGGTGGGGGAGAAAAGCAGTATAAGGAGGACCATCAATGGGATCAGGGACAGACCTGATCTCCCAAAGCAGATTGATAGTCCTTGTTGCAGACCACATAATCCCAGAGGAAATGCTGAGAAAGCCTGACATGAAGAACTTAGCATCCTTCTGGGCATGAATTACTCTGCAGCAGTGGCAGCAAACTATATATGGGTGATTCTCATGCTGCTGTCAAAGTGATGAGAAAAGATGGGTGCTGTTGGCAGTCATGGGGAGAGGTTGTGGCCCCTGATGGTCCTTACAAGTTGTATTTATGGGCATCCAGAACCTCACACTCTTCTCTCCAGGACAATTAATATGTCAGGAGAGACAAAAAAAATAAATACTTGTACAGAAATACTACTACTGAAAAATTAAATACTAGTCCTATAAGTACTCCCTTTCATCTTTTCTCCTTAGCCCTGGGAATCCAGCCCAAAAATGAGGAGGGTGAAGAAGGTCTCTGACAGCTCTGGGGAAGTGCTGCTGCACACCTTGAAGCTAAGGAGAACTCCTAGGGTGAGACATGAGTTTTATCATAAGTGATTCAGTGGCCCAGGCCTGAGGGTTTTATCCAGACTGCACTATTAATCAGAGAACCATGCTTCCTTTTCTTGGAAGCAAACGTTTGGTTTATACCATTAGAAGATTAAAATTGGAAACTAAAAATGTGGTGTATACTCATATACATCCAAAGTAGGAATTTTCCTCAGGGTATGTAAATTGCCTCAAGCAGATCTCCTTTTATGGCCACAAGTGTGTGGAACTAGCATTTCCCTTACCTTATGACTTTGTCATCTTTCAAATTAGTGCAAAATAGCAGTCAAGTACCACAAACCCAGAAGTTTGTAACACTGCATTTTGGCTTGGTAACTCTCTGAGTTGCAGAATAAAGTTGTTGTTTTTTTTTTTTTACAGTGTTTGAACTGTTTTCCTTGGGACAATAAATGCCAGTTTGAAACATCATTATTAATCTTACTGTGGATAAAATCAGAATTTAAACTTGTAAAATATATGGCAGAAGCTGACGATATAATAAAATGAATTTTGGAGCTGATGAATAGTTTATACTGTGGATGTTCAAAGAAGATAAAGAATGGAGTTAATGTTGAAAAAAATGAGCTGGATACATCTCATTAAGGGCTTACTGCTGTATTTGCATTTTTGTTTAATACTCAAATCCTGAAGCACTGCAAATGAGCTGTAACTTTGCAGTCTTTAAAAATAAATAATGATTAGATAAATGCAGATGCTATGCAAATAGTCAAGCTGCAGCAGGCTACTGGGCAGCCATTAACGATTTCTGGGAAGTTATACAGGTGATCATGAAAGACCTTTCCAGGAAGACTAAATGCCACAGTGACGTGTAAGTTCCTTCTGCTTCTTTCCTTGAATTTGTCATACAGGCTATTCAGAGGTAATCTGGAGTTATGCCTTGTTAGGTGGGAAAAGTTGATGTAGCTGTAGGTGGGGAAATACATGTAGCATTGCAGTCATGAACAGAAGAGACAAATAGTATAATTGTACAATGCCTGAATTATTGCAAAGGAAAAGAAACAACCTTTTCTGCTATTTCTAGTTCTTCTTCATTATCAAGTAACATATGAGTATCTCCTGCATTCGCAATCATACCCAGACCTTCTAAAAATTACTTATCCTCAATCAGATGAGACAGTTGCTCATTTACACCCCAGATTACAAAAGCATTTTAAAAATCTTTCTTTCACTATCCATTTATTTGTCTTCCTAACACGTTCTTATTGGTTGTTCGTTATGAAAGAGATTTATAGTTTTAAACTCCATCTTATTTATCCCCTTCCTTTTAATGAGTAACTATAAAATAAGCATCATTTTCCTAATGTGCATTTTGAGTGTCAGAAATAGGCAATTTAAATGTGAAGCTTCAAAGCACTATTAATGTTGCAATTTAGTGACAAAATATCTCTGTTTTCAGTGCCTCTTACCACTCTTTCTTCATTTCAGTGATTTATTGTATTATTTCTCTGCCTGTAATAGTGCCCTAAGTAGCTGGTTTATTTTTGTATTTCTCTGCACATTAATACCCTTTGGTAATGGCTGGCTCTACCTTTGTTTGACAGTCAGCCAAGAGGAATGCGACATAAGCCCCACGTTGTGCCAGACCCTTCGCGACACCTTTTTGAGATTGTCTCTCCATTCGCTGACTGTGTATGACTCCTGAATACTAACTTGGAAAAGCTCAGCCTGCCATAAATGGCTCCAGTCTCGCCAGAGAGCACCAACCACTGCTTTCTCCCCCTGATGACAAGGGGGAAAAGCTGTCACAATGACTAACATGAAAACCTAAGTAATGATAGAGATTAGAGGGTTTCTTGATGATTAGCTCAGCTTCATCTGTTCCAAAGCCTTTAGAGAGGATGAACTCTGTCTCAAGAAAGGCACTGTTGCTCAGTGAGTTTAGCAGCCTCTTTTCTCAAACATGCTACAAACACAAGTAAGTTCTTAGCACTCAGTGTGTGGCAGGCACAGTTTCAGGGTGCTGGATTTTATGCCTGTCTGCATGAGGCATGTAAATTATCCAGCATCCTGCTGCTATTTGAAGATATTGAAAGGTTTTTTCCATTTTAAATGTGCACTCAAAATCCAGAGACTGTACCACTGTGCCTACACTTGTGCTGAAAATGTTTTCAGACAGCTTCATACAAACAGGTCTTTTGTGAAAATATATTGTGGTGCTCTGAAAGCTGCGAAAAGACAAATTGTGCTTGTCAAAGTCCTTCCACAGCCTTCTCTCTTCTCCTCCCTGACTTCAAAGCCAATAAAACAGTATAGGCACCCTCATCATATACAAACTGTGTATGATGCAGGGATGCTCAGTGACAGTGTTGCCATTTTGGGCTGAGGAAATAAACCTCAGAGTTGTGAGGTAGCCGTCCTCCTTTCTGAGACATTTTAGTTGGGCATTTCAGACTACTTTTACTTACTTTAAAAAGCATTGTACAGCAAAATCTATTACAAAATTTCCTTGCTTGGTGCTCTAATCCAATATTGCTAATTGGCTGACCTAAATGCATTCCAGTGGTTGGTGACTCCCAACAGCAAAATCAAGTAAACTGCAACATTTGCTGGCAGAAAGAATATCTGTTGCCCCAAATTTGGTGCTGAATTTGACTCTTGTGTCCCAGCAGATCACGAGCCCACTTTTGTTGAGATTTTTTTCTGTAGTTGAAATGTTGGCAGAAACGTGGGACTCCAGTTTGTGGGGGGATAAGTACAGGGAAGGTATAGCCTCCTCCTCTGCCTGAGTGTTTAAAAAAGCCTGGAGGGTTATTCCTAGAAGAGGACAAAGATGTTCACTAATGATGTAAGATAAAAAAACCCATGGCCTTACGGGGAAAATTGGGAAATCACAATATATTGTGATCAACAGCTCATTTTGATGCCACAAGAGCAAATTTCCTTACAGCTAATTGGAAGGATAATGTCCCACCGGTGTAACAGAGGATGAGGTGGGCTTGTGATGGGTGGTGAGGGAGGTTGTTGCTGAACTAAGATCCCTAAAGGGAAAATCAATGCTATTGCATCCAGAAAAAAACTGTACCATGTTTGTAAAATATTTGTAAAATCTACCCAGGCTTGTTAATTTTATTTCTACTTAAATGTATGTTTGTACAGTACTTAGCATTGGAACAGACTTTAAAAAAATTCTCAAACTACATTTCTTCCAAGAGTAGGAAGCCCCCCATCACTTTAGCTGAACCATCCCCAAAACCAGAAAGCACTCTAAAGTTCAGGGGAGACTAGCTGGATAGGAAAATTGTTAGTGTAGCTCAAAAATTGTCAGTGTGGACTATGGATTGGGCAATGCCATGGAATGAGCCTTATGTAAATCTCCTAAAACTTCAAGATCCTGTGCAAAATTTGGATCACCTGGCAGTTGAAATACACTTGCCCTTTGTCCACTTTTTGAATTTTAAAGCACCATATGTGCTGAAATTCTACCATTATGACTTCATTTCATACCCACCTGCTCTTCAGTCTTACACCAGGTTTTACTGTGAGAAGGCTTAAGTTTGCAATAGAGCCTGAAACAATAGCTTGAAAAACCTGCAATAAAATAAAAAAATACTGAAATTTTCTAAGAGAAGTACGAAATGTCACTTCACTGAATGAGTTCACCTGAAAGAACAGATCAACCAGAAAATTGTTCTCTACATGCACCTGAATGCTCTTTGATTGCCACAGTCAGTCACCGACCATCACATTAGTCTTTGAAAGAGGAAACTGCAGACTGACTGTGGAGACTTGGGGACATTAGGCCAGCAGGGCTTGTAGACAGTCTGAAAGTTTCTCTCCTCGCTCACACAGTGATTCACTGCTGAGCATTTTGCAGTTTAACTGGCCACAGAGAAGGCTGTCAACTATTTCCAAGTGCTAATCATTACACTTTTGTGGAGAATAAAAAAGGGACATAATAGTAACAAGCAGTGCCTTAGAAGAAGAAGATGAAGCTGGGCCATCTGAGAGAACCATTTCAGGTACACATACAAGATCCATGAACCCAGCCTCCCAGTTCCTCAGGCTGGTCCTTCCACATGGCAGGATTATCTTCTCATTTCTCATGTGAAAATGTCATTTATATTTTACTCATTTTATTTATGGGGTATATTGGTAATTTTCTTATTCTGGTGCTTTAATTTTCTCTAAAGAGGCAAATTTGTCAAAGAAAAAGCTACAAAAGTCATCCTCTTGTAGCAGTGCCCCTCAAGAAGGGAGCAGTCTTTTTCCTTTTGAGTGAAGTTTGCACAATGTTCTGAGAAGAGAAAGATCTTAATAACTCTGCCTATTTTATTCAAAAACCACACAGAGTGTACAAAAAAATTTCGTATTTTTACCACGTTTTCACCATATTTTCAATAGAAAAGGAAAATCTACAAATAAATGTGGAATGATGTAGTTCAAGTTTATTAAGACCACTTGACCCGTATGTCATATAATGACATTTTAATTTTATTGCCTGACATTTAACAAATCCTTAGCAGTCCTGAAAAAGTTAATGATTAAAAAAAAGAAATCTCTCTGTGGAGTTAACTAAAATACATGCAAATAAAATAAAATAATTAGCAGCATCTTTTGTTTTATCATATAAAATTGTTCACTGTCATGATTTTTAATTGCATATTCAGCATGTATTTATCCATAGCCCTCTGACTAAGAGCTTGCCCTATTAATTTAAATAGTGGTTGTTTCTTTAAATAGGCAATAAGGAGAGACCAAAATAATAATAATAATAATAATTTATAATATTTCTATCATGTATCAGACTTTTCCCTCCTTCACACTACTGACCTGGAGAACCTCTACTACAGGAATGAAAATACTACATTGCCTTTGCATATTTCCTACAATAGGATGCTGTCCCTCCCAGCTATTTGCAAGAAGTCCTATAGGAACAATTATGAAATATTCTCATTCATTTGGCACAATGGCATATGGAAATTTCCTGCAACACTAATTACTATGGTTGCAATCTTTAGCCAAAAATGTCAGTGTCTAGGATTTAATTAGGCTGCAGTAGGATTTCAAAACTGACCTTCTAGTTTAGTTAATTAATTTTCCAGTTATTTTCTTTTTTTCTTTTATTTTTTTCAGAGAGTCCTGTCACATCAGTTTTTAAGAGATTTTAATTAAAAAGAAATCACTACTTCTGATGCCAGACGAATGTCTAAAAGCAATTGTTAAAACATTTTTAGAAAATAAAGCAACGAGGTCAAGTCCCTATTGCTTCAATGTGCCCTGCTAGCCATTGCCCATGAGTGCTAAGATTGCCAGCCAGGTATTGGTGAAAGGCAGTTTGCAAAGTGTAAAAGTGTAATGAAGTTCTTCCCCAATTAACTATTTACTATGCTTGCATTAGTGCTCTCTGCTGATAGTGGTTTCTTTACAGGACTCTTTACAGTATTAATTAGAGATCTGTTTGAATCAAAATACAGAAACTAACACACTGAAAGTCTTGGAAAGATTGAATTGCTCCAAAATCTCCAATGAGCATCTGAGGCTGGCTTCTCATTTGAACCAGAAATCTCGATATAAATTCAGTTTCAGAGTTATAAAGACAGAACTGCAAGAAAGATTTTTTTTTTAGTTCAGTTTTATCTTGACATGAACCAAAATATGCCTTTTATTCTATCCTCTTTCTTTGTGACAGTTACTCTGCTGAGAAGTTACACATTACTCTTTCCTGTGGAGAAAATTAAAAACAAGCTATCTAGCAGTCCCAGGTCTGCAGCCCATTCCAGCTACTGAACTGTGTCATACTGTTTTAAAAGAACTATAGTGCATCTCTTGAAATGGAAGCAGCTGTGGCTTTTTAGGTGCCAAGGAATCAATAAAAGGATGAAAAAGTACATGGATGTGCCTGAGACTGCTCTTGACACCCGCACCCAGACACAATTATGAGCTATAGGCTACTATAATGTAGGGGTTTTACAGCTAGGATTTAATCACCAGAAGCATGCATGCTGCCAGTTAAACCATGCAAATGAACCTTGTGCTTATGAAAAATTGAAAACTTTTTCTGGAGATATTTATTTGCTTCTAAAAACCAGACTATATTACATTGGGTGAAATAGTTTACTAAAACAATGCTACTTCCAGTGATTCTAGTTGCCATTTTGTAGTGTTAACATACCTAGCAGGAAAGTGCACTAAGTCTGTCATAAGCCTCAAGTAGTAAATTGCATTTCTTCTCCATCAGTAGTGTCACCCTGGAAGGACCATGTGCTCCACTGTCAGTCCTTTCTATCCTGCTGGCATAGAGACATGTGCCCTTCTGACTCTCCCTTGACTGGTTTTGCATTCAGCTTCAGTTTTGATGTGTTCTTTCTTGTTCCATAATAATGCACTACCTTTCCAAGACATTTTATTTGGGGCTTTAAGACTACTTTTTCTTACTTTAAAAATTTTTTCCCCAGAAAAGAGAAGAAAGCAAGTACATTCATCTGAATCACTGAGTCTGAAATATTCTGTGGAGACAATTACCACAACTGGACACTTTTCAAAGACTGTTTCTGGTGTACCTGTTAAACTACAAAGAAAAAATGAGAAGTGAGACAAAGCCTTTCTACCTGTGGACAAATAAGACTGACTTGGCTTTTAGTAGGTCTTCAAAAGCTGAAGGTTCCCTGCTAAGCCTTACTGCATGTCTTGCCACATTTTGCTACGTGACTTTGCTGGATGAGCTGAGGCATTCTCCTCGTTCAGTGGTTGTGTGAGTGTGATGGGTTGACTGAGTATCTTCCAAAAGGTCTCAAGAATCCAGTGATAGATTCCCAGTGAGTTTCACTATTACTCAGCCATCAAAGTCAAGAACACAGCTAAAACCAGTTAACATCCAGGAATGGCCTTTTTGCAAAACTGTGGTAAATTTTAATCTCTATGACAATACTTGTGGTGGATTTCTAGTCACAGGTCCACCCTGCTTCCCCCATATCCTGGATAAGACGGAGGAATTAAAACAGAAATAGAAGAATGTCATCTTGTAATAGAGTCATCACTTAGCCAAAAAGTCACAGCGATACATAATCCCAGAGCTATCACCTGGGATAACTCATCAAGCCACTAGGAAGGGCAATAGCTATATCCATATATATCTGCAGCTCAGTCTGCCTGTATCTGTCATCTTTCCATTGCAGACAAATGCTTCCCTTGCAACCACAAAATGCTACTACGCTTCCGAAGCCAAAGAAATGAGACTCCATTTTTTAAAGGTGACCAGGTTTTTGATAAATAGAGAGAAAAAAACAGAGTTAGAGAAGATGCAAAATTTGAAAGACACGAGAAAAGAAAAATATCAGAGAAAATAATTTCAGGGAATATTCCTGTTTAAATCTCAGGGGGAAAAAAGAAAAGAAAGAGGACTGGAACCTCTCTCCTGTAAAAAGGGTGAGATTTGGGGTTGTTCATCCTGGAGAAAAGTAGGTGCTGGGGACCTTGTTGCAGCAGTTCAACATAAAAAGACTTTTACCAAGACTTGTAGGGGCTGGACAAGAGATAATGGTTTTAAACTGCAAGAGATTAGATTTAGATTGGATATAAGGAAGAAATTCTTTATCATGAGGATGATGAGACACTGGAACTAGTTGCCCAGAGAAGTTGTGAATGCCGCATCCCTGGAGTTGCTCAAAGCCAGGGTGGATGGGGCTGTGAGATGCCTTCTCTGGTGAAAGTTGTCTCTTCCATAGCAGGAGAGTTGGACTAGTTGGCCTTCAAAGGTCATTTCCAACCCAAATCATTCCATAATTCTCTGACCTGCCAGTGAGCAAGGCTGAGCCAGTGGTGGGCTGAGCGCCTGCTATCTCCAGTTTGTTTGCTCAGTAGATCATGGCTCATCAGTGATGAATTATGAATACCATGACGACTCACTTTCTGTACAAAATCTCTCTTAATATCATGAAGCCTCCACAATGCAGGTGCATTTTACCTTTATCAGGTGCCCCATAATTTCGAGGAATGTGCTTTTGATGTTGCCCCATTATTCATTCATCAGAGGCAGCTCTCTAGACTTTACAAACTGCACACGCCTGTTCTCATTTCTCAGCAGTGAGCTTGCCTGAAGACACGAATTGTCATCAGTTATATTTTTCCCTCATGTTACTGGTCTCTTCCTGCATTATTGCAGGATGCTAAGCTCCACTGCAAGGGCTACCAAAAATGAGATGAACTCTCTCTCCTATTTTTACTAGTTTAACTGTTGAACGCGTCATCTCGAGAGAGCCAGAGAGGCTTTGTTTTGCAGAGTGGCTGCATGGTTGCAGTGTTTGTTGAACTCTTCATCCACAGCAGGGGAAGGTATTCCATAGCTCACAGATTTAACTGAATATTTTGCAGGCAGCATCACTAAGTTAAAACCAAGTAATTTCTTTCCCTTTAAAAGAAGAACCACGGGGAAGTAATGGCCTTTCAGTTGTGTGGTAACTGTTGACCATTTAACAGTTCAAAGCAAGTGCTGAATAACAACAAATATAGATTTTGCTTTTTATTATATAGTAAATGAATGGGTGACTTTTTCTGTCTCAGAAAGCATAGAGAAGACTAGCAGTAATGACTTGTGAAATGAAATTAAGCTCACAGGCAGCTGGACTGAACACCTAATTTCTCCACTACTGTTAGCAATTTTGACTTTCCATTATACAATGTACGTTCCAAGGGCCAAATTTCATTAATCTGAACATATTTTGGACTCATCAAGCTAAAAATCAAACAAGTAAAATAAAGAAGCATCAGTGCATCTTTCATAACATTTTGACTGTTAGAAGGTCCAAGGCTTTGAGGATTTGTCTGAAATCATTAGCTGATTTTCACATTACCGTCAGTGTGGAAGGAAAGTTCCCTCTGTACCAGCTTTGACTGTCTACGACTTTATCCCAAAGGACCCAGTAGACTTCTTGTACCCATAGTTGCATTGACTTTCATGTCCCTTCAATAGCTTGAGGTACTTTTCTGCCTTCAATAAAATCACTCCTTACCAATCAATAAAAAAACCCAGAGAATATGAATCTTTCAAAATCAATTATTATGTACAATAATCACACAAGTATGCTAGCAACAGCTGAAGTGTCAAAGCAAATCCCAGGACCAATGATCTGAAAGCCTCCAGAAACTAGTAGAAAATGATGTAGTTTTATTCACTTGTACTTCTGTGTTTGCCAATGTCAAGGTTAGATGATGAGTGGGTGTATTAACTCCTCAACTGTTCCCTCAACTTTCACAAAACAAATTCCACTTAAATGTGAGGATTTTCAGTTTGATCAAAAACTTTCTACTGCTGGCTGCCAATTGAAATGACAGAGTTCAGACAAGGTGGAAAAGAACAAAATAGTGTATATGAGAGCTAACCTCTCACATCAGCTATTTATGTGATGCAAAGAGGATTCATGAGGCCACTTTACAGAAGTAAAAATTACAAGGCTAGTTAGAAATGATTGCAACAATGCACACTGAAAGCAGCTTGGAAAGTCCACATTTGGCAGGAAGCTGCCTTGGGTGAAGGGCTGAGGTTTTCATCTTCATAACGTTTTTGGTCATGTTGGAAAGTTAGCTGATGGATGCTCTAGGAATGGCACTGGTTCTTAAATAATATATTGATGTAATGTTATTTAGGAAACCTGCAGTCTTCAAATTCCAAGGTATCAAATAATTGCCGTGTAACTGTTCAACCTTTTCAAATACGGACACTTTTCTGAATCTGAGATATTTTCAAGCTACAGCTGTATTTTTTAAAGTCTTTCTTAAAGCTCATTCTGAGCTCTACACTTCTATATGTTTGCTTTCCTGCAAAGAAAATACTAAGAAATTGACAGTAGGACATGATGAGAGGTAAGGGTGACTGACACAAAGGTGTGTGTTTTCACATTTGCCCTCAGTGCTTTTTCAAGCCTAGTCTCAGTTTCTGGTGTTCTTGCTTTCCACTAGGTTGGTGCATAACACTGAAAGACCTGGTATGCAACCTTCATCTTCCTTGCTTTTGACCATTTCCTAAGAACAGCATAATTCAGGGGACAACCTCAGCAGCCCTGTGCTCCATGTGCCAGGGCAGCATAATTTCAAATGGATGTCTAAACTGCATTCCCATTTCATCTCTCTAAGTACGCTCAGATACAGGAGTGTAACAAGCATCTTACAAACAACTTCTTCCACTCACCAATCCTCGTTCTTCCAACCCTCCAGTCTTAGTTTCCCCCCTTGTACTACAGATTTCTACTTATATTTTTACAGAGTCACAAAAATACATGGATTACATTTAGCTATTTCAAACTGAACATACTTCCCTGAAAGTATGCTGAAAAATCCTTTCTGGGGAAAATGTAAGAAGATTTACATAAACAGCAGCCACTTCTCAGTTATTCATGTATGTTGTTGCCCAAAAATGTAATGGAATAGAAGCAAGGTCAGCTATGGAATAAGAGAAGATTTTAAAAATTAAAAAATAAAAAAAAGAAAAAAATTAAAAGTACATGTATATTGATATTTCAAAGCACCACATTAGAGCTCAGATTTATCAGCAGGAAGCTGGAAACACTGATATCAAACAGCAGTTCTAGCCTGTCAGTCAAGAGTTCAGCTAGATCTTGCTTAGAAGCATGTGCAGTTCTTAGGAATCCTTTGGTGATAAAGTGAGCTTGGATGTAGCCCCCATTCCTTGTGTCCTTGGTCTCCAGGGAGAGTGATAAATGTGTGTGAAAGAAAACTTTCCAGAGTTAAAACCACCTACTCTCTGATCATTTTTCTAGACAATCAAGACACAGAAGCTATAAGTCAGATCAGTCAGCAGAATAAATACGGATGTAATCAAAACATAAGAGAAACAATTTGAAGAAGTAAGTGATAAAAGGAAATAAAACTTTAGCATGAAGACTACTTTCTTTTTAATCCATATATGGCTGTCTCTTCTATTTTCATTGTTCTTAGGTGTTACATCTTGCATTATCAACCTCCTGTTTGCATCTTCCCCATTTTTCCTTCTTTTATGTTTTCCAGGTATTTTTAAGGTCTCTTCCAGTCTTCACAGAGAGGAAAGACTGGAAAACTACACTAGATAAGCCAGAGATATAAGCCTTTAATCAGCAGGAGGGAAGGCTTTTCTGAAACACTACAAATCCAAATAAAGAAAAGCTTTTGCTCAGTGTTGACTATATGCAGTTGTCTTACTACCTCAGGGCCTTATTCCCCTACTTGTGTTATTTTGTGCAGGGCCCTGCACCACAAAAAAAAAAATAAAGAAAAGAAAAGAAAAGAAAAGAAAAAAGAAAAAAGAAAAGCTAGGCAAACAGAGATGTGTGCATCCACAAGGTTCTTATGATACAATCATTGTCTCCCTATAATGTTGTGAATCCTCTGTGAAAAGTGTCCCTATTAATTTCTTCAGTAGATATCAGGACCAGAGAATTTCCTAATTAAAAGTTCCCCATTTCATACAAACATAATTCTTAGGAGGTATAGATATATATGTATTGATTTGATGCATTTAATTTCTCCTTCAAAACTGTGGAAAGAATAAACCTGAGTTAAAGATTCAGGCAAGTAAACCCTGAACAGGAAAAAATATTGAGGGAGTTCAAATCTCTAAGTACAAGTGCCTGTCAAAACAATACTAAAGAACTTTTTTAGAAAGAAGAAAACAAAGATGCATGCAGAGCTCCATTTAGCTCAGTTTGGTTTTTAGCTCACAGTTGCATTTTACAGCCATACTACCATGCAGAGAGTGACAGACCTATAGACTGGATAAATATGATTTGCAATTAAGTCCTCATTGAAAAAAAAAGCCAAAATTCACCAGAAGGACTCTGCAAAGAATTTCATCCCTTTTTTAACCAGTTCTAATAAATGAGGTGACAGATGGCCCCAGATCCAATACAAGGTTCACTGGCTCAGGGGGCTCTGCCTGTTCATGGGTAGCAGCTGAACTCCAGGATTGGGCTGCTCCCTGGGAGGCACCATTTGTTTTAATGGGCAATGCTTCATATTTGTGTGTGTGTGTGTTTGTGTCTTTTATTTTTTTTTTTGCCACATGCACACAATGGCTTGCAAATGATTCCTCAATAGATTTCCTTTTTGTACCACTGGCAAAGATTTTGTCCTCCACCAGTTCTTAGGGGAAAAGGCTTGCACAGCTTTTCCATAATGACCTTCTTATCTGTGCAGCCAGCAGCAACACTGGCAATGGGGGAGATTGGGTTTTATAATTAAACTAGTGCTCCCTCTGTTGGCTGGATGTCAGAGCCCAGAAACAAGGACTTGCATTGCCGAGGATTGCTTTGATTATAGAAAAAAAAAAAAAAAA
>VXBI01011588.1:596388-837888 GCA_013397375.1 Toxostoma redivivum
AAAAAAAAAAAAAAAGGAAGAAAACAAAAAGTTAGCATTCTGACTCTGCAAAATATGATTTCTCCTTTTTGAGTGTGCATGCCAAACATTCTTCCTCTCCCTTTACATTCACATCAGTCAGAAATAATGTAGACAGTCTGAAGTTTAGCTGGCAAAGACAAATAATTCAGAGACAAAACTCAGCAACTATCTGCAGTACTGTCTTCCAAGTAACTCCACAACTGCCAAAGGGTATGGATGGATAATACATACAAATAAGGCTAAACAGGATAAAAAATTCACCTCATTCAAGTTGTTTAAGATGCACGTCAAAGCTGCATACTACTTTGTGAAAAATTATCTACAGTCCACTTTGCTCATTGTTTGAGGGTTCTCCTGTCTCAGTGGTTTCCCTCCACCATCACAGAAAAAGAATGAACTTTTCACCAAACAACTAAGCAGCACACCTGGAAACTGATGGAGTGTTTTGGGTCCCTGTGTTTATCTTGCTCATATTGATGGAGGGGGAGTCAAAAGAGTGTAATGAAGTTTTGCCCTCTGTGTTCTATTATGACACAGTGACAGAGAGCCTCATTATTGCCTTGTTCTGTTTACAAGGATGGGACTAGTCTTCTGAAAAAGTGCAATCAGCCTGGCTTTCCACAGAATGTTGAATATCTTTACTAAATTACAAATCTTACGTTTCAGAACTAATGCTGTTCTCCATTTCAAGAAAGCTGTATGTATCAGCTTTTAAATTAATTACTTACCTGGTGCTCTGTTGCAAGATAAATACATTTGGGGTTGTATTATTAGCAAACAGTGTTATCTTGTATACAGCCCATTGGGTTGTCAAGCACTGCTTGCATTAGAAGAGTGTGTGTCTGCTTTTTTGGCACAGTGGAATTTAGGATATTTTGAACTTCATAAAATGAATGGGAGGCAAGAAAAACTAAATTAAAATGCCAAGATATGCTTCAACTAAGCTCAGGAATTCTTTTAATCTTACCTCTTTGTAGGACATTGCCACCTGCAGAGGTGTTTCTTGGCAGGGTTCTGGCACTGGCTGTTTTCCAGAGCCTCTGACCTCCCAACAGGGTGTTTTAGCACCTCACTGGATCTTGTTGGACATGAGCTAAGTTCCCAACCAAGTCTATTCTTAAAGCTTGTTCCCCTAGCTAGCTCACTAAAAGGATGTCTTTCCTCTTTAGAGACACATTATTTTTTTCCTTACTCCATATTTTTTTTTCTATTTCTCTCCTACTAAAGCTATTTATTATCTCCATTTCAATCTCAAATTGTTTTGTATTTACTTCCCTTGTTAAAACCGTTTTCTTTATTTGATGATGAGGCCATACATGCTGCCAGTCCCTGCCCTTCCCCACCATCTTGTTTGGAGTCAATCTTTCTCTCCATTTCCCAATTCTGTTAGCTCAAATCCTGCTGAAATAATTTCTCACATTTCAGGTACCACAGGGAAGATCAATACCAATTAGGAGAGCGTATTTTAATAGAGATGTATTAAAATTTTTCATTCTTATAGGCCAGTTTTATTCCCACTGAAGGATAAAATAAGGCAACAATTTAGAGACAATTCCCTTTTTCTGAAAAGGGCTATATATCAAGTTCGCTGAGAGCTTAGCAGAGTATGCTGCATTTGCCTACAGTGAAAGTATTTTTTCTTCCCATCAAAACTCTTCGTCTTAGTTATTTTTGGATATAGAATAGCACATTAAACAGACCTTGGTTATGACCTAAATGTGGGAAATAGATTAAAACCCCGAAAACCATTGAGAAATTATTTTAATGAATGCCTATGATGGCTTTTTGTTATCTTTATTGGAAAAATCGTATAATCATAGTACTGTTTTCTTACTTCTGCACAGATGCAGAAGTCATATTCATTTGTTTGGGGTGCAAATCCTTGACACAGAATTTGGTCATGATTTTGTCAGTATGGTCAGAGAAAAGAAGATACATGGTTGCTAAGCTTTTAAGCTTGGATATGGTTTCAGAACAGAGTCCATCCCGTATCAAAATGCTCAGTCAGTTCCTGAGGAAAGGAGCTTGACAGGAAGGACACGTCCTGTTTTTGTTAGGAAAGGCATCTATGGAGATCCCATCAGAAAAGGACAGGGAGGTCTGTTTGTCTTCCACCACCAGGAGGGGCCGTAGCTGCAGCCAAGAAGTTGTCCTTGACTTGTACCACACCCCTGCCTTCCTACATCAAAACCAAAAATGACTTAATTTTTCTTTCATGTCCTTGCCAAAATCTCAAACCCAATGAATTTGCCTGCTGTCCCACCAGAAACTCTCTTTAATGGAGACCATAAAGCACACCATGCTGTCCCTCTGCTATTAAGTGTGCCTCAGAAAACAGAATAAAGTCATAGCACAGAATAAGGATGGGCAATGCTGTTTACTGCAAATGAAAGTGGGGGGCTGGGCTGCGGGGTTGAGCTTTTCACAGCCTGGTATTAAAAGGTAACTGTTTGCATCTCTGCTGCTGTCAGGAAGAGCTATTCTCTAAAGCAAGTGGATTCCTGACCATGTTTATTCTGGCAGTTTAAGTTTAAAATAATGATCTCAGACGTTAGTTAAGCATTTAACAAACAGCGAATTAAGATTTGCATTCTCAGAGAAATTACTGGAACAGGCCTAATTTCTGATCTGCCAATCAGACAGAGGAAAAACATTAAAGGAATAAATTGCTTTCTTCCATCCTCCTGCCTGCCTTCAGACAGGCAGGCCCACCATTCAGGAAAATGTGCTTCACGCACGTGTGTCCTCCAAGGCACTGGAGTTTACTGGGCACTGTTTCCTCAGTAAGGACCATTCTTTTGTGACATGCAGTACCAGTTGTAGGGGAAAGTCTGTATGTGCAGCCCTAGCCCAGCTGCCCTCTTTCCCTCTGCTCCTAAACTGGAGCTGACTCCTTCCTATGGAATTTTGCTTTGATGCCTTTGCCACCATCACTGCCCATAGCTATGCCAGGCTAACAGAGCAAATACTTATTCCCTTTTATACTAAAAAATTGCAGCCTCTTTCTTGAAAATCAGTACTTGTTTCTTGCTTTTGTTTTGCTTCTTTTATTTCGTTTAAATTGCCCTGGCAGCAATTTAGTCAATGCATTCTCTTTCGTCTCTTCTCAGAGCAACTCTTCCTTTTGTTTCTCCTTCTTCCTCTCCCTACACCGTACTGCAGTAGCAACATGTAGCTTAATCATCAAAACATGTCCATGCCACAGATCTGAAACTCTGTTCTCCAAAATACTGCTGCTAAATTTCAACTGAAAATGTACAGTGGACAAGGAGAGAGCCTGGACTGCAGGGTCAGAAGGCTTGAGAGACTCACCACATTTTTGTTCCAGTTATAAAATTAATACCCTGGGAGGGGAGGCTAGGGGGGGTGCTGGGATGAGGGCAGAGCTGATGAAGTCTGAGTTATAGGAAAGTGCAGCATGACTGGTGCTAGACCAGTCCATCTGGTGGTTCAGCTTCTTTATGGCTTGCTGTGAGAGGATTGCACGGCTCTATTCACGCATGAAAGAAAGCAGAAGACAGAGAGTCACTGCTGTGATCTGAAACATGGTGCTGTCTGACAGTCTGATTGCCACCCCAACCTAGCAGGGCTAAAGGCAGAGAGCAGTGAGAGAGGGGCAGCAAAATCTGAGTGGGGGTGAGAGGTCAATGTACTTTTCTCTGCTGACACACAAGATTCCCAATTGTCAGTGTTTTCCTCTGCAAATGACTATTAACAGTTGGCGAGAATTCTCAAATAAAATGAATATAAATGTTTATTCATGCTTCAGCTGTGCTTGGCAACTCCATGTCTTCTGATTCCTTGTCAGGCTTCCTTTGCACAGGGTCCCTTTTGCCCCTTGCAGAGCCAGGGGCACAGCGTGTGATTGCCACGCTCTCAAGACCACTGGTCATCTTTCACTGCTTAACCCAAGACCTCACCATTGTACAAGACTTTCAGGCTCTTTGATTTGCCATGGAATTCTCCACAAATGTGCAATAATCAAGATACCCAACAAGATTTGCAGAGGTTTCTAACCACACTTCTCTGACGCATAAAGATTGCACAAGGAATATATATATGTAAAGAAACCCAACTCCTACCTGCTGTTCTCTGATTCAGTTTTCTCATCAATTTAAGGAATCTGACTCTTTTAAAGCATTCAGAAGGAATCTTCTCCACTTGGACTTCCTTCTGTGTCCTTCTCTTCTTGGGCTATGAAACAAACCTGTCCTTCATAGAATCATAGAAGAGTTGGAAGGGATTTTAAAGATCATGTGCTCCCAATCCTTCTGCAGTGGGCAGGAACATCTTCCTCTAGAGCAGGTTGCACAAAGACCCATCCAGCCTGGCCTTGAACACTTCCAGGGATGGGGCATCCACAACTTTGTGGGAAACTCTTCCAGCATCACACCACATTTATGGCTTCAGATTGTGCTCTTTGCTCCCAGGAAGACTCCTTCAAATCCCCCACCATGTTACAAGGCTGTAAGCAGACTGGGTTTTTTTAAGCTGACTGCCATTTTATCAAGAATGCTTCATTTTAAAAGTAAATTACCAAAATATAACTTTTCTCTACAGTCAGCCCCCTTCTCTGCCTCTGGAAATTTCCCAGACTGGACATGAAAACACACTGGAGAAGGTAAACAAGATTCTGACTCAAAGTGTGTGTTACATGATGTCTATAGATAAGGTGATATATATGGTATAAGGCTATATATAATCATACTCTTGAGTTTGCAAGAGCTTCTGACTAGAAAATAAAACAGCAGGTATTACTAGAGCTAAAACAGAGTAAATTATTATAGAGCATTTTGTTAAAAAAATTAAATAGGAAAAAAACAACAACGCAGAAACCAAATAATATTAATTATGTTTCGTCACTTTTCAAAAGAAAGCTTTATTTAAAATGTTCCAACTACTCATTTAGTGATTTCTGTTATTTATCAGGATTTTTTAAAATGTCTTTTATTTCACGGAATAGTCCTTAATTCTTAGAAGAAAACCCTTCATTTCTTGGCAAGAATTTTGTTCTTGCTGTTAAACATAGCTGACACTGACGGTCCTGTTCAGTGAGTAATAGGACTAAAATAATTGTGGTTGGGCTGAAGAGATGGTCTTGTTTGCATATCTCAGTTTTCTTTTAAACTGCTTACACTGTTATCCAAGAGCACTGATATCATGAGTAGAAATAACCACACTCCCAAAATGTTAGACTAATACTTCTGAAACCATCACTTCAGAGACAATAATTTAGAGCTTTATATATAACTTTTAAGTGCTGTTCATTCATCAGTGACCTTCAGGAGTCTGTGTTTTCAAACAAGAGAGGGATGGTAAGATATCAAGGGAAGTTAAAAAAAAGTGGTGGGTACAATACATTACAGAAACTGAAAGAAATTGAGAGCAAGAGAAGAAGAGAGAGAAATGCAGCAAGAATCCTTGCCCGGTTTTGCACTGATTGTGTGAGAGACCAAGGAGCTGCCTTTGGATGCTGCCTTTGAGGGGATGAAACAGCCAGTAACTGCTTGGTAGCTATCTGAAGAATCGACCAGGGCAGCACAAAGGGTGTCATCTTGCGTCATGTAAGGAATGTTTTGTGTGTGACTGAGAAGAGGGACGGAGGAAAAAAAATACATCTAAATCTCTTACAGACTATACAAGCTCTATCGTGTTAAGCAGGGATGGACAAGTACATTCAAACCTCCTGTAAATCAGAAATTAGGGAATCCTCAGAGATGAGCCTGTTTCCATTCTAATTCTGTGTACACAGAGGTTTTACAAGCTCAGTGGCAAGGTGCAAATCAAGAGAAAGAAAGGGGTTCTGATATGAATCTTGTCTCCCAGTTTCTATCCTTTACACAGTTTGAACCAGCTTTCTCAGGGGGCAATTGCCATCAACAGAAGAATGGTGCACTCTCCTCCATTCCATACTTTTAAAATAGCACATTAGATGATGGGGGATTAAAACTCTGAAACTTTCCTACATGCAAATATTCTCCAAAAAATAAAATCCAAGAAAGAACTGAAACGTATTTTTCTTTTCCTATTTTTGTGGCAGATTTCAAAATATGATATTAATAAATTTAACTTCATAATCTCATGATAAGTATGACTGCATGAAGAAATAATAAATTTTACATTTTCAGAAGCTTCTGAAATATTTTATTTTTGTAGCAAGATTCATGGTATCTATTACATGGGGAGTAAGGGGAAAATGTTTTTCTTCTTCTGTGTTCTACAGAGAACCTGAATCATTTGCAACAGTCCTTTTTTCAGGTAGCTCAGCTTATTTTCTCTGTCTACTTTGGGGATTGAACACTGAATTCAGCCTGGAGAAGGCAGGTACAATTGCCAGGAACCAAATGTTGTTGGTTTCACATCTATGACTTCTCAGAACCACATGAGAGAGAGAAGTATGAAATGATATATCTAAAATTGAAAAAATGTGACTTGGGGGTTTCATTTTTGAAAAAAACCAGACCTGAAAAGAAAGCAAGGGGTAAAATTGGAAGAGCAGGAACAGAGGAGCAATGGGTATAGGGACAGGATGTAGAAGATAAAAAGTTGCAGAGAAGTTAGTCAATCTCCACACAAGTTTTCCACATTTCATGACATTTTTTTGTTCATTAGGTGAACAAAACCCCCAAACCCCAGATGTGTTCATTCTTGGGATTGCTTTGCTCCACAGACATTGCTGTAACTCCTGTCTCCAGAGACATGCTTGAATCCATATTAAATGAGTTAGCTTGGGTAACACTAACTGGGATAGCACAAGCAGCAGAGACAACACAATGGCACAGACAGCTGAGCATTTGCACAGATCCTTAGGCAGGATTTGCAGCTCATGCAGAGCCCTGTGTTGCTGTGAATGCCCTTCCAGTAGCTTCAAGCTACTTCTCATGAGCCTCAGGGGGAGCAGCAGGAAGTCCACCCTCAGGCTCAGCCTGGCACCAGGGCAGAGCAGCATTGCCTGTCTCTTCTGAGTACAGCTGCACAGGTCTGCAATGCAAACTGTAATGCTCTAGAGCTCTTGTCCTCACCAGCCAGGGCTGGTGAGTTAAGGTATTTTATCCCTTATCAATATGAACAGACTGCAGCTACCTCTGGGTTAGACTCTGCTGCAGCCTTCAAACAAAGCCACAAGATTCTTAAGGAATGGGCATGGAGGAGGAAAAGACTTGTCTAATGAAATAAATGAAAGAAAACCCATTGATTTGACGAAAATGGCTATGATGGAAAGTCCCACATGATGGACTGCTTCCCTACTGTGTTCATATCTACATAAAATGGCACAAACATTCACAGATCTATTTGCTGTTGTATGATGTTATATTTACTACAATTATATATATGTTTGTGCACACAGAGAGAGAAAGAAAGATATGAATATATACATACATGCCTGTTTCTTTTTCCTAAAGTGGTTAGAAGCAAGTAGTGGACAGATGAACAGCTGGTTCTTGATTAAACCAGGAGATACCTGTGTGATATTTACAGGAAAGGAAAATACTGCACAGAATTCTGACCTCTATTTTGTGTAATATCTCCTGGGTCTTATGGGATACCTGGGAAAGAAGTGTCTCAGGAAAGCCTTCTGTCATCTTTGTCTGGGTGCCATACCTTCATTTGTCCATGCCCAAGAAGAGTCCAACAGCTCAGTAATTCGGCCACCCATATGGTCCACAAAGTGAGCACATCTCATCTCATCTCCCTTTATAAAATTCTTCCTTTACACATTCCTTCCCACCAAGTTCAAAGGCCAATTCCTGCTTAATGAAAATAACTTCCAAAATCAGGAGTGATCCATATAAAAAAAACATATCCACTAAGTTTCTCATTCGCCAATAAAACTGCATCATGGAAAAGCCATAGTTTTAAAGCTATATAACTTGAGGATATAAGACTGTCTGCTCAACCATTGGCTGTAGGACCTGCTTGTGAAAATGAGACTCAGCTGTACTGCATTTAGATTTAACCTTGTTAATACAATTTTTGTCAGGGACAGTGCTGGTAAATGGGTCAATCAAGGCTCATATACAGGGAAGAAGATAAATGAGAGAGAAAGCAAAACAAGGAGAGGCTCACAAAAATGTGTTTTTTCTTTTCCTTGCATCAGGGAAAACAGAGTTCTGTTATTATGGGAAAAGCTACCACCTCAAAGTATGTATCTTAAGGCAGGATTTGTTCCTTTTCATTTCCACATGTCCCATGCATTTCTTCACTCCTATTACAGTCCATCTTTCTGTTTCATGTTCCTTATTTTGGCACTTCAGAGCCAGTTTGCAACATATGGTCTATTAGGTGTAGACCTGCAACTGCTTACATAACTCAAGGCTTTTTGGAGTACAAAGACCTTGGTATACAACAGATGTACGAATGAACACACGGTCGGACGTGCTGTGGATACAAAAGGATAATGATGCTGCTCAGAATCAGATTTATTCTGCTTCTCCTGTGGAGTACACCTGTCTTCTGCTGGCGATACATGTGGCTCCAGCCAGCAAGGCTTCATCATCCAAAACTAAGCTTAGATCTTCTTTCCCTCATTACTGCACTGTGATTCTCCCTCCTACACCTCATTTGCACAGGGCAGCTACAGGTTCATCTAAGCATTTCATTAGTGTATTCAAACCCCCAGTAGGCTTGAAAGTGATACACACAGATGCAAACAAATAAACCTAGATGAGCAAACATAAGTGTACCTGTGGGTTCACAACAGGTTTTAAACAAATTCCCAGAAAGGATATTAAAAGTCTTGACACCCTTAGCTGTAACAAAATGAGTCATGTTTATTAACTCCTTTCTGGCTGTTCACTATCCCCTTTAAAGAGTGCTGTATTACTTATGCCATGAAAGGAGCTTCCTCAAAGGAGCCTCAACTGTGATCTTCTGCCAGATGGAGGTTATTCCAGAGGTCACATATTAAGTCCTGACTCCTGCTCCTTCACCCTGTGTAGGTAGTGCAAAGATGATGGAGCTACTAACATCCAGCTGGCAATTAATTGAGGAGTCTTCATGTGGGATAATTCTGGTATAAATAAGTTGACACCATCTTTTCCCTCTGACATAGGTGTTTGAAAATGTTCAAGGTAGTCTGAGCTTGGTATGTTGGCTCTAGCAGTTTGGAAGGGGGATCTTTAGGGGACTGAAACTTATAGAAAGACAGACCAGTAGAGAAATTAAAACATGCTGTGAAACAGAATGGCCAGGCAAGTAGTTGCAAAGGTCTCTTGAATATTTATTAGAATAAAACTTACTTGTTTCACAGACTGGGGAACCAAGGGACCTTTCACCCCTTCATCCAGCTCTACAGCTTCAAGTTCCCTAGCATGTCCCCCATAGCCCTCCCACCTCAAATACCCCACCACACAACGTGTTGGCCTGCTTCTGCACCACTCCCATCCATCCCTCACTGGGGTCACACCTTCCGTGTTTGGGGTGCTTTGACATCTCTGAGACTGCAATCACTGTGTCAAAACTGGTTCACAAGCTCTCAGGGAGCAGGAGCTGCTGGGTAATGAAAACAAGGAGCATGCTTTCCTTGGGACTTCTTACCTGCGTGAAATCAGGAACTTTTCTCCTTGTCTGCAGTTACCTCGCAGATAGTGTGACAGAAAGCAGCCTCTGAGGCAGTAGTGGGTCTTTTACTAGCAAATCTTTCCTATTTAGCATCCTCAATGGCTTTGCCACCAACAGTTTAATCACCTTAGAAAGCCATCGTTCCCTCTGACAGTAAAGGATACTACCTAGAATTACCTCATCTGCTTCTTCCTGTGGCTATATTGTCAGACATTATCAGCAAATATTTGCTTGTTTTAAACTTGTCATTGGGGGAGAAAACATGTTAGTCTTCCTGCCTCCCAGGTAACTAATGCTTTGTTGTTTTTATCCAGTGAAGACCATCTTGCTCGAATTGTTCTTTCTGTGTGTATTGCTCATCCAGACAGGCTGACAAGTGACAAGGTGCACCCACAAGCACAAGTAATTCTGAGTACATAAAGGAGCAAAACCTTTGTGTTTCAAATGGCATGAGTATGTTTTCTCGTTGTCCCCATCTGCTTTTCCTAACCTCCATCTCATGGCTTATACCGAGGGTAGGGGTGGATGAGCATTTCTGACAATGAAAAGCCTCACTGCTCCTAGAAGGAAAGAAATTCTGCTGTATTTGTTAGAAAACAAGGGATTTTGGACCAGCCAATCTCCATGCATTTCAATTGCACTATCCCAAGTTCAGTATAAAATGGTAAAAGGGTTCTACCTAATGCTTTAAGCTTCAAGTGCAAATTCACTTTGAAAATACTAGGAAACCTTCTACAATTTTGAGAAAACATCAGATTTGAAAACACCCACATTTCTCATTTTCTATTTCCTTACTCTTTTGTATTGTACTATAGAAAAGCTGAAGCCTTTATTTTATTTGATTTAGGGTAAAGAGAAAGGTAGGAGTTCCAATTGAAATGCAGACAGTACCTGTCAACTTTCATGCCTCTCTCCTGAAAAGCACAGAGGGATCACAGTCTGAGACTGCCATGTAAAGTTGTAATACAATGTTAAACATGCATTACTAGAAAACAAGATTTTTCAGTACAGTAATGTGTCTAATGAGAGGTTTAAGCATAATTGCGAACTAGAGTAATAATAAATCATGCAAGAAGCACCAGTTCTTAATTAACAGCCCATTATTTTGGGTAAAGTGCAGCAGCTTTATACCTTAGGTGTATATAATTAAGTGTATCATAAACTATGGTTACATTTTTGTAATAGTTGAGCTCTGTAAAGTGCTAGACTAGGTGCTGTGCTATTTTACTTTTCCTGTTCCAATTTAGTTTTGTTTTCTTTTTTAAAGCTGCAGATTAAGTAGGCTCACTCTTAAACAATGTTCATATATATGAGACATAAACAAGGGAAAATTTGAAGTCTTTCTAATGAACAGTATTACCACAAATCATGGAGAAAAGTGCCTGAGTCTGTTACACACTCTTCTAAAAGCTGGCTGTGCTTTAGAAAAGCATCTTCAGCTGCATTCCAACCTCAAAGTCATTTGCTGAAAGACAAATTATTTTGTTTCATTCCTTAACAACCAGAAACTAAAAATTTATTTGAAAGTGTTTTGTGCTGGCTTAAATACTGATGGTGTTTTCTCAAAAACATCAAAATGCGTGTTGTGCCTTTCTGCCTTATAGGCTTGGCTTTCTCATGCTGTAATTCACTGCAACATATAAGCCTTTATTCCTTTTCCTGTACAGGGAGTCATGTAACTCAGAGTGTTTTCCTGTTGCGACTGAGAAGATGAGGAATTATAAAAGACTAACACTACAATTTAACGCTTCAGAGAAACAGTGTATATCATTACTCCTCTGTAGCCAAGCACACTAATTAATATTTATTGCACCTGTCAAACCAGTAGCCATGGTCAATCCATTGCTGCAGCAGTTCAATGGGAGGCTGGGCACCATATTTCTCCTTGGCAGGCATGTTTAGGTCATCAACAAAGACAAAAGCCCTTTTCCCTGGTGGAACACTGTAAACCCTCTTCTTTTCTCCTGCAAAATTAAACCATTAATTTTATTCATGTTAATTTTCATCTTACTTTGTAAAAGCAGAAAAAGAGAGAGAGAGTCAGAGAGAGATTGGAAAAATAAAACAAAATAAAAGAAAAGAAGAAAAGAAAAGAAAATCACACACTTTCTGGGGAGCCTGCCTGACATTATTATTAGAACCAGTTCTTTTGGAATCCATGACCTTTTATTTTTATCAGATGTGCCGTAAAGGTCACAGAAACATGGGGAGGACATAGTTATAAATCCACATGGAGTTTAATCAAAGGTGGCATGTTGTTCTGAAGTAAACAAGCTAATAAAACTATTCCAGTTTAAACAAAGAGAAAAAAAGGAAAAGAAAAACCCTTTGTTAAAGTCTGTCAACAGAACTCTGATGAACTTGAATGTATCAATGGAATTAATTAGGCAAGAAGGATTATAATAAGTGAATTTCGGTGTGCATCTACAGTAGCCTCTTTGGCACCCTGAGTAAAATGCTTTTATTTTGAGTCCTGCACCTCATTCCAAAGCATGTTGTGGTGCACAGTGTGCTGCTGGGGGGATGTATTCACTCCAGCTAATTACAAGACAGAGAGAACTTGAACTAAAGGCAACCACGGAGCAGACTTGCTTCAGTTCTACCAGCCTGTATCCTGATTGTATCACAAATTCTTGGGACACCGTGAAGTAACAACATAAATGGAAGACAGCTATCTTTCTGCATGTAGTATGACATTACAAATTTTAATTACAAGCCTCAAAAAAATCCCCCCCTTTTTCTTTCCCCCCTCAAAAATGTCAGGTTGGATGTATCAGAAAAAGGATAATGCTCCAGTGTGGGTACTATATAAGCTAAGGAATCAGAAGTAAGGTATTGATCCTACTTCTTCTCAAGCTTAACTAGTTGTGTTGTGTCCCTGACATACAGGAGGGTTTGGGAATAGTACAGGAGGCAGGGTTGAAATATCAGCTACCAAGGGTAAAAGTGATGAAACAACCTGAATTTACTAGCCAGGCTAGAAGATGAATAAAGAATTTGCTTCTCTTAAAGAATGTGTGATCATCTTGGCAAAGCCCAGTCCTGCATGAATCTTTGTGGACACTGAATCATATGCCAAGACTTATAGATTGTAAAATGGTCAGCGAATGGGTGTTTTAATGTTATAGATGCATATTAACAGCATCATGCTGCAAAAGTCTGGGCTAGATTTTTCAGTACAATACTCAGAGAAATAGATAAATACTTTGAATATCTCACTGGCTGTCTAAATAACTCTTTGAAATAAGAACTGGCTGTCAAACCTACTAAGGTACATTTGAAAATTACTTTAGCAGTTACATGACTCAACAGATGTCTAAATACCTTAGGAAATACAATCCTCTATGGTTAGATATACAAGGACAGATGTATACATATTTTGTCTCTTATACTGAGGCTTGTTACTCAGATGGGTCTGGATCCACTGTGAAGATGTAGGTCATGCCACACACAGCTTTTAGGCACTTTGCTTCTTAAGGAAATCACAGCTCAAAGCTGGGTGCTCGAGGCATCTCCATATAGTGAGAAAAACAGGTTCCAAACCACTGCCTGCCAACGCTTCTATAAAAGACCTTATACACCAGGAGACTTCAAGTATCAGAGCAAGGCAAAATCAGCTTAAGGAAAGTTAGGCACCCCTCCCCTCTTGTAATAGCTGGTTGCTTAGCTCAAGAAACAGAAACTATGTCAACCCCTGGTTAGGGCAGCTTTCCTGAGAAATGTCATAAGTCCCTGCCCAAGAGGAGGAATGGCCTGAACCTGGGTTCCCAGCTCCCAGCAGGGAAGCACAGGCAGCCAGGGAGCCGGAGTCAGAGAGGGGAGGCAGGACGCAAACACTGGGGGGGATTGAAATGAGTGCTAAGTGCTGGCGTGTGTTTTGTGAGTCTAACCTATATTTCTTGGCTCTTTAATTCCTCCACAGGGTTTATTACAAGAGGCTGGTGAAATGTATCAAGAAGTACACTGTGGTCTGACTGTGGAAAGAAGCCATTTTCCCCGTGCAAATAATTATAGAACTAATTCTAGGGTCTTTTGTCAGCTGTCTCGCCTCTTCCTTAAATGCTCTTGGACGGTTGTAGAGCCATAAAATGGGTTCAAAATAATACTTGAAATTAATACAGTTTGATTTAGATGACCATTTATTTTATAGCCCTAGTTAAAATGTCAGGGAGATTTAACAGAAGATAAACTTTGTATTTGCCAGAATAATTCTAGCAGCTCAGAGCCATGTTTTGAGGGCCTAGTGTTAACAGTATTTTCCATTTTCCTTGATAAATGGACTGTAAGTTAGCCATCAGTTAATTATTGACAGATAGAGGTGATATATCAGATAATATCTGTTTTCAGAGAATCACAGGAATTAGATGCAGAAAAGACTTCTTATGCCACTCATGTCCCTACCAATATGAAGCTGTTTAGTATTCTATATATCTATACAGTTCATTTTACATGACCTAAGAAATGCTGCTTTCATTGTTTCTCCTGGAGTCTATTCATTAACAGGAGCTTTTTTTCTAATATGCTGCTTAAATGCTCATTACTTTATTATGCTTCACAATGAACTGAACTCAGTGCTTTCAGCACAGTCATAATTTTTACCTATCAGCTGGAAGTGTACTCTACTCTATGAAAACGTCAGAATTATCATACAGCTAGTGCCTGATAAAACATTACTCAAATCCTGTAATGTTTTCAAATCTTGAGCTATTAATAATTTAACATAATTAATTCAAAACACTTCACTCAATGTGAACCAGAGAGAGACGATGGGGAAATGATGCATATTCCATCTTTCAAGGGCGGAATTAAATATGGAAAACAAGGAAAAGATAAAGAGCTGCCAACACTTACTTGGAGTGTAATTCGCATGTTTTGAACTTACTATAAATTTCACGTTTCTAAGACTTTCAACTAACTTCACAGGCATAAATGAAAAAACCCTTTCCCCTATCACAAGCAAACAATTTAACATGGTTAGAGCAGTTTGTCAGACATAAGAAGAAAAGAAACAAATTAACAAATGGGTGAGATTTCTCTACAAAGGGTAGTAACAATTAAGCAAACGAACAGTCTTGTAGAAAATCCTTTAAAATGCAATACACAGAGATTACTTCTTTTTGTTAAATTTTAACAGCAAAGAGTATTGTATTGCTAACATTTTTGCTTGATTAAACCTTCTTTAAAAGCACTTTGTTGTTTCTTTTTTCATGATAGGGTTGTTTTTTAAAATCTTATTTATTTAAATCAAGGCTGGACCCAACCTTTATTTTTTCTGGCTGGAAATTCTTGCTGTTAGAAAGAACTGCAGGTGCTAAATTATGGCACAATACATCGCAGCTGCAGAAGTGCACCTGGAAAAAATTAGACTAGTAATGAAAATTTCACCTGAGAAGTGCCAAATTGGAAGTCTCAGAGATTGAATGCTTCCATTAAGCCACCACTCAGGAACAAACCAAGTAATAAATATTGAAACTTTCTTCTTTACTTTGACCATGAAGACTTATTTCAGATGTGTTTTCTTCTCTGTTTGGGGAAGGAAGGGAAGAACTCAGAGAGAGCATGTTCATCTCTCATCTCCATTAAATCCCTAGCCAACCTCTACTGCCAATAGAGGTACCAATTAGTACTAATTGTAGTAGACACTAATAGTGTAGACACCTGTCACTATCTATTGAGCTGGGACTGTCAGTAAATTCACAAAGGCCACCAAAAAACATCTGGAATAATAATGATCATCATTTTGGTACCGACCCAGTCTGAAATTAAACTCTTGATTCTAAGGCAAAAAGCTGAGCAATGCTTTTTGAAGGTACCATAACCTAATAAAAATAATCCACATATATATATAGTTTTTTATTACAGAAACACACAAAAAATGATACAGAACTTGTTACCATAGCAACAGGGCTTTCTGCACTGCACGGACCAACGATCCTCACTGTTTTGGAGCATTACAATGGATTCATGCTTTATAAAAAGCTGCCTCCTCCTCCGGACAGTGGCAGGACCTGTGTGGGTAGAATGATGAACCCCAGTCTGCCCTGATCCCCTCCACAGCTGACATGTACATCACTCATGCCCACACAGGGCAACGTTCAGGTTCTCCTATTTCATGTGTAATAATGTGATAATTTTGTATGTAATATGTCACAAGGCGATGAAAGGCAGCCACCTTTCATTTTGACAAAAAGCATGTGGAGTCTGTCAGCTTCAGCACAACAAGGGCAGCTCAAGGGCCAAGCCTGAGCATCGTTTCCAGGCCACCTACAGATTATGTGATGTAAGTCATTGCAGTAAATGCTCCCTTCCCTCAAAGTGGTTGTGGGAAGGACAAAAACTCCCATGATGTGAATCACACTAAACCAGCCAGACACAGGACATGTGCTGCTTGGCCTGGGGATGGGAACCAGCACCTGTTGGTCTTAGGGGAATTTGTAATTCCCACTGTTATTCTGGAAGCACTCCAGGCACACACTGCAAACACTACAAGTGATAACAAGCCCATAAAACACTGAATGTTGGAGATTACGTGTAAGCATGATAGAGAAAAATTAAATCCATTAAAAATCCCTGCCAAGCTGTGATTAGCTATTATTATTTTTTAATTCATTGTAATGTACACTGTGCATAAGAGAAAAGCTAACAAACATAAATAAGAGTGAAGTTAACAAACACATTAATTTTCATTTTAACTTCTGCCTCTTGCCTGAAATAAATGGAAGTGGTAACTCATGTAGATGAGTAAGATGTTCTAAAATCTTCTGGATGAAGGCGTCCTGCAGAAATACCAACAGGATGCCTTTTGTGAGTGGCTTCTCTCTGGCAATGAAGAGAACTGCCTGCAGTACTCAGAGCAGGTCATTTTTCCTCCATGTGGAACAGCTGGACAGCCATGGATTCTCAAGCAGTTTCTTTGCATCAAAGGAAAAAGGGGGATTGAGAGTTCAGAGGATTCCTGCAAGCTATGTTCTGCTTGAAGTTGAGCACCAAAGAAATCCACAGGAATATATATATATGGAGAAGTCTTTGGGAAAGCCTTTTCCTAAAGACAGACATGTTTCATTTTTCAGTTCACAGAAAACCTTTTTGAATTTCTGCAGATTGGGAAATCCACCATGAAGCTTCTGTCTATATTCTAGGCTCTCATAAGGTTGCATCTCAGGGCCAGCAACACATTTCAGCTCCAGGAATGCATGATGGGCCCAGTGATGCTCATAAGGATGGTCACTTTCCTTCATCTCTCTCTTGGAGGAAACACAGGAAAGGTTTGCATTAATCACTAACTCTTCAGACAGGACTTGTACCTGGAGGTCCTTTGCTCACCAGGGGGCTGTGCAAAAAAGCCTGAAAAGGTGCTGGTTTGCTCCTTGCCTTTCAGTACAGCATTTCACATTCCTCAGGTAGGCAAGAAGTGATAGCTTTAACAGTGCAACCTGCCTATAAGCTCTGAGAGAAAATATTGCTGCATGCAGCTAAGTTTCCTCTCAGGGATCTGAGTGTGCACCCTGAAAGGACCTGTCTGTGAGAGAAGCTTCTTGGCAAAGACATCCCTCTTCTTTTTAAGAATTAATTAAATATGGTCACCGAGGGATGGTAAAAGAGCTCAGCAAAGAACTTCAAAACAGAAGCTGTAATCAAACGATGGATATCGCTCCACCCATGTTTGCTCCAGCAGGTGGGTAAATGCAATCTGCTCTTGGACAGAGGCAGCACAAGAAAAGCTCCACAGAAAGAGATAAAGTTGTTTCTCCAGCCCCTGAAGAGCTTTCTTCCTCATCTCATGTTCCAGGCTGCAGTATTTTGACTGGCACAGAAGAGGGTACATTGCAACCCTTGCCCTTCCCTCACTGCTCTTCAGCAGTGAGGCTTTTGATAAGTTAAAAACCAAGCAGACACAGGCAAAGAAGTACAGGGTTGTTGATAGAGGGGAAAGCCAATCTTTATCATGAGGGGTGAAAGAAATCTCATTTTTGAGAACACATTGTGCACTGTTAGACTCCTTATTTATTTGACTGTTTAATTCAGTACATGACTTCAGTCATGTAGTCAGACGTCTGGTGTTCATTTTCAGTCAGTTGACAAACTGCCTGAAAGTTTGAATCATTTGATCACACACTTAATGAAATAATGAAATAATCACTGGCTGAATCATGCTGACAGATCCAGGTTGGGTTCTCCTTTAGCTGATTTTTTTGTAGACTAGAAAGTTGCCTTGAGCTGAATGTAGCTTAAATGTCTCTTTGATCAGGCAGTTTGGCACTGTTTGCTATGCTGAAGGTACCTTGTACATCTCTGCCTGAACAGCCTCCTGCTGCCTCCACTCTGCCTGGAAACCATGACTAACTCACTCCTCCTTCTTTCTCTGGGGCCACTACCTCCCTGTTCCCAGCTGATGACTGTCCAAATGGATTTGTGCTCATTTGGGTTTCTGTGCCCCCAGGAGAACCCTGCACCCTGTCCAGCCTCACCCTTGGTCCTCACTCATGAGTATCTGCACTGGAGAGGTTTTGTGGGAGGTTCCCTAGTGCCTTGACCACCCACAGCCTTCTTTTACTAGTCAGGCTGCATTTTTAAAATTGCTTCCACACATCTAACTTTCACCACACTCACTTCAAGATGAGAGTCACCTACACTATGTGGGCCAAATTGGCTGCTGTGTATTCCATTATTGACATTTGCAACACTAGATTATGTTGATTGCTACTTAAAACACAACATCCTTAGAAGCTGGGGCTTCTTTCTTAGTAGCAGATATGTAGCAATTAAAATGTTAATAAAATACAGTGACTGTTATTACAAAAATAGTTCCTCAATTCCTTGCTTTTACAAGTCTCTGTGATTAACTGGAAACCTTAAAATTAAGCTTGCAGTGCCCATAATATAGTTTGATTTAATTCCCAGGAATGCTTGTAGATGGACTTCTGCAATATTCACTATCTGCTTCAGTTGAAGAGGTTAAAGTAACTCTGGGAAATTATCCTGGTCTCTAAGAAATAATCCTGAGTGATCTTGGCATAATCAGAGAAGAAAAATCATCTAGGCCATAAAAATATCTAAGCTGGATTGTTGGTATTTCTCATTAAAAAAAAAAGCTATTTCTTTATTATAATTTTGGAAGACCACCTTTCAGGTCTTTTGGCAGCTTTTGGTTCAGAAACACATATGAAAAGAGCATGAAAGGCACTTTTAAAAGTATTTAACAGATTTTTCTAAATGTATATTGCATTTTTCAGAATCTGCATGATCTCACTCATTTTGTAGCTAATCCACTGCAACCCATCAATTAAACACATGGACTTTTAAAATAAGTTTTATGAACTGGAAAATCAAAATGCTAGTAATCAAAAACTGACCATCCCTGTGTTTCACTTTCCACTTTACATTATAGCACCTTGCTAGAATCTGTTCTACTCTTGCATAAACACTGATAAATTGAGAAGAATCCTCTTCTGAGAATTTTTCTCTTTTGAGAGAAAATTCCTATTTTAGTACAAGCTAAAACAGTGCAGCTTCCTCAGAGAGTTTATGATGACCTTGTCAGATTTTTGGATGTCTAGTTATTCCAAATCTTCTGTCTAGGCTACTTTAAAATGTTGGTTTTTTATTACAGACTTTGAAAACATAGCTTATAGAAAAATAGAAATATAAAACATAAATACATGGAGCAAATGATTTGGACTACTCAGAGATTAAAAGGGTCATGACTGGTGAGCCCCACAGCAAACACCCTTATGGCACGTCTAGTCCTTTTTATGATTGGTAGGATATATTTCTCCATTCACTAGAGCTTGCCAGTTGTCATAATAGCATTTATCAAAATCCAGTGTGCATTGAAATACATTCTTTATGTACTTGAAATATTTATGTCACAGTTGAGTCAAATTCTTAGTTTTGTTTGCCCAGGGAAGCTACAATTACAGTAGGTTTTAGTACCAAAAACGTAATCTCCTATATTCCTAAAGATCCACAGTTGCACTGAGAATTTTCAGTACTTTCTTCACTTTTAAAAAAATTATTTATTTATTTTTGCATTGATTGAAGTGTGATGCTGCCCACAGATCTCATTTCTGGTGCTTGCAAATATGAAGTTCGAGGTTTTGTCTAGGCTGTCTGGCAAGCAAGGCTCTCCATATTGAAAGGTGCAGAATACACTATGAGCTCCCTTTTATCATGCCAATTAACATTTGACTTGTTTGTCTGCCATGTGATGAATTAAAAATGCATGATTTAGATGCTGGTGAGCTAGCCATTTTCTAGATATAATCCCCTGGATGCTGCCATTCTTCCAGTTGATCTTTTTGCCCTCCGTGGGTTGGCAAGTACCATATATAGCCTACTGCTCAGATCTTTCCCTAACAGATGGCTCTCTTTACTAGTTGGGACTCAATCTGGTGATTCCCATTAATATGCTTTAGACTGAAGAATATCCAGGGACAGGGAGCTGATTCACTCTCCTAAAGCAAAAACATCTAAGAAGATAAAGTTAAGCAGACATGTTTTCTGGACTATATGCTGTTCTATATATGCTATAAATCAGATTTTTTGTCAACATCAATTAAAATGTATTTTCCCCAGTAATAAACATTACATAGAGAAACAAATCAGCTTTCATTTATTCTGTCATAAATGGAAGACGAGCATTTCATGTTATTTTGTGGATGATCTCTGTGGAGCAAACTGAGCACAATTACATATTTGGTTTTAATTAAAACTCAGGATACCCTTCGAGTTTTGTTAGGAAGATGTCCTGGGTATGATTAGCTGAGACCTGTGCTGAGAAGTTAATTTGACATACAACATATTTTTCATGAGGTAACTATGGCAGGAAGTTGTTTGTAATAGCTATCTTTCCCAGGCCTGTGGGGGCAACAAAAAGTAATGGCTTATCCTGAAGCAGCAACTTCTCTAGTATGCAGCACATCTGCATAACAGTCCCAGTGGTGCTCATAGTAATGTCATTAAGCTGAGAGAAAAAAAAGAAAGAACCAAAAGATGCAGATACTGATAAAGGTGTTTCATTACCCACTGTACACAGAACAACAGTACAACTCAGTCATAAAATAGTTTCAGGTCACAATAAAATCAAAACCCACAGAAAATACCTGGGAATGACAAAGGAGTTACAGTTTATGAGCATCGGGCTGGGTGGAATTGCCAAGTTGGAGAGTTAAGCACAAAAGAGCACTAAGAAATCCTGTTTGGTATGAGGGAGGAAAGCTATTATAGGCAAAGCTGGTAATGAGAATGCAGTGTCGTTAACTGTTTTCTTTTACAATATTTGACACCAGGATGGCTTAATGCTATGTTGTTTTCTCTTCAAGCTACAGTTTTCCTTTGCAAGAGTGTGAGAGCAGAATTCTAATGTAGGTATACACTGGGAAAAAAGGGCCTCCCTGCTCTGCTTTGTCTTTTTCAATCTCTTACACTTTAACTGGAAGGTCATTTCATTTATTACACAGAGAAAAGGGCAGGAGCCAGGCTTAAAACTTGCTACGTACTCGTATATCAAACTGGCACTTATTTTGTTCTCCCCTATCTGGCTTAGCTTCCTGCCCTCATCACTGCTATAGGTGCATGGTCTGGCTAGAGAGAGGTGAAAATAACCTCACTGCATGCACTCCTTCTTCACACCCTTCCCAAGGAGTTACCTGAACTTGGGCTATGGGTGGCAGAATTGTTTGGTTGCTCCTCTAACCTTAGCAGCTATTCCTCTGCATGAGAAAGCTACAAAGAATATGTGCTCCATGCAGCAGGCTCACAAAGCAATTTCGTCTATTCACAGCTGGCTTATTAAGGGAATCTAGCAAATGACAGTATCATTGAAGCATTACGTTTTCTGCCCTTTTCCTTTTGAACATAGCTTTGAATATGTAACCAATATAAGCTGATAGAAACCAATTTCTAGGGTTGATAGGTTGTCACTTATATTTCTTGAAAACTAGAAGTTATTCAGTCCCCTCTAGCAGGGTTCAAATTGTGCTTTGAGCAACAACTGCTGCAAGAATATTTTCCATGCCTGTCCAGGGCTAAATGTAGTGCCAAGTCTGCATTGGCTTCTCCAGTTTGTGGGCTGACAGCTCTCCTCCCAGCTCAACCTGGCCACAGCACAGCTACCACACTGCTGAGTAGCCAGTGGAAATACACTGTACCAGGCTCCAGTACAGTAGGGTCAAGGTATGGAAGTGCAGAAAAAAGAAGTGAAGAAAAAAACACTCTTATGTAATGCTCTGTCTTTTTCATATGAACTCTCTCTTTGGCTGAGGTCAGACCACACAGGTCTCCTCCCTCATTCTCCTGGATTATTACTGACAATACATTTGCTCCAGAGTGGGTATATTGTGTGCAGTAACATTTTGCTAGGCAGCACACAGACATACAGATAGAGGTAACTCACCTCCTGTGAGAGCCTAAGTTATGAACAGAAAAAGCAGCTGAAAGGTTGGAAGGAAAGCCAGAGATGTGGCATGGTGTCCCAGGATCAAAATAGCAATTTTGGAGCAAAATAGTCAACAGCAACCCTAGCTGGCTGTGACAGGGTCCTTTCCAGCAGGATACTGTGGTGAGCAGCTCAGGTGGGTAAGACCCATTATCGTCTCCTGAGGATGTCTGTAACACTTATAGAGAACCATGACCAAATATACAAAATACATCGGTGCACAGAGAGTTTGCAACATCCTTTTCCTTTTAACAAGAAGCCTTGAAGCCTTTTAAAGCTAGAGACTGAAGACAAAGCAGTTGGCCCCTAGTCCTGCAGTAGAATATGGCCTTTCCTCTGGGATTCCTACTCATTTTTGTAAAAAAAATACTTAGTTGTGTTTGGAGCATGTCCTGAAATACTGGCTCTCTAATTGGCCCTTTTCCTGACCAGGAGCTGTCTCTGGGCCTGGCTGTACATTACTGATGGGCTGGAATTTGAAGCTCTTGCAAATGGACACCCATTTTTAGTAGTGCCTCACAAATCACATACTAGGGGACCTTGTTGTGCTGCCATAGAAAGGGAGAAAGAGAAGAATGAAAAACTGTTTAATTATCACAGAAAGTTTGTGCTCCAGAGATGTGCACTGTAAACATGTGAGGATACACAGTTAAGCTGTGACTTACACACAGTCTGGCCTGAACAATGTTGCTAACTGTCTTACAGATTGGTTTCACTCCAGTCCAAATTCTCAGCCTAAAAGGTTAAATATATAATACTCCATATTGTCAGTAATCCATTTTTCCTGCTTTCAGCAGTAGGAAGAAAGTGAACATACAGCTAATTAAAATACATTTGTTGAAAAGGTCATGCAGAGCTACAGTTCAACTGAATAGAAGGATTATGATCCTATTCACCCCGTCTGGTGACAAACATACTGAAGACAGAGCTCAAGATACAATTAATCTGTTTTACTGTCGCAGAATGGAAAATGGCTCAAACTTAAGTGTGTTCTGGTCCTGAAAAAATCCCAATCCTTAGTGTTCCCAGCATGCCCTGGTACAGTCATAATAGACTATGACCATGCTTTTCACAAGAGATTCAAGGAGTCAGTTGCTCCAAGTCTATTCAAATGTAGTTAAAACATCTCATTCATGTTGCTGTAAAAAATACCAGTTTACTTTACAGAAGTAATTCGCACAGTGCAGCCACTTATTGGTGGCTACTACCTCCTGGCTAATAATGAAGTAATTAAAATCCATTCTCAGTTTGGAACCAATGATCATCCCTTCATCCTGGGAGAAAACTTAAAACAAACAAAGTTATGCGTGCCTATATCTTGTGTGCAGTCTGATCTCAGTTCTGGAGTCTGATATTTGACTTCATCAAAGACAGGAACTGTTTTATGTTTAGATTTCAACAGCCACCAGAGGAATCTAAAAGTATCTCCTCTGCATGAATACATAAAGAAAGAAGTTGTGAACATAGCACTTTTCATGCTACTCACTGTTCTGAGTCAGACACCTCCATGAAGCCATAGACCGGAGAAGATTTTTATGCCAAGGATAGTTGAACATTAAAGAGAAAAAGATTACATTCATCAGCCTCTCACATTACCCAGAAGAGGTTTGAAAAGCCACATACTTGTGCTGCTTGTGATCATTATTCACCCTGGGGCTTTCTGTTGCCAGCTTCTGATCCAAGTCAAACTTTATCACGGGGACTCCTGCAGAAACGGAAGGAGCTCAGTGGTTCACCTGGCCTCTACACATGTGTGACCTATGAGGTGATGCTATAGGACTGTATGACCCATGAATTCCTGAATAGTCATCATGTACCAGGGAAAAAGATGCGTTGTCATTCATACTGGAGTGAATCCAGTATACCAGCAGAAACAGTAATGAAGTGAAAACACGAAAACAAGTGAAAACTACTTGATTGTGCTCAGAGGTAAAAATGCAAATAGGAAGACAGCAAACAGCCACAGGTAGTGTGATTGCTGAAAATGAAAGGCAGCCCAAGACAAAATCTATTTTTAGATCTTCAGGGTGAAGGAAGTTTTTGATAAAACTACAAATACTGACAGAATTATGGATTTTAATTCATGAAAATACAGATGGTCAGTGACCAGGATTAAAAGTTAGGTTCAAAACACAGTGGACAAAAGGCTAGATGCCACAGTGCTGAACTCTTAACTACTTTCTCCTTCTGAGATTCAAATTTCTTATGCAACCTAAAAGGTTATTGGTACAGATGATCTTGTACATCATAGTCATGCAGAGCAAAAAAACATGTAAAGTTTTGCCCAGCTATCTCAAAAATTTGAAGCGGCCTTGAGAAAGAGGAAAATTAGTATTAGCTACAGTGCTTCTGCTCTGCAGTGGTTAAACAACAGATCCATTTCCAACACGGCACGGCAGAGACTCAGATGGCCGTGAAGTGCCCTGTGCAGCTACACCCTACTGGCATGACACACAGTGCCATTCCTCAGCTGACAGCACATCCAGCCTGGTCTCCAGCAGCACCACAAAACCATGTGCCACACACACATTCTCATATGCAAAATGGGCTCACAAATAGCCAGCATGCTGGGCAGGAAGCTGCCTAGAGCTAATCGACACATGCAGCTAATGACAACAATAAGTCTTAAGTCCTGTCCCTCAGGCAGAAGTTACCACCCAAACTCTCCCATGAAGATTGACATCTGTACTTTCTTCCCAGCTCCTGAGCAGGATCTCAATTCCTCTTCTGGGGTAATCCTTATTACTTGTTGTCCTCCTTACTCCTCACATGAAGACAAATTAGGCATTAGGCTAGCATGGGAAAGGATGCTAAACAGCTCCTATATTGAAAGAGTATAACTATATAAAAATAATGCAAGATATGTATGGGAATTAGGAAGAAGGGGTTGATGAAACATATTCGATTATATTGTAAATCTCATAGCTTAAGGAAAAAATGTTCAGCTGTGAGAAAAGAGGCCTGGGTTTCAGCATGGTTTAATCCACCAACCCAGAACAAGAATTCAAGTGACGTGTTATCCCTGTGAACCTCTAAACCAGTACAGACTATAGCTTTATACCCAGTCTATTACACCATCTCTGAACTTGTTCAGTGCACATTAGCACAGCCCTAGAGGTACCTTTGTCCTTGCCCCAGAGCAATCCTGGCCTGAAAGTCAGAGGATTTCAGAGGGTCCTTCTGGCAAAGCAGAATTAAGCAGTGATCCGTCGACCACTTGTTAGATGAACACAGAAGCCACAAGCAAAGATGGTAGCTAGGAGAAGGAGGAGGCAGTGGGTGCTCTCAGAGCTGTTCTGAAAGAGGACACAGCTGGACTGTCCTTCCCATGGAATCTGGTCTGGCTGCCCATGGCCTCTAAAGGCTGGTCTGGCTGGCCTGTAGATGATTTCTCAGAGGGAAAGCTTCCTCTGAGTTTGATCTCAGTGGAGATGGGCTGCTCTTCTCTTTCAAAACAGAGGGAAGCTGATAGGGAACAAACCAAGTCTTTAGGCATTTTCAGAGTCATAAGAATAAAGTTATTAACTAAACTAAAAATAGAGTAAAAATAGAGTAAAAATAGAGTTCTGTGAGCAACATTACAAAAAGCTCTTTTCTTTTTTGGATTATCTACTGTCTGACAGAATATGAGTTCTGACTTGAGATTTCTGAGACTACAGCTGGGATTTGTGATTCTCTTCTCTCTCATAGAGACTTCAGTGTCTAATAAGGATTAAGCTCATGCTGCAGGCTTTATCACAGTGGGCACCCTAATTATAGTCTTACTCCTCTACACAGCTGTTTATTTTCATCAAACTTGTGGAATTTAATATATTTAAGATTATATTTCCACTTTGAAATATGGTTGAAACTAAGTAATAAGTTCAAAATGTACTCAAAGAGAATCTGTAGGTAAAACAAATGTATTCAGGATAATATTGCTCATACTTTCCTAAGAAATTAGGTAAAAATCTGCAGTATCAGTGAAACTAAGGTACTTTCAAAGGTAAGGTGTATGGAAGGGAAGTCTTCAAAGGTATCTTTTGGAATCAGATGCTCAAGTTTGATTAAGTCCCACCAGAAGATCTGTATCTGGGAGATTTTTCTTCATTACAAACAAATCTAACAAGCACTTGGGAGGACAGGACTCATTTGTTTTCTTACCCTGTTGAATAGATATCCTCTTCTTTCGACCCACATGACCCTGCATAATGTTAGCTGTACTAATTGTAAACAAAAGTCACACTGTCAGAATAAAAGGAAGATAAATTAGCAACAATAGAGTTCATTAAAACTTGTTAATCTTTAAGAGGATAGGTGCAATATAATTGGAAAAAGGCTAAGAGCTATGTGGATAAAATCTTTCAGGAGAATACATTTCACTTCAAATGACAAAATATAATTAAAAGTGAGCTGTTAAATCAACTGTCAAAAGCCCAGTTACAGCTGTCTTTCTTTTTTCTTTGCATTTTAAATACGATGATGTTTTTCAGCCAACTTTCCCAGCCTGTCTGATCTACTGTGCTCTGCTTCAGTTTTACCTGCAGTCTCCATCAGGCTAGTTCTTATTGCTCCAAGAGAAATTGTACCCCTTGTGTATTTTCTACTCTTTTCCTCCTTAGCTTCTTACCCCATGTGTTTAGCTACCAGGTCATTCTTGTACCAACATCTGCTGCAGCTTTTCTTTTATTCACTGACCCCTACTTTCCTTCCATAGCAAACCTGATGCTCCTTCTGACAGCCAGCCACAAAATCAAGTCTTTGCAAGTGACTCTCTCCTGTTTGTAAACCAAATAAATATCCAGGGATCTGCAGTTTTCTGCTTCAGTCCCTGAGAGATCCCTCTATGTCAGATGTCACAGCCTATCCTCCTGGACTCTTTCTATTTTAAGTCTTTACCCCACAGTCCTTATCTCCTTCTCTGTGACTTTGTAGTCATAATATTTTATCAACTATCAGTTCTTTTTCATCTTCCCATTAGAGATGCCTGAACTTCTGCTAACAGTGCTTCTGTGGTTTGAATATCTTCTCTCTTCCATTGGGCACAGTAGACTAGTTGTGGTGGTTCAGGTTGTCTCAGCCAGAGCAGTGCTCTGTTCCCTGGACAACCTCTACTATCTACTAAGCCAGTGCCAGGCTTGTCCATCAGCCCATAGGGAAGGAAACCTGGGAAGTATAAACTTAAAGCTGCAACATCTGCACCCACAGCATGCACTCACCAAGAGGATTTTGCTTGTCTCCCTTTGCATTATTATGTGCTATCTCATCTCTCAGTTTAATGCTGCTTCTGCTGGTACTGCCTATCTCAGCTAGACAGTGAGCTCCTTGAATCACAAGCTTTTATGTGCAAGCTATCTAAGCAGCACACGTACACTCAAGGTGTCTCTTCCTTCAAACATAAGCACATTATATTACTCTCACAGTCAAAATAGGTGCTTCCCAGGGAGGGAGGAGAGATGGGACTAAATAGCAGCATAAGGTAATTTCCTCACTGTATCATTACTTCTAAGTGCTCTGTCATACTTCTGAGATGTGGTTTGTAACTGCAGACTGGGTGCTTACACACACATCTGCCTTTGTCTGAATGTGCACACAGAGAGCTGCCAGTAACTATTGCCAGGGCCCTGAGGGCACCCCAGCACCCCCTGCCCTTGCTCGAACCCCTGGGTTCCCCCCACCCTTACATCCCTGCACTCCATTTCAGCTGTCAGTCCCTGTCCCAGCAAGGCTGGTGGCCTCTGTATGCCCTGCTCCTGGCTGGGGAGATGGGATGAGCCCTGCCTTTCCCATGGAGAGCTCTTAGTCTCTTCAGGACCCTGGCAGTTGTACCCAAGGTCCAGCATTTCCCACAGGCTTTCACAGAGAAAACACTGGGAGTGCTTGAATCTCTGCTGCAAGGGCTGCACCTGGGTCACCTCCATGTCTGTGACCACACTGAAATTAATGTAATCTGTCAGAATTTCATGCAGTATGCACAATTGTGGTGTTTATATTTTTGTGGAGGGCTTTTTATAGGGGATTGGTGCAAAGAAACCACCCACCCTGTACCTTTCAGGACCTCGTACTTGCCTGGTTTCCAGGCTTGCTACACTGCCTCCTTGTCATGGCTGCACCAGTCCATGCTCCTCAAGCATCAGATTCTCCCCTCCTTACAATGCTGTTGCAGATACCTCCCATGTTTGCAGAGAATTCTGAGTGCTGGTGCATTTGCTGCAAATAGTAATCATGGAGGAATCACTTGATAAGCAAGTATTAAACCCCTCTGCTGTATTAAACCCCTCTGTTCCCACAGCTGTCAGAAAGTTTTTTTTTTACAGGAGTCACCTATTATAAAGCACTTCCAGGTCTGTGGGCAGCATTTGAAGTATGCCCCATTGACCAGCAGCAAAAATATTGTCTCTGCAAATAGAGCAAATGTCAGCCACGCCACTAGCATAAAATTTCTGGGAAAGGCACAACCACAATTCTTCCTCACACCAAAACAACAAGCTTTTTATTCTCCTATTGTCTTGGAGTAACTAGAACCCACCTAAGCACTGGGAGCTACCTGAGCAACTCTGGTCCTCAGGACTCTGTAGCTGAGCATCAGCCTACCTCTTTGTGTGCCAATGATGTTTATTTCCTCAGCTCAAAGGAGCTGCTTGTGGTGGGCTTAGGGCTCAGTCACACTGGCAGGGCTCACACGAGTGTCTGTGCTAGAACTTGTGTGAGCCAGACACTGTGGTCAGCCCTCCACAAAGATGTACCTCGACTCTGCTGTGAGACCCAGTGCTGGGAGTGAGTGGTGCAGGTCACAGACCCCCTAGGCATGGCCTTAGCTTCTGCCTCCAGCATGATGATCTCAACCAGCTCAGCATCTCCCAATGACATCTGTTAAAAACTTCTCACCTCATAGTTCTCAGCCTCAGTGCCTCAGAAGCACTCTAAAGAGCTGGGACCAGCAGGACAACTCTATAGTGTCTGCTGGCTGCTTTCACCAAGTACAGAGTGTGGCACAGTTGGCTGTAAGATTAGACAGAATGGGAAAATGAGAGAGAATCCTGAAAAAGCCAAAAGAATCAACAACAAATATTGCAGCTATGAGTCCATATGCTTGTATCCTGTCCCAGTTATCTCTTGCTTATTAGTAACAACTCCGACTTCAGAAATGGGAAGTAGTCTGATTATGTGCATATTAAATGTCTAGCACCCTGTGCATGCTATATATGAATAATTCATAGTGTTCCTAATAATATGACAATACTATTCACAATTTTCACAATTGTCATTTTCATCCTAGCCAAGTAGGCAGAGAGAAACCTCATCCATACTAAACAAAAAACATCTTAAAATATGTATATATATAAAGAGAAGCCAAAAGGAGCAAAAGTATCCTTCTTTCTAACACATCTGAATCTCTGACCCATAAGCTGTAAACACATCAGTTTCAGGTTCAGGATTACAGTGTGAAATAAGTGGGACCAAAACTGCCTAAATATGAAGATTTAGGGTGTCCTCAAAAGATACCCATTCAATTTACAGGAGAAAAGTAGTGTGCCAGGTGAGGTAAATGTTTTAGTTCAGTGATATTTATACTGTCAACTTAGGCCACCTTCCAGATGAGGTATGTAGAATAGTAATAGCAAAGATTATTACTGCAGGTTAATTGCATAACTACAAGGGTGTACAAGTTGTTTAAATAACACTGCTGTGAACACAGATCTGCTTGCCTGCTATCACCATATTTTAATATGGTTTCTTGTGGTGTGAATTATGATTAATGAATTTCTAGGTGAATGAAATACAATATTGTGATTAAATGTAATACATTGAAATGTCTCTGCTAGCATCTCTGTTCTACAAGGAAATTAGTGTGATTCTTTAGTCTTTGCTTGTGCAAGGGATTCTAAAACATATTTTGGTAACAGCATATGTGATACGTTTTGAAAATAGGAAGAGATTTCTTCCAAATAAAACTTAACCTTAAAAATAATTAGCATGGAAGAAAATATGTCATCCTTTTAGGGGTTCTGAACTGCGTCCTTTGCCATGGATGCATTCAATCTTTGTGGACTTAATACAGAATTTTTCCTTTGCTTTCTTTCATTCAGACCTTGGTGTATTAAGCAAATCCATCCTGTAACACCAGTCCAAGGAAACGCTTGAAGACCATATATATCTTCTAGTGTCATATACAGGCATAGTATAGGGTTAATTTTCTCACAAGAGCAGGGAGTTTATGATAGTTTCTAGCTTATTGAAAAAATACCTCATGTTAAGAGGCTTATCATTAAATCTAGCAACAAATCTGACTTAACTCAGTCCCAATTAAATATGGAACTATTGACTATAAATAATACATAAGGATTCAATTATTTTAAATACTTAATATTTTTATAAAAAAGAGAGTTTAATTTTGCATGAAACCCTGTAATTTTCTTTGTACTGATTAAATGAAAATATTATTGTCTATCCTATTTTCTGATTAGAAATATGTAAAAGAAACATACACATCCTGATTTTTTAAAGGTTTTTTTTCTTTTTCTGTTGGTGGTAAGAACATGAATGGCATTTTCTCTCTGGCTTTTTGTTTTCTTTCTGTTTTACTTTGGTAGACATAAGTCACTTAAAAACAAAAACCTAAACAACTGTTGCAGCCCAAGGATACAGACCAAAGACTAACAAAAAAATATTCTGAAAAATTTATATTTCAAAGGGTGGTGTGCTATATTGCAAATATGGTTGATGCAGTATATTCTCCTTAAATATTACATTCTAGTCCAGCAAGTCAAAGAGGTGCAAGTCCTCTGCAAGATATTGATGAAAAACTCCACTAAATTGTTTGTGCCACCTTCAATTCCCTGAACAGTGGCCCTTTAATATTTTTTTCTAATAAGAATCATAGACCCAGCCTGCAGCATACTAATGAGTCTAAGCCTACCAATTACATTTTGCTCTTCGTTTCAGAATAAATGACTGTCTGTCTACGCAGTCATGCATCCCATCCCCTCCCCACACCATGGTGTCCTGGTTTTCAAAAATAGAAATAATAACAATAATAATGTACTGTATCTTTCCAGTTAGCTACAACTCTATATGCTTTGTTAGGCTAATGATAAAGAAAATGCCTGAATCTCAATGTTATGGTAGCTGTTTCATAAAGATAATCAACTTGCCATGCATCCCTGATGCTTTGCAAAGCAGAACAGAGATAGGCTTTAAGGAGTTAGTAACAGCAAAGTGCATAGAGAAAACAAAAATAACCCACAGATGAAGGAGTAGAAAAAAGTCAATGGGTAAAAACAATAGAACTGGTTGGAATTTTCCACTTCACTCTTTTTTTCTAGTGACTTTCTTTCCCATGATGTGCCCTTTCCATTATCTTCCTCTAGAGGAAGGAGCATTTCAGCTTTCTGGCAACACTTTTCTCCATATTCCTGGACCAGAAGGCCTCTGGGATATCAGCTATCTGTACTTCATTCAGTCTAGATGCCAGAAAACCGGTGGTTTGGGGTGTTCAGCTTCCAGCAATGCATGGAAGGATGGTCTCACTCTCTCTGGTTGCCTGGCACATGCAGGTGGACACGCAGGCAAAAAAATTTTGCTTCCTTTGAACTCACACCTTGTACATCAGCAAAACCAAGGGGGTCAAACCAGACCCACACCTCTCATGATCTGCCCTCTAGTTCTATATGTTTGGCCCCATCTTGGGCATCAACAAAGTACTTGGTGCTATATTAGTTGAGCTGAAAACATAACCACACCAGCCTTGGACCTCTGAAATAACACAGGCTTGCTGTCCACAGAAAAGTGATCCCCAGATGAAGCCTCAGCCTCTTGGGTTTTAGAGGAGATTGGGAAGCAGGAGAAGGAGAATGAGGCTACAGTGACACATTGCTTTTATTACAGAGTCTGGGCTTATATAGAGTAGATGTAGGGAAAGTTTGACAAAGTCTTGTAAGACATGTTTATAATATTCCAGAATTTGAAATTCATATACATCCAGGAATATCATGGCCAGGGTTAGGGCAGGACTGCAAACATACAGGTTTCATAAGATCAGAGACAAACTAAAGCCTCTCAGTATGCTTGTCTTCACACACGCACCCCAGTGCCTTCACATGCATTCAGTCCCTGATCTGCAGGATGTGGAAAGCATGTTTCAAGGGCTATTTCCCACAGCTTTCCCTCATAGGCAGTAGCCTAGTTCCTTCCCTCCATACTGGGAGGATGTTCTGTGCTAGGGAGAGTAAGTACTTAGCCCAATGGAAATGTAGCAGCCTTCCTGCTCTGGAATGTTAGATGAAACAGAACAGTTTGAGGAGATTCAATACACCCATCTTCATAGTGGAGAGGGTCACTGCTGTCCTCTAAAGCCTCCCAACACCCACTTAATATGGGGTAGCAGGAAAAATTAGTTTTAGATTGATACCCTCACTTGACCATTGGTAGTTGAGATCTGTGTCAACATTTTGCTGGCAAAGACCCTGTGCAGCTTGGGACCAGAGAAACACACTGAGCAAAGAAATAGCCCTATTGCTTGGTGAGATGCTTATCTATTGCTGTGCACAGAACGAAGACAGAGTTGGGGCTATCATGAAAACTTTTCCTTGCTTCTATGTGCCGTGGCCTTGCATTGCCCTTATCTCAGCTGTTCATTGCTAATTAATTAATATCTCCTGAGCATAACATGCATTTCCCTTCCTTACTTTTTCCTCTGCCTTGCCACAGGTGGACTCCTGTGCTGTGCCAAAGTCTTTTGTTCTGCTTCCAAAGCTAGAAGAAAACCACTTCTCTCCAGCCTGATAGGTCATGCATGAAGAGAAAAATGAGATACTGACAACAGGTTGGCATGATGCCTGAAGAGTAGATGCAGCAGCCCTCAAATTGGCTAAAATTAATGAAGGAGAATGGCTGACCTATACTTAAAGCCATTCCTTGATTGCTTTGTGATGATGAAGAAAGGTAATAAACTTGCTGCCTAAACCATGTTTTTCTCACCTTGTCCTGAGCCTCTGAAACACTGAAAAATTGGATGGGAAGGATGATTCTCTTTGCCAGTTCTTTTCCAAGGCTGATAATATGTTCCCAAACTTCTTGCTGACATTTGTACAAATGTGCTGGCTGGTCACAAAGAGCCAGGTACCCAATTTCATCCCCATTTAATTCCCAAGTGGTCAGTCCTTTTAGAGAATTCTTGGGCCGTCTTCTGGAATAGGTTTGCACAAAGACTTCGATTGCCTTCTCTGCACAGACTCCATAATGAGAGAATTCACCCAACCAACACACAGTAGGGTGCATGATTACCCTGCTGGAAGGAGTGGTAAAACTCCACATGTGGGAGCCATAGGTAAGTTTTAGAGAAATCACTCTTAGGTTACAAGTCAGTAAATGACCCCCACTGGTTTTGAATCAAGTGCAAAGACTGCAAGAGAGCTAAGGGAGTTAACCTACTCTGTAGTCGTTAATTTTGCCTGGTAGGTAAAACTGAAAAAAAAAATCCCACTGCAAAAGATAAAATTTACAGGTGTTTTGTATGTCCCTTTGGAGTTCAACCATATAAACTACTGAACTGGTACAACTACAGGTGCCGAAAGACCTCAAAGGGGAAGGAAAGATATGGAGGCTTGGTGATTTGAATTGGGAGTTTTCTAGGGCAGATACATGGCTGCTGGAGGAATACTATTCCATTGGAGAAGACTGCCTCTGACAGTTCCCCATTTATCATGTTCATCTTCCCCTCCCTCCAGGGTGCCAAATGTCATATCATGCAGTTTCACACTTATAGAGAGGCAGGATGACAGACCTTCAAAAGAATATGCAAAAGAAAAAAAGCATTATTGTTTTTGAAAGTGATAATTGGAAATGCCTACCTAACAGCCCTTATTTGGACATGATAGAGCACCCTTGTGAAAAAGAGAATCCTTGGGGGCAACTTCACTTGGATTACAGGTGCAAAGAGATATCATGGCCTGTTGCAGTTTGTCTTTGACTTCAATAGGACCCAGAAAGCCTGTTGAATTAACATTTATCATACTCAAATACTTTTTACCTTTCATTCCAGTCAAATCTACTACTGGCAACTTCCAGTCAGGAGTATAGAACCAGCTGAAGCCTTCAATGTAGTTAACTCTGCAGAAACAATTTTATTCTCAGGTAAAGTCTTACTCAACTGCATCAATAACCTATCTGGAAGAAGAGTCATTTGCTAAGAAAGGTTAATTGACAATCAGAAAGTCTGACTGATGTGGAAAGGTATAAAATCTAAATATGACAAGGTTTGCCAAATATCAAGTATTAGTATGAGGATACATGAACTACCTGCAAGTACCAGAAACCCCAAGGATGGAAGTGAGATGATTAAAGAGGTGTCATAGGTAAGAGCAGGAGCAGTAGTAGGGTCATATTTTCAGAAATGACATATTCACAGCTAAATATAAAGCCAAGCTTTGATAGTGTATAGAAGAACAGGTTTTCACAGTAAGCCATTAAGCCTTGTCTACTGAGACCTTAAACCTAGACTCAGAGAGTACATTAAAAGCCAGGGACAAAGCTGCCACAGCTTCCAATATGGAAAAGATGACCCAATATATCTTTTCTTTGGTCCATAATTTCTATAAATCCATGAGTTTTCATATTCAGAAAATAAAATTAATTTCTGTTCATTGAATGCTGCCACTGTCTTTTGCCTTGTGAAAGTAAAAACATCTCTCCAAAAAGTTTCAGCTGCCCTTTATTGCAGTCTTTCGTCACTGTCATATCTTCGTCTTCAGGCTATCTGCACCACAAAAAAAATGTTTAGGAACTAAGATTAATAAAAGTTTCATTGAAAGGGGTGAGAATGCAGTAGGATGCATGATATTTAGCCCCTAGCTGTTAATGCAGCTTCTTACACATGCTGCCATTCTTTGCCTTTGGAGAACAGGAATGCCATTTCTGCTGATACTAGAAATGTAGCATGTTCACAGTAGTGCTCTGAGAAGACAAGTAGTTGTTGACCAGTTGCTATTAATAAACAAAGAAACCCTGACTTGGAATACAGCAGTGCTTTTTGACAAGGCCTTTTTTTTCAGTTTATCTAACTTACCATTTTTTTCCCTGGTGTATCAATTTGTTTTTTTTTCCTCAGCACTCCTGAAATGGACTGTGTAATTTAAAAAATTAATTAAGATTGAAATTAGGTAGAACACTAAAAGAAACAGTGGGAATGGGAAGGAATTTTTAATTAAAACAGGGATGACTGAAGTCAGATACATTACTGTGGAAGAAAACTGCACATACTGTAGGAAGTGACTAGCTTTTACTACCAACTCAGAGAAGAATCAGAATTTCAACAGGACTCAGTAGGGCCAGAAAGGTGATGCAAAGGAAAGCTGGGCAACCAACTGTGAAAATACTCCCTGAAGATTTTCTTCTGCCCTCTCTAATCCCCTTAGTGACAAAAAAACTTCGTCCTACCTATTTACTCATTCTTGAGTATTGCCTGCTAAGTAGTTAGTCCAAGTTTCATGGAGTGAAATTTGTTCCACTGGGAAATAATTGCTTGGCTGGGGGTGAGGAAGGGGAATGTTTTATTACACATCTTGGAAAACAAGATGTATTTAGGTCATTAAGCCATTCTTTTCTGTCTGGATAAAATCAGATCAGAGGGCACTGGAAACATGACAGCAACAGCAGCAAAGATAGATGGACATATACAGAGATAAGATGGATAGACAGATATGACAGAAGCTGATAACAGGATGTTAATATATGGGGTAGAAGACATTGCAAAAACTACAATCTTTCTCTGTCCAGATGTGGAATCTGTTTTATGGAATTTTACCTTTGCTGTTAAGAATTCTGTAAAAACATTAAAGTGATCTGATGTATATGATTTATAATAACTATAAAGAAGCTACCAGCCTGTAAATGGAAAAATGGAAAGGCTCGGAGGAGCAGAAAATCATAGGACAACAAAAATAATTTGAAAAATAGTGTCCTGAAGTAATATAGACACTTTCTCACAGGTATCTCCAGAGAAGAAACTTCTTACTGAAATACAGAGCAATCTTGTATCTAGTCCCTGTAACCGATTACATCATCTGCTATATTTAGAATACCTCCAGAGTAACCATGGAAACTGCTTTTGCTTAAACTCACATTATTCCATTCAACATTAGTTGACACTAGAGTAATACTTTTAGAAGCTCACAAAACAATTAATGTATCACCGATTTTATATGCCTATATATATATATAGCAATGTGTTTTTTCTCAAGTATGCACTATGCACACCCAGAGATGTCAGATTTCTGACAAAGACTGCAAAGACCCAGATCCATAGCAATGGAGTGCACGTACTAGACTCCAGGAGAATTCATAGTACATCTCTGTAATTTGCTTTAGGCCAGTTGCCTGTGGAAAGGGTTCATACTGTCTGTCACACTGCACACACGTCTGTGTCTCTGTCCTTGGCATGCAACCTTGAACCTAGTTTCAATCAAATTAACAAGGAGAAAAATTTAAAAGGGAGGTTTTTAATCTCCCACAAGGTTTGCAAAAATAAGCAGCTGCAGAAGAAAGCCTTACCAGTGATGACCCTGAAAGGCTAATAAGAGAAATCCGTTTTACACCTAGAATAATTTACAAAAAAGAGGCTCTGTGATTTTTGCAGGTCAGAGAGATATGTATAATACTGATGATCAGATTATAAAACAAATAAAACTGTATCTATGCACTGCATGGCAGAAATCAAAAAAAGACCTTCTATTGTTTCTCTGTGAAAATGACACTTTGTAGAAACCATCAAGAAATCCCAAACAGGTACCAGAACTTCAAATAAAACCAGAAATCCCAAAGAGCGAATTTTAAAAAAATCCAGAACTTAGTAACAGAAGCCTCAGACTCAGACTTTCAAACTGGACTCAAGGAGATATAATCAAATGGTTTAAATTTATACAAGTGATTATTCAAGGTGGAAATGTAAAGTTAGTACTAGGAAACAAAGTACTACAAGATGAGTACAAATGCCCTGTTTTCACAGTGAAGGAATGTTACTATGAGGTTCCAGAAGCATCTGTGCTCCTCACTGTATTTAAAACTGAGCCATAAATGGGAATGAGCAACCATATTTGCAGACTACTGCTGACTGAAAATAATTTCAGAAGAATCTGCTACTATTATGTGTCTGAGTGATAAAATGGAAAATTACATACTATGGTAATAAATATGAAGCAGAGTATGTGTATGTGAAATAATCCCTACTATACATGTACAGGGATGAACTCTAACTTAGCAGCTGTTACTCAGAAAGAAGTACTGGATTTGTAGGTACCTCAGCACAATGATGAGCAAGAGAGGCAAATCAGATATTCAGAGTTACCAGCAAAGTTACTGGAGCAACAGGGAAAAGACCTTATGTCACTTACACACTTTTTTATGACTGCATGTGATTTTAGTCACCTCAGAAGGGATGTGAGAGAACTGGCTAACACAAGGAAGAAGAAAACAGAGAGCCAGGCTATGGCATCCTTTCAAGAGAGAAGAATATATGAGAATTCCTCAGCCTGGAAGAGAGTCAGCTGGAGGGTGGTAAGATTAAAGCCTACAGATACATGAATTGTATGGAGAAGATAAAGGGGGAGTGACCTCGTTTGTGCTGGGGAGAGGATGAAATAGGAAGAAGGGAAATGACCTTGACCTCAACTTCCACTTCAGTTGAGACTCCTGCCAGCTGCACATCTTTTACCTCTGTCCCAAATCCTGTATCCTGTCTGTGAGTGATGCTAGACAAGAATGCATCATCCCATAAAGAGACTGCAGGAAAGCAAAGGAATTACATTGCAGAAACATGGAAAAAATTTTTCTAGCAACTACATATTAAAATGAGAATAACATTTACCAAAGACATTGCTTTTAATCCATTAGGGCTTCTTGGGTAGTTTTGTTTCTCTAGCAATACCCTAATTCTGCAGTAGCATCGTGCTAAGACCAGTTAAATACTTTGATTGAGTGGCATAGCACGTGCTTTGAGAAGACTACAATTTTTCAGCATTTTCCTCCCTTTTCTCAATAACTGCTGACAAAACTTGCTGTTGGCTAAAGCTGTAACTATTTAATTCAGTCATGAGACCGGAACTGTAGAACAAAAGGATCTGGCACTCAGTTTGGGGAAGTGAAGTTACCGCAGCTTATCTCTAGTCAAGTACCATGGTCTGAAGGCTGAAAGCCTTCTGTTGCTCCCCCTGTGCTCCCAGGAGGGCAGACAGGCTGGGAAGGCTGCTCCAAGTCTGTCCTGGCATCTTCCTTTGTGCAGTGAGGCTGTAAAACAGATTGCTGAATTGATCTGAATTAAAAATAACCCAGCAGAAAAATCTATGCAAAATAATATTCTGCTGCAAATGATGGCCAACAGCTTTCCAGCTGCTGGGTAGGTTTAGTTCACATGATTTCTGTGGGAAAGCAGTCCAATGGATTTTCAGTGCAGTGGCTGAGCTGAGGAGGATAAAATAAAATAATGGTGACAGTTCCTCCAGCAGCAGAATGTCCCCAAAAAGGCCATGAAGAGATGTCTAAAAGTCAATCCTGCCGTGTTGAGTGTTGGCGTCCCTTACATAGCATGGATCAGGGAATGAATCCTTTCTGCAGCAGGGAATTCTTCATCCCTTGATGGTGGCAGAGCACCAGTTACAATCTGCAAAAGCTTCTGTATTGAACATGTGAAAGCCATAAGTACTTCCCATTGAACGAGAGCTATCACTCACTTGTAGTACATTGATTTCAACTTTTCAACTTTTATGGCTTTAAAAAACTTTTCTCAAAGTACCAATTCCTTTTCAATCTTAAAGGTTTCAAAGATGTTAGCTTGAAAAGCATAACCTTCCAAAATATTTTTCAAATGTTTTATGCTTTGTCGGCTTGTACCAGTGGAATTCTTTAACAGAAAAATCAGATTGCTACCAACATCCAGAAACTAATTAGGAGGGAAAAGTACATTTCAAACTGCAAATATCCCTTTTTATATTCCCAGTGCATTACAAATGGAATGAAAACTTGATTTTCAACCCTCACCCCCTTCTGCAATGTTAAAAATGTGACTGGAAAATAATACATCACCAATCTGAAACCTTGTTTTACAAATACAAGCTGTAACCTAAGGCAACAGTTTCAAACAGTTAAGAGGAGAATCCTGAAACTAGGGGCTGGAATGCCCACTTGAAGTGCAGGTGAGACAACCTGAACTAATGTATTGTCTGCTTGTTGATGTTTTGTAGCTTCTTATTCCATCTAATGGGGCAGAGATTATTTCAGATCTGCATTAATTTTCTAAGCAAAGTCATTAGGCTCCTTCAAGTAATTTGCATCTTACTTCAATCCTTCAGTGTAACATAGAAAGTTCTATAGTCCTACATAATATGAACCAGCTGAATGGATTCCAATTTATCAAGAAACTATAAATTGCAAAACATCAAGCTGAAATGGAAGTAACAAATCCAGTGATCATTGTCCCATACATTTTAGATTGTTATTTAAGATCTCCTGGGAGATCAATTCCCTATAATCTATTTCTCAGCATTCCTCTCTGCTATACCAACTCTTTGTGACTGTTTTCACTAATATATTATGACTTGTTTACATTATTGAAGAATAAGTGGTGACATCAGCATGCTCACAGTGGAATGGGAAATTATGTGGAAATCATCAAGAAAAGGTATAATTTTTTTCTGTCTCTGTATGCATATACTGAAGGATTATAGTTAGCCTATTCCACAGGCCTCCCATTTACATCCCTCACACATTGTTTCTGCACCTAGATGTACCCCCTTTGTGAGAAATACAGTGCCTGTGATACTCACCGACTCCTTAACAATAATCACAGAACTCAGACCCAAGAGACAACTTTAAATTTAGAAGTTCAGAAAAGATCTGTCAGCAGAACCTTAAATCTGTGGATTTCTTCACAGATTATGTGGCTGCCAGGCAAGCAACACCTTACTTGGTAGCAGCCAATGTAACAGCTGATTTTGACCTCTACTGCATCCCTGCCTGCTCCTGCTGATGCATGCAGCTTTCAGGAACCAGGAGACTGAATCTCTCCAGGAGAGTTTTCCTGCTCAGCTGCTGCAGAGGTTCAAACAGGCTGCTTTGGGGCAGTACCCACTGGGCAGGAGATTTGTAATTACACATCCTCTGCTTTCCCACTTGCTCATCTAGCACTTCCAGGGAATAAGCCAACTCTCACCAGGAAGGTGCTGGAAAGAGTAAGCAAAAGAGAAAGTCAGTTGTTCTCCCTTCTTTCTGTGGTAGCAGCTTCTGATAATGAGGCTTGGAAAGCAGTTGTGGCTAAAAATTCCATGGAGGGCAGCCATGGGACCACCACTGGCAAAATTTCATGCCCTTTCTTTCTGATACATCTTGAAGCCAGGCTGTCTCGCCCTGTGTCTCACTCCTATATCTTATCTGTTCATATCCCTGTGCAGTCCACAGTGTTGCCAGCACCCCAGGAGCACATCTTTCTCTCTGGCAGCAAAAGGAGTCATGTCCCGGGGGAGGCTGCTGTGTGCAAGCTGTTTTCAACATTATATCATGGATTTCCCGAAAGGCTTATGCTATCAGTGCAACTACTCCCATTTTAGGGAGAACATAACTGCAGCTGAGAGCTTACCAGTTTTCTCAGAGATTGCTCATGTGAATTATATTTTTAGCTCAGGAATGCATTTAAGTATATACTTAAGTCTCTTTACACTGCTCTGTAGGACTACACTATTAAAGACTTATTTTAAAGCCCACTTTAAATCCAGTTGATTAAAGTCCATGCCTATATGGCTTTTTGAGTAAGAAAACTTCACCAAATTAGAGTCTCATGTATAAAATGGATGACTAAAAATAAAATGTTGCTCACTGTAGGTACCCAACAGAGCAAAGAAATATTTCAAGGGTTTTTATGCTTGGTGTTAGGCATGATCAGATTCATTTTGGGCCTGTCCTCTGAGCAGAGAAAGTACCAGCAGTCTGAAACTGTGACACATAAAATAAGAGAAATAAACACAACCGTTTCATGCGATAATGAGAATGCAATGTATTTTCCTTTGCCTTCCTTTCCTACCCCTATTTGTTTCCCACAAAGAACTAAAGAATAATAAAACCATTTGTCTAATAATGGAAAGTTTCATTTCCCATTGTTATATGCCTTAGATATCCTGCATCATTCCTACAAGGAAGTGAGTTTTGTAATCAATATAATATAATATCTCATTCTGTGACAAGGTGCTTTAAAAGATTATGCTGTACCACCATTTCCCATGCTACTCAGTTGCTCCCTTTTTCTTCTCTCCCTGTGGAATAATTTTCAGGACACAGCCAAAATGAGTTATTTGTAAAGCCATCACTCCATTTCATCCACACTGATATACAGGTCTCTCACAGCAAAATATTGTACAGTCCATTGAAATAAAAGCCATAATGAGAGGAGTTAAATTGTGGGATGTGATACAGTTATTAAAAGAAACTATTAAATCCTTTCCATATTCTATCACAAGGCAATATGTACCTTAGCAGTAATACAATTCAAAAAACTACTGAATCATAAGAATCAGTTTCAAGTTCTGATTCTTAATGTAGTTATCTGTGTCACAGTTTTATAATGCTTTATAATTATGGACAGTGTTGCTTTGACCTAGTGGAGAGAGACTAATGTTTTTGAACCTTTGCCCAACATTAAGATTGTCTTGCTCACAGCACTTCATCATAGACATATGCACACCCAGATGTGCATACACACATTGCCTAACTCAAACTGCAACAGAAATGCCCTGTCTGCTGATAAAACATGACCTGTATGTGGATATGGAGCCTGGGAAAGCAGAGTTTTCCCAGGTATTTGAAGGAAAACAAGGAAAGAATTAATAAACAAAAGTTGCACCTGCTGTTGACATTTGTATGCGTGTGAGATGTGATGTTTTGGTAAAAGCGTTTTTGTAAGAGGTGTTGCCTTCCTTGGACCAATAAGCTGACTCTATTCTTGGGTCAGCAAGGTGTTCTATAAAACGTGTGTAGTTCTGCAATAAATCTGTTTCTTCTACCTCTGAGAGGAAGCCGTGTCTCTGGGTCTTCTTTTGCCGCTCCTACAGCTATAGCAACGCCTGTAGAGGGTGAAAACTTGCAACTATTTAATGGCATGCAGTCATGCACATTAATTTGAATTTGTGGGCTTGGCTACAGAGGGAGCTGCAAGGAGCAAACCAGTCACAAACTGAGATTTGGTGAAGCCATCAGGATTAATAGTCAGAGGTTTAAAGACAAGGCTGCCTGCAGTGCCCAAAGGTGAGGAGACCTTGGCTTAATGGCCCAACTAAATCAGAGCATTTCCATCAGCACAGTCTCTGTTGCCATCTGGACTAGGTACAGAGGCAGCCTGGACCTACCAAAGGCCCAGCACCATTTCCTGCAGCTTGAGGGTATTTCTTGCTATATGCTTATGCAGAAAGACAAACAGCATTCACTGCACCTGAGCCAGCTCTGGCTGGGCTCTATTAAGAACAAGAAGCAGCCTACGTGAACTCTATGTTTTTCCTCTTCTGCCTTGCTGAGAGGAAAGTATGTGGTATTGATATAGGCTTCCCATCTAAGCAATGATTTACTTTCTCCTTGCTTAGCATATCGATTTAGACAGGATCAAAGTACAAGCTGACATGGCTGAAAACTAATCAACTTATAATTTGCACAGGATACCATGCCAGTATTGTACATCATTAATAAATATGACAAGAATCAGACAATTCTGCTTGCTGATCATTCATACTACATAGGAAATTGACTGAAAATGTCATTAAAAAAAATTTGTATTTGCCCAAAATCTAGAGTACTTTTTCCTGTTTTTCATTTCAGAGTTGTCCAAATCTTTAAAAACATAGCAGAAAAGTTGCTTTGATTTTTTAAAATGTCAGCTATCCCTAAGTGGCTTTTTCTAGATTCTGAAAAGTATTGACAGGCTTTCTAATTTGCAACTCTCAGAAAGTTTTGCAAATAATCTTTTTTGTCTGATTTTAAGTCAATAAATATCAGACTATATGCAAAGGAAATGGGATGAAAAGCGAATCGACTGAAAAGTCATCAAGTAAACAGCTTCTTTAAAAACATCTACTAAATTAGAACAAAATTTTTGAGACACTGGAAATCATCTCTGCATCCCTTCAACAATAAAAAATATTTTGCAGAGGGCAGTCTGAAGAGTTTATCTCTCACCTCCAACTGTAGGTATGAGTGGCTTTGGAATTCATTAGCTGTGGGCAAAAGGCCATTCTAACAAACCTCTGAGTTTTCTGGTGAAAACAGCCAGTAAATTAAAACCTATGGAAAATACAGGATGTTGTCAAAGCACAACCCAAGGGTGTAACCAGGATGCTGGGTATCTGAGACTGCTGTTTGGTGGCACCAGCCTTCTATCTTTGTGTTGCCATCCCACCACGGTGGTCACTCATGGGCTGATGCCAGGAGGAATCTCCTGCTTTTCATTAAGCCTCTTGCCCCTGTGCCATGCTGCCAAGTCCTGTGCCAGACTGGGCAAAGCCTGTGCACCACTGTGTTTTCTTTGACTGCCAGCCAGGCCCATGCTGCTTTCTGCAGTACCTGGAGCTTTGTAGTGCATCTCTCCTGGCTGTCTTGGTGTGATCAAAGGCAGCTGCTGACATGCTCAGCAGTCTCACTGCAGACATGGGGGTGTATTTCATAGTCAAAGTGAAATTTGGGGATTTCAATGACCGTGTCTTTGTCATTAAATTAACAAATATCATCAAGGGGAAAACAACTCAGAGAAATGATAGGGTTTTAAAAGCTAATATCACACATTATATTTTTTTAAAAAAGGTTTTGGCTTAGGCAGATCAATTAGCAAGAGGAATAGGTTAAATTAATCACAAAGTGAAAACATCATGGAAAGGACTGCATACTTGATAATTTCAGGCCATGACCAATAATAATTAAGAATAATGCTTGTCTCACAATAATAAGCATAATAATACTAAAGGATAACAATGCCGTTTTAGCTGGAAAAAGTGTAAGAAAAAAAGTTTGGCCTGCTTTGATATTAAGAATGCAGTCTTTGACTTTGTTAAGATAAAGTTGAAGATGGAATGAATTATTCACATAAATGTTGCCGTAGTAACAAGCCAGCAAATAAAATAATGAAAGCAGTTCCTTGGTTTTAAGGGGGAAACGACAAATTTCAGCCTCTGAAAATTCTGAGGCTACTCTGACTTATGCCTACCCCTGCAAAATCAGTTCTGCACGGTCCTGAATCCTCACTATATGATCATTTTTTTATATATGATCATAGCCTTCAGAGGAGTGCAGGAGCATTGCCTCAGTGAGCTCCATGCTGCATGAAATGAGTATTTCAGTGTCACCCAGAACTTAGTTCTGCAATGAGTGGAGAAGTCTTGTCTTTTCTTTTCTTTTCTTTTCTTTTCTTTTCTTTTCTTTTCTTTTCTTTTCTTTTCTTTTCTTTTCTTTTCTTTTCTCAATATGCTTTATTAAAAGGAAACTTAGGCAAAAAACCAGTCCACCAGATCAGGAAATGCCAGACCAAAAATGATAGCTAGAAGATTTTCAAATAACACATTTTGGTGGAAATGGATGCAGGTAGAGAACTTTGTATGCCTAGGGCATTTAAATCAATTAGGGAAAACCAACAAAAGGATTAGAGTAGGGCTTTTGTATTTCCTGGTGAAAATCAGAGCCCTGTGCTTAAGACATGAACTCCTGTTTGGTGCCTGAGGCAAATTCAGCACCTAAATCTGTCCCAGCTGGCACAGTGAGACAGGGTTGGCTCACTAAAGGCAGCAGACAAGAAGGGAGCTGCCCAAGCCTACCAGCATGGGGGATAACAAGATGTTAAAAGGGTGATTGATGGGACAAAGGTCCCTGTCCCGGCACCCAGCCAGGGAACACTCTGGGTCAGGTACCGGGCAATGCCTGACCTTGTCTGCTGGTGAGGAACACACATCAGTGGGGGATGAGCCATTGGCTCACCTGATAACTGTGGGGCTCAGGACACTCACCTGGGAACAGGGAATCCAATACTCCAGGGAGCACAGGCATAAATCAGAGCACTGATAAGCTGCCTGGTGGTGTCAGACATTCCTGATGGTTTTCAGAGCCCTCTCTGACCCCCTTTGTGAGGGAATGGATGTGCACACAACTGCTCCTCACAGCTGTTGGTGCCTACATACATAAATAGACATTTTCTGCCCTATATTCAGTGTTGAAAATTAAGTACATCTGGAGAGGATCAATACAGGTGGCAAACAGTTTGCCACAGAGAATGCTCTCCAGTCAGAAGGGACAACCCATGGGGTGAGACTTGCTCTTCAAACTGTTATAAAACAACAGGTCTTTTGGCTTATTTTGCAAATCCAGTTCTATTCAGCTTTTTTTAATGTTATTAAAAATCAACTCAGCATCAGTATTTGGCTCTGTAAATAAACCTGAGGCTAGGCTAGGAGCAATACTAGCTTATACCATCGGAGAACCTGGCATATATTCTTTCATATTCTCTCCTTTTTTTTTTTTTTTACCCCCTTCTGACTTTTTTTTCTGGAAGCATTTCTTTATTTTATGTAATATCAGAGAAGACAGAGTGCAATGTGGTATCATTATAGCACATTGCTTAATGTCCCAGGTGTAATCAATTGAGACAATCTCTAGCACTGGAGAGTTTAAGGAAGGGTCAGATTCATGTCAGGAAAAATTTAAATACTTCTGCTTTCTAAAAAGTTTTTTAAAATACGTGTAGTTTGGCCAAAAAACTTATTACGGATAGATGCTTTCAAACAGTCTCAGAATATCCTCTGTTTCTGGTGTTTTTCTCTTCATTATCATGTAAGCTGGGCTTTACAGACTACCTTACATCAGATCATTTCAAAGCAACATCTGTTGGTTTCAAGGTTAAGCTTGCTGTTACAATAAAGTACTGCTAAAATGTTAGCTCTCTGTAGAAATATCTTGGCTGAGGTCCACTTTATGCATAAATGATTGTCTCATAATACTGCATTGAAACTAGAACATACAAGCTAAATTACAAGGATATTTGTTTGCAGCAATCTCTTTTGTTTACAATAGCTTCAGCTTGAGAGCCCTGGAAGACCCTGGCTTTACACTATTTTTGAGGATGTGTTCATGAAATGTGTTCACCCTCACATTCACACTTCCTCAGTTAAAATGCCAAGAGATCTCTCCACTGGAGTGACTGCCAATGCAAAGGATAGGCAGGGCTGGATGCAGTCAGGCCATAGCCATTGCTTGTAGAGGATCTCCATCACTGTGCCACCTTGAAAATGGTTGATGGATTATCATGGATCCATTCCAGGGACAAAACCTCAGTTGGGGCATGACTGACTCAGTGAGTAAGTAAACAAAAGTAGTTTTGTTGCATTTATGGTGGTTATTTTCTTTCTGCTAAATTTAATAAACTAGAGATTGGGCAGTCTCCTGGCAATTTTCTTGTTACCAATGTACCTAGCCTTTTACACATAAAACTGCCATTTATTGCACCTAAGCTGTTTATTAGATCAGCTTGTGTGGGTAGTGATGCTTGTGAATTAGGGAGCTACATAAGCATTCTCACTTCTACATTGGGGTTTCGGTCGATAGACTGAACCTCAACCTCTGAGTGGGGCAGATTAATGTTTGTAACAAACAGCTACAGCAGGATTACAGGTCTCAAAAATTCTCCTTAGCAAACAGAAGTTTCATTAGAGGTTAGAAACATAAATTGGTGAAGTGACAGATTCTATGATATGATGGAAGCTCAATTATAAGTGGATAACATAATATAACAAGTGCAGATGAAATCCTATTAAGGTTTGAAAATCCAATATCTCATCTTCCTGACTTTTAATTGATCTTTACACATATTGTCATTACAGTCAAATATTTGAAATTATTCCTGTACACATAAACAAATGTAAGCACATTAACTCTGTTAATAATTTTAACAAGTAATTTGTATTTCCCATTAGAGTATCTTACAATTTGCTTTACTATAATTAAAGATATCATCAGTGATAAGCTTTAATGTGTTATTTAAACTCTGCTTGTTTATAAGATTTGCTTTTATCATTAACTGCAGGTTGATAAGATCCACATCTTAATGAAGACACTCTCATTAAGAAATTAGATTTTATGTCTAAAGCAAATAGGATGTTCAGGTAGACAAGGACTGCAGATTTTTTCATAAATCCTAAATATAGACCTTTCTTCCTAAGGTAGATCTGTGGTAAGTCAAGCAAGTTCCTTACACCATGGCTTTTAATCTGTTTTAGCAGAGGAGCGACACCTTTGGCAAAGAACATATCCTTCCCTTGACATAAAATTACACATCTGTGGTGTCAGAGTACTGATGGGCAAAAGAAATTCTGCACATGAAGACAGTTATGGGCACTTGCTCTGGAGCAAGGTCAGGCCACTTTGCTTTTGATTGGGGTGAAAATCTCTAAAGAATGGAAGTATTTTTGCCTGTTTCCCAAAGCCCAGAAAGCAGAGGTTTTCAGGGATCAAGCTGGAAAAAAAAAAGGGATACATGCAATATGGGACACTGCTTAAATCCTTTGTAAATATTTTGCTTCTTATGTACTTCCAAATAGGTACAAAACACCCCTCCTTTATTCTTGACTAACACAATGGGAATAAACAGACTATTTGCCTCTGCCCCTACTCTGTCTTGTATAATCATTATGTCTCTCTTAACAGCAATGCTCTGAAACTGCTGTTCAGAGACGATTTATTTTATGTCATTTGCCAAGAAGAGAATGAGAAGTAATATGTATGTTTCCAGCTTGAGGTTTGAACTATTTGCTTGTGGTAAAAATGGGACTTTTGGGGAGACTTCCTTTAGATATACCCAACACTGCCACTTTGTAAACAGAAACAAATTTTGTCACCAGCTATGACTAATCCATTGCTTTACTTCAGTAAGTAGAATATATGCTCAAATCATAATCAAAGAACTGAAATTATCTTGCACGGCTGAAAAACAGACAGGTGGTTTAGGTTTTTTTTTGTTCCTAAGGTTATAAGACTTTTAGATAGAGGTAAATAAATATCCTCATGAATAAATTGGCAGAGTAGGTGGAAGTGAAAGTAATTTTTCTTAGTTTATTTTTCACTTGTGGTTTGTTTAGAGGGCTTTTTTTGTCCTTGGTTTTATTTTAAAGAATGAAGCACTTATTCCCTCAGAACCGGCTGCTTAGCTGTTCTTACTTTTGTGTAGAGAGGAGATGATTTGGACCTTAATTAAAATTAGAATCAATTCTTCCCATGGAATGATACCAAATATTTTGCTAGCAAGAACTAGCATTTAGTAAAAACTTTCTCTTCCTATTATTTTCATGGAATTTTCAAGATTCCTCAAGGAAATGAAAAGACTCTACAAAGACATAACTGGCAAATAATAGACTGATGCTCTTCCATTCCACATAGCAGTCAGAACAGCAAAATCATCTGTATCCTCCTTCTCCTCTGTATAATTATCCTTGCTCTGTAACTTGCATTTTCTAAATTATCGAGAGCAGAATGGATTCAACTATAACATTAACTGAGAACTGTTTAACTATTTATGTTACTATAATTTTGTATTGATTTTATGTAGACTTTTAACCAAACACAGATTGCATTGCTTAAAGAAGACTTTTGGGAGTTCCTAATAAATTGCCTTTCCAATCTTTAATGGAGCATTAGTAATTATTGGATACAATGTGATTTAAAGTCATTTAGAAACCACATAACAGTAGCTTGATACAGTATATTTCTGTTTCACTAACAAGTTATGTTAGATGCAATTTATAGCTGACAAGAAATACTAGGAAAACCACTAGCAAAACTTTATCTTGATTTTAAAATTCTGCGTGATCTTCATGATATCTCATATGCTAGATAATATTTTCATCACTAAAAATTACTATAGTGATTTATGCATTTCTACAGGAAAAACAAATAGCAGAAGTAGCACAATAGAAGGTTGCAGGATTAATTTGCACCTAAATTCAACAAAATCTTAGCCATAGAAAAATGACCAGGTCCAGAACAGGTAAGAAAATGGATGAATAAAAACATGCTCCTGCTTGCAGCAGTCAAATTATAACAATTTGCCCACAGAAAGATAAAAACAGAGAGATAACTGATTATTCTTACAACAGAATTTCTGGTGATGACCAGATCTTTAGACTTTCCCTTCAGTTGTTGGTTAAACAGCCAAGAAACCCAAAGAACACATACCACTGGCTAACAAGGATCTTTGGGTGACCAGAAGTTGCTGTGATGCAGGAACTGGACAAAATTCATTGTAGTGGGACATATGAATGACCTGACAAGTCCTCTGTTTCTTATCTACTTTCCAGACCTGATAACACCTCTGATACTTGCTTTAGATACAAAACACTTCAGAAATTTTTCTGTAGCCCTCCTGTTGGTTGTCTGGCACAGCTCATTTAAGTGGCTGACTGTGCAGTGAATTGAGGATGTGCTGAGAAGGGAATTCACTTCTCTGTATTGCCATTGCTTTTTCTTTGCTGCTGATAACCCCTGTAGTTCCAGCAGCTGGAACCTAAGCTAAGGACATTTTATTAGGCACCCTATAGCCATGGCCAAAGGCTCTATCACATCACAACTGCACACAGGCCTAAGAGAGAAATTCCTACCCCTTGTCCTCAGCACACTAAGGATGCTATAGCTGTCATTTCATGCCTCTGTCCCTATTACAGCTCACCATATCCAAAGCCTGCTCACAATCTTCACTGCTCCTGTTCTTTCTTGCTCCTTTCTTCACTGCTCATCCCCACATGGCCCTGAAGCCCCCATCTATGTCCCAGCCAGATGCCCATCCCCCATGCCTCTGTCTCCCACCGCTGCCTTTTGGGCATCCAGTTCCCACAAGTACACATATTTCTCCATTCAGTATCTGAATCATCTCTTCAGTCTCCTTTCCCCATTAGCTGCTTCCACTTTGGCTGTTACTGCCACTCAATTCTCCTTCATATTTTAACTCTATCCACAGCAAACACTGCCCAGGTCTGCAATAAATTTCAGCTAACCCATTTCTTGTTTTTTCCATCAATCTACCCTGATGCCTTTTATCAGTTTTGTCCCCAGGGAATTATTTGCCCTTTACTTGGCCCCTATAAAACTGTTGAAGTAACTGTATTCCTATCATGTCTACCCATCTATCTTCAGCATTTATGGTCCTCAGGTCATTACAGAGCATAGGTACTGCTACCTTTCCTGAGATCACCAATTACCATTGGAGAGACTTCTTTAAAACTCAACCCATTAATTAGATATTCTTGTTAGTAGTGTCACCTCTTTCTTACTAGCTCATATATACATTTCAATACCTTTGCCAATCTATGAACAAAGAAAAAGCCCACAGGACTTATATTTGTAGGTACTTTCTGCCAGGCAGAGCTGAAAAGCTTTCAAGAATAACAATGCTCCCCTCCACTCTCACAGATTGCCAGACATCACAGACTGAGGCACAGACCAGAAAAGTTCATCTGTTGATTTGAGTGGTCAATGATTAGGGTCTGCTGCCTTATTTCTTTATTTGTAAGAGCAGACAAGAGCAACACAACTAAGCAAACATTTTTAAGATTTTGGAGAGGGATTTTTTTCATCTGCTCATTTCATTCATGGTGTACCATGACTCATGGAGATCATGGGTGTGACTCTAGAAATCAGAAAGCCCACAGATATTCTGCACAGCACTCACTGGTGGAAAGAAATGCAAATGTTCACAGCCAGCAAGCAACTAGCTTACCTCATCCATTACCTCAATCGGCGTATTCTCATGTGTACAGGAACCTTCTTAGGTAGATCTAAAATGAGACAGTGATTGATTATAGAAGCAATTGTTATGTAACTTAAACATTAACTCCGTTTCCTCAACCCTAATCACGAAGTTCCAAATGCATTCGAGTGACAAACCAATTTAAAAACAATTTGACTCCCAAGACAATCACAACAGGGAAACACTTTAAACTGAGCAGGTATTTCAATGTAATTAACACAATTAACCCTTTGTCACAGCAGCAAATCAAGAATTTTCACCTCTCACTGTTTCTTTAAAATGTCTGCACTTGGTAAAGTGACTTCCGGCAGGGAGGAGTTAACACTTCAGCAATCTCTCCCTTACAGATTTTTAGCAGTCACCAGGTGGCAAAATCTATTTATACACCATATGTTTGTAATAGGATCTCAATTTGTAAGATACAACATAAAATTTCTCGAATGAATATGCTGAACAGAATAGCATGGCAACCGAAGCTGCAATAACATGATAAAACATATTAAAATCAGTGTTAATATAATAATCAGCTGTGTTTTGTTCCATATGGCAATTTATGTTAACAGTTAAGCTAAACCCCATCTGCCTCTTCAAAAGCTGAATATAATAAAGGAAGAAAGGTCATGATCATGAACTTCTGCCTCCAAGTCCCACCGTGTGTATTTAATAATGAATGTATAGCTCAGCGGTTCTCTATATGATGCATTTCAAAGAAATAGGCAAGGGTTTTTCTTCCATATTAAAAGTAGCTCTTTCCCAGAGAAACTAGCTCCCTGTTTCCTAACTTATTAAAAGAGCCTTATGGAAGTGCACAGATGGCAGCAGAATGGTCAACGGCAGTGCAAAGAGTAGACCCAAATTTTTCCTGCACCGAAAACCCTGTCATCTCAAGGCATACCTGATTCTGCTGCTATGACAAGACAAATGGTATATTCCACACATCTAACAGGTGTGCTGTGCTACCCTTCTGCTTATTCTGAAATGCGCTGACAGTACAGCAATGGGGAACATTTGTCTTTATAACAACTGACAAGATGCATGATTACAACTGTAAGGGTATCAGGGATAAAAAAAAGGCAGGCCCTCTCTATGAGCTTAGTTATTAGTCACATGCTGAAATGCTGACCAAATCTTGGAGAACAGGAATTATTTGTAAAACTGCCCTCAAAGAATATTATCTTCCACTCTGCTTTCAATAAACAAATCAAACAGATCTAACCTGATCTAGATTTTTATTCTTTTTTTGTGAGAATTTCTGTAGACTATTAGTCTATCACACCTGTGCCTTTATTTCTTCAACCTTTAAAAAAATCTATTACTTTGATGGATTTTTTCAGCACAAATAGCTCAGAAGAGTTGCTACCTGTGAATTTGCCCAGTGTGGGCAAAATATATATACTATATTTATTTTTGAAGGAAATATAATTATCAAGCCCCATGTTCAAACAGAGGATCCACATCTGGTCATCTACCTTACATCTTTTCTATCTTACATCTTCTACCGCACTGAGATATGTTAAGAAAGGGTCTAGATTGTCAGTTTTGTCACACACATGAGAAACAGCCTATCAAACAGTTCTTATACCAGCCTGTTAAATAGTACAGAATTTCTGAATTTTTCTTACTAAAATGTGTGCATTCCCAACTTGCCTGGAAGTTAATCTGGAGTGTAATTTATATGGACACATAGATCTGTAAATATAATTCTGCCATTGATGAACAGATGTGTTGTCCTCTGCAACACCCAACAAATTCACCATGTAAATAGCTCTAGGTTTCCCATTTGGAGCCAGGAGTTGACATATGGAAGGGTAAGAGTTTGTGTAACCTATCTGAAGGATACCCTTCAGAGAACAAAAATAAAGAGGATTAGAAACATCGTTTACTCCTACCAACAATAATTTAAGCTTCATGAATTGCCTCCCAGGGCACAGTAAAGGCAAATTTGGGTTTTTCTCTACCTCTGCCACACTATGAAATTGTGGTTTTAGTTAAACCTTTTTCACCTGTGAGGAAATTACACATACAGTGCCACCAGCTAGTACACAAACAGGAGATCCTCCTGCTCCTCCAAGGATATGGAGTACAAAAACATCAAAGGTCTCATGCAAGAACTCCCGCAAGACTCCCACCAAGTGAGTAGATGTCCTCTCTGGACAGTGAAGACAGTCACTGTGCACATCAGCTCTGCCCTGATTTATAGAGCAGCAAACTGGACATAGGAGCACCAGCAGACGCAGTTCAAGGCAGAGAACGATGTGACATAACATGGATATTATTTTCAAGGTGTTTTCCTCCAGAAGGTGCTAGAAAAAGGGATAAGTGAAAAACAATATTCTGTCTTTGAAAAAGCTCTAAGTCCCAGCACCACTCAGAGCCACACTCACGTAAGTTTGCTGGGTCTTCCTACAAGCCCTGCTTTTCTGTTACCTGTCCTGTCTACAAGCTTCTTGATCAGACATTTTGTCCTTGTATCTGCCTGTGAAAGCTATCAGTATACTGTTTAACCAGGCAAATATGCAACTAATAAATAATAATCAATTAGACAAGTGGTAGAGCTCTTTCTATCACAGACAGTTATTACCTCAGGAGATCTGCTGTGACCTCTTTCCATATTCAGTCCTGCTCTGCTCTATTTATGATAAAGTAAAACAAAAATGAATTTAGAAGGAAATTATATCACTTCTATGCCATTAAAATTGAGATATAAAGCACAGAAGCCAAGATATGCAAAGACACGACTGTCATTTTTCCTGACACCATGCAGGCTGACATAGTGTCAGACTTAACTTTGAATTTCCTGGCTTTGGTGGGTTCTTGTTCTAACCCCAAGATATCATTTAAATGCAGTTTGTCGTTTCTGAATATAACTGTAACTCTTATATTATCAATAATAATAGGGCACCTTCTGCTCCTCAGGGGCAAACTCTCAAACAAATGGCTTGTGAATCAATAAATATGTTGTGCGCTGCAGCTGAATTTATTTATTCATGAGATGCTTATCTCTCTGTAAATTCCTTAGGAAATATTCTTAATCCCACCATACTGAATTGACTATTTATCAGTTTTAAATTGGACCTTATTAATTTTGTTCCATGCTGGAAAACGTCTCTCACAATCCATCTTTGGACAGAATTGAATTTCTTTCTGTCTCCCTTTTCTCTCTCAGGGACAAAACCCAGTGGTTAAGAATGGGAAATAACAGATGGCAGCAATCTCCCATATACAAATCTGCTCTGTCTGAGTGTCCTGCAAACTCTCTTTGCAATGTACTTGCAGAATCCTGTATGCCATGGCATAAGCACAGTCACATTTGGCTTCTTGCTTATCGATGTCAGGCTGAGCTGCTTCTTCTTTTGTTTTATTGCTGGCTCATTGGCAGCTGCTGAAAGTAGAGATCGGCTCCATCACAACCAGGCACAATTATATTTATAGGCTACAGAGGTACTTACAAACCCATAAGCATAACACTGAATTCAATGCTCAGGTTGTGATGTAGGTTTTACCTGCTGACTGTGGCAGGAGATGTCTTCTCAAGATTTAAGAGCTAAGAAAACAATGTTCTGCCATGGGCTCATTTGAATAATCTCACCACTCATTAAACACAGCTGCAAGGCAAGGAATGACAGGGTTCAAAGGCAGACCAGGGGAATATATTAGTAACAAAATTATTGTCAGAGCCTTTAGGTATGTTTCTCGATATTCCTCAACGTTATGCCATAAATTAGAGTGGAAACAATTTTGTCATTTGCAAACACTTGAAAAGGTTAGCTGAAGATTCTGTGCTGATAGCCTTAGTAGTCTATTTTCAGAAACACTGTCTCTGGAGAATTTCAAATTATTGTACATTTTGATTAAAGACCAAAAGAGGGATTTGGTTTGGGTGTTCGTAGACTATTTCACATTATGTGATTAGTGAGTAGGAGGTCTTAGACTGTGTTATTTTCTAAAAAATGGTTGTTGATATGATTTAAAATACATTGCCTAATTCTAGTATCTTTTAGAGGCTGCAGACTGCAGGAAAAAGACACCGTTCAGAGATTCACACAAGATTATGTTTTGCTTGTGTTTTTACATATTATTATCACCCAGCTACTTTTCTGGCCAAATGGCATCCACTGGCTCATCAGAAATGCGTCATTCTCCGCCTTTTTGGCAAACGTCCCCTAATACACCTGTTAGGACAGGCAGCGAGCACTGCAATGGGGCAGTCTCTCTTGATTCAGCTCCTGTGATCAGAGGGTGCCAAAATGCTCCAGGGCTATCAAAGTGTTGACGTCTCCAGTGCAATTTTCATCTTTGCTAAATAAAATAAACTTTCCAATATGGCTCAGGAGATTGGAGTAGTGTCTTTTTTCTTCTCTGCAAATAAGAACTGCTGCCATCCTTTAATATTTATCAACCCGAATCCAGAGGGAAATATTCAGCTGCTCATTTTCCAGAATACGTGTTTTTTCTCACCCCCAAAAAAGCTCCTGGATTCTATGAGGCAAAGAAATTCAAATGCATGTGATTTGGGAGAAGGGGGATATTACAAGTGCTTGGAGGCCTATGTGGCAAGTGGCCATATTTCAGATCTGCCAGTGTAATCAGAAGCAGAGTGACTGGAAGGTGTTTTCCATGAAATACCTCTCTGATGCTAAATCCAGGGACTGGGGCATTGTTTGTGGAAACACTGTCATTTTTAAAGAAAATGTACTTGTTTACACATCATAAAAAATTTAATAGGTACTTCTCCTTTAGGGACAAGTGCGGATGACTAGAGCTAAAGAAAGTTATTTTCTGGATCCGTCAAGTGAGAGGGACCACTGAAATGAAAATGACTGTAAGTGCTGCTTATGGAGTGTTTCACTTTTAACTTTTGTGAAACAGGTAAAGGAAATGCTTCGTATGGAAGAGATACAGGAGCTCCCAATTAGACTTTGCTTTACACAGCACTCAGGCACCCACTTATCTTTCAGCCTGTGAGTAGTAGTGCTGACTCCCAAAGGACACGTCTACAGCTGAGCATAGTCTTCAGCCTGGATGGAGAAGAGGAGCTGGCACAGTGGCAGTGTGCCATGCTCTGCCTTGCTGTGTCTTCTGTGTCCCTGACTCCCCTCCTTTCCTAGGCCAGAGAGCAAAGGATGTCTCCAGGCAGCAGGAATTACTCTGCCGCAGAGATCAGTGGGCACACAAATGAAGTTTGATTATACTCACTGTTGCTTTATGTCTTGTTTTGGTCCTGCAGATGCTTTGCCTAACCCTGCAAAAGTCATTCACAGGCAAATTCACAGGCAAAAGTCTTTCGTTAACAGCAAGCCAACACCAGCTGCTTTTAGCTTTTCTATGTGGGAACAAATGTCACAAAAAAGAAGGAAAGAAAATATGCTTTTATTTTTATTTCATAGGGAATTAAAAGCACTAAAAGCCATGGGCCGATCTCACTGCACAATTTAATTAGACTATTTTTCAGTGGTTTGTTTATTTCTCTTATTCATATTTAATGTGGCTGCAAACAGCAAGCAAGGAGTTTGGTTCACCAGCTTAATGATGCATTATGCTAGCCACTAAACTCCTGAGACTTTGTGATCCTGGTATTTATGGTCAGGTCAGCTCCTATTATTCAGCTTCTGGAGTCACATGTGAAGAATATTAGCATTTGTTCTTCCAGCAAGGGGAGGGAGAGCACACAAGCAGCACGCCAGTGGATGCTGTTGCTAGGCAGGAGCCAGAGTCCTGCGGTAGGGTCACGCTCACTCCCCCGCGCTGTGGTACCCAGTGTCACCGCAAATTACTGGACATGGGCTGAAGAAACCAGAACCATATTCTCTGGAAGGACAGAGGAAAAAGAGTGGATGGAAGAAATATGGTGTTAAGAGTAAATCTTTGCCATTACTCAGCAGAAGGGGCCATGCTCATCCTTGGCTTTTAGCATGGCTCATTCTGCTGAGAGAACAAATAGCACAAAAGGACAGACAGAGCTCGTTGTGCCAGCGGCCCTGAGCTGCTCAATACCCCCTTCAGCCACTTGGAGAAAATATTGAAACTGAAACATGCACCGAAATGTTCAGGTTTCCAATAAAAGAGAACTGCAGGTGTTGAGATTTGGAAATCCTTGCCCTAGTCATGCCAGATCCCTATTAAACATATCTGCTGCCCTGGAGTTTTTCCGAGCCCTGAAAGCTCTTCAGACACTGTGCTCTAGGGTAATAGTTTCACTATGTGAGAGAGAGAAAGCAGAGTTGCCTGGGGCATCTGCCAATAATAGGAACGTGACAAGTGGAATTTACATTTTGGTTTTTTTGGGCCTTTCTTTTTAGTGACTTTTTTTTTAAGTCAAGCTTGGATAATCTAGCGGTAGTACTGATCAACTTAATTTTCTCAAGTTGGCTACACATTGCAATTTCTAGCGTATTTTCTGTGAGTATATGTAACAAATGTTGGATTTCATCTGACAGACATGGATATTTTTAGGAATTTTTTGAGGACAAAAGGCAAACTGACAATGCTGTGGCACCTTTGTCTGAGTTTTAGAAAGTTAAAAGACCTATGGAGAATTCTCAAATATTAATTCCCATTTCTAGCTAATGTAAGAAATAAATTTGGAATAAGATAATAATAAGAAAAATAACTACCCACTTCTTATGCAGAAAAGTTTCAAAATCTGTCACAGGGAAGAAATAACTCTGAGAAAAAAATTCTAGTCAAATCTGAAATGTTATTGCAGTCATATCATACAGCAATGATATAATGGATTATGAATGATGAAGGCAATAAAATTATGAATCTAAACCAGCTCACCATATACAGGGCTTTCCAGCCAAAGCTGGTGTTGACATACAACTAATGGTTTTGTGCTTTGAGAATTTTTTTTGCATATCTGAAAAAGAACTATCCTGGCTTTGAAATCAGTACATAAATATATAATGGGGAAAAAATCCATGGAGTTGAACCTGAATATTATTTTAAGCAGAGGAAGGCAAAAGTCTCTGCATGGAATATGGACAAAGCTTCTGAAGAGGACTGATGAATATCTTTCTGGTGCTTAAGAGAAGAATACAGAAAACAGTCAGACCAAGTCAGTAATTCCATGAAATGACCATGATGTACTTTAAAAACAGAGCTACAAACAAAAGCAAAGCATGTAACAAGTTCTGGGATTGGAATACATGTTGCAATCAATTGATACTGGCCTAAGGTGTACCTGGTGTGGGTTGCACGCAAGGAAGCTGTAACCTGTGTTGGGATTTGGCTCCTGCACTCCCTCCCTAAGAAAGTAGTGTTGAAAACACAGCCTTGCCCCAGTAGCAAAGAATAGAAACATGAAGGCCGTTGACCATATAGAACTTTATCTTGTGATTAGACTGGCCAGTCAGACCTAGGAAAATGCACAACAGAACTACTGGATATGAATGCACCAGGATTACATCTACAGTGTTCCTTAAACATTGATATGGCTAGTCTGGAGAGGACCACTGAACAGAAAAGAGAGATTAATTCAGACCTTATGGCTGCTTTAATATGAAAGTGAAGAGAAAATTCTCAAGAGGTGCTCAGAAACTTGTAATACTTGTTTGTCTCCCTGAGAGTGAGATAAACAGTCACGATTATTCATCCCTTTCTGTCTGTTTGCAGACTTTCCAAAATAGATGCTATTGGAACATGATCTTGACATCTGTGTATATAATCAATTTCAAGTCCAGGGCAAAAGACTGGCATTTCAGAGAGTTTCTTAGTCCATGCCATTATAAGCACACATTATAACAGTAATGATAGTGAAAACAATGAAAATAAATGCAGGAAATGCAGACTGACTATAACTTGCATACAGCATTTATATAAAAGGATTATTTAACTTCATTGCTTTACATAGCTATGGAACAAGCCTTTGTAACTCTTTAGCAACATTAGCAGTGCTGAGTGAGATGATTTACATTATACAGCTGAAATGATGGAAGTCTAGAGCTGTGGTCTACAGTAAGCCAGGCTGGACTGCAGTCAGGATACTCCCTTAAGTAACACTACTCGAAGCTCATCAAACACAATTTTGGGATCTCAAAGGAGAGAGATCTGCAGAGGAGCGAGCTGCTCTGCAACTCATCTGAAAAGCAGTTCATCACCACAGTGGAGACATTCAGTCTTACAGCCAAGGCACTCTTGGGCATCTGGGAGATCTTGGGCATTTGGGAGTTTGACTTCCCCACTCTGCAGAACAGAGAAGAAATAAATTAATCTTTCCAGGGCTCCACTTCTGCCACGACACACATGGCCACAACCAGCCATGTGCCTTCCAGCCTTTTCCTGCTTTGTCAAAAAAGCAGAAATTGGATGTGATGAGCTGTCTTTGTACACATCTATCCCTATGTGAATGTTTCATTAGTAGGAGTTCCTGCTCTGGGGAACCACCTTCTTAGGCTGGGGCAATGTGGTGGCACTTTGCATCATGACCCGTGTGTGGGAAACAGCATAAAGTGACAGGTACTTCAGGTGGTAACCACAGGGATGACCCTGACAAAGAAAGGGTTCTCCTGATGGATGCTGGTGGCCTGCACTGATGGCTATTCCAACAAAGAGGCTCCCATGCCAGGCATGTCTCCATAGAAGATCTGGGCTCCTCAACCATTGCTGAGGCTCAAAAGCAGGAGAGGCTCAACACTTCAATGCAAACATGAGGGGGATAAATATCACTATGAGAGAGAGCAGGGCTGAGGCCAAAAACAAGTGATATTTGATGGGTCTGGTCTGGAAGCATGGGCAAAAATAACAGTAGCCAGATGGTAGAACAAGGGCTTATGAAGAATAAGTCAGAAATACTAAGGGACTTGCTGTGAGACATATTAATCTGGAATTAAATAATATTATGTATTTCAAAGGAGGCATAATAAAATCCCCAGATACATTACTATAAATCATCTAATTTTAACCCCCTAAAATATTCATATTTCTAAAGTGGTCTGATAGTTAAGTCTAGAGACAGGGCATTCAAAGATTTAATTTAATTAGCTGTAGAATTATAGGCATTTAGTCTAAATCAAGAAAGACAGCTGTAGTGGTTGCCTAAGAATAACGTGTAAGATTTTAAGCTCATCCAGACTAAAATTTTCTAATCGCAAACTGCCAGTAAGCTTTTGAAATAGGTGCTACTGTATGATCTGGGAAACAGAAGAAAACACTTCAGACTTAATCATATTAAATAATAAACTCATCAGATTAAGGAAAAGAAAATATAAAAAAAGCAGGCACTCTTAGGAAAACAAAAACACTAAAGAGAGTGGACCAGAAGGATGAAGAAGCTGTCCCACGCTAATTCTTTATCAGTAGAAATGCAGCCAACCAAACTGTTACAATAAATCTGGATTACTATGCTGAGATGAAACAGACAGAGAAAATACATCTGTCTGAGTTCTAATAATTAATATCTTTAACATAAAGGAAAAATGATTGGGTTAATTCTAACAACTGTTTGAAAGCTTTGCATAAAGAAACTCTCAATCATCTACAGAAAACATATTCATAAGGTCAAATTGCCTGTAGTAGGTTGTTAGAGTAATATGATGAATTAAATAAATGGTTATTTCTCTATTACAATAAGAATAGCTGACAAATATATCAATATTTCTCTAATTTTTTATGAGCAGATGAAATATTTAAGCTAGACATTGAACATGGGAATCTGTACCTTTTCATTTGCGTGAAATGGTCAATCTGAAAGAAAATTAGTCTATGCAAAAAAACACAAGCTACAGAAACCAAAAATACAGTGTAAAACCAAACACTGCAGTTTTGAAAATAAATGTTAAGTAATGGAAAGTGCATGTGTTCAGACAGCATTGTGTGACAAGTTGCCAGATGGGAGCCCTTGAGGGCATAAAGATCTTGGGATCTGTCTTCTTTCTCTGTGCCCAGGTGTATGGATGTGAGCTGATAAGAGAATTCAGCCCTTAAAAGCCCAATTAACATCCCTCTGGTAGGTTTCCCTGTTCTCTTGCACTGGCTTTGGTTGGGGTAGTGTTAATTTTCTTCATAGTAGCTGGTATGGGGCTGTTTTAGATTTATGCTGAAGCCAGTGTTGATAATAGAGAGATGTTTTAGTCACTGCTGAGCAGCTCTTTCACAGAGCTAAGGTCTTTTCTGCTTCTTGCAGAAAAGCAAGAACCCTCCAGAGGGGAGGCTGGGGGTGTTCAAGAATTTGAGAGGGGGCACTGCTAGATCAGCTGACCACACAGACTAAAGAGACATTTGAGACCATATGCTGCCATGCTCAGTATTTAAATTTGGGAGAAGAAGGAGGAAGGAGAGATGATGATGTTGGTTAGAGCCTGATGCTAATAACACCAAGGCTGTGGGTTTGATCCCTGCATGGGCCATTCACTTTAGAGCTGGATTCAGTGATCTTTGAGAGTCTCTTCCAACTCAGAATATTCTATGATTCTGTCTTCCCAAGTGATGGAATCCTACTTTCCTGGAGATGGCTGAACACCTGTCTGCCCATGGGAAGAGGCAAATTAATTTCTTATGTTTTTCTCACACATTCAGTTTATATCTCTCAGTCTTTATCTCAACCCATGATTTTTTGGTACACTTTTCCTATATTTTCCCCCATCTCGCTGGAGTGGGGTAGGGAGTGAGTGGCTGTGTGGGCATGGTTGAGGATGGGGTTAAACCATGACACTTGCTTGGATTTCTCCCTTTTGGTAAGCATTCAAAGGAAATTAATGCATAGCATCAGAAAAATGACAAAAAATTGGAATAAAGGGATGGAATCCAGGGCAAGAAATATTTCATAAAACTGGTCAAGGAGGGAAGAGGTTAATTCTATGGGGCAGCAACTATGTGACTCTATGGGATAAATTATCTGTGGACCTGGAATTTGTAGGCATATTTCCTTATATATTTTGTACATGAAGGCAGGATACCTGTGGTCTCTAGTGGAAAGCTCACTGAAGTCAGTGGTTTCAGTGGTTTAGAGTTCCTCTTAAGTCAATGGAGTGAATAAACACTCCAACAGTAGCTTCTTTTTATCCTAATGTAGGTGACTGGAAAATAGGTCAGATTATTCACACTTTAAAAACTGCTTATTTAATTCATGTGGATAAAAGAGATCTGTCTGATACAGTCTATATGGATTTCCAAAAGTCATTCAGCAAGATTCTTCCACAAAATTACCTGAAGTATCTAAATGGGTGTGGGATAAAAAGTTGTTGCATGAATAAACAACTGACTAAACGATTGGAAGAAAGGGTAGGAGTAAGTAGCCAATTTTCACAGTGGAGGGAGGTCACCAGTGGAGTCCTACAGAGACCATACTGGAACTCATGCTGTTTAACATATTCTTAAAATGCTGTGAAGCAGTGGCTGTGGAAGTGTGGGCAGTGAAGTGGCAAAGTTTGCTGAGAATACTGGGCTGTTCAGGGTCAGAAAATTGAAGACTAGCTGTGAAAAAAGGTATAAGGACTTCTTAAAGCTGAACGACTGGGCATCACAACTCAATGTAGAGAAAGATACAACGAGGAAAAACTTCTGATACAAAATTGGGCAATTTTGTCTGATATTACCCTTTAGGACCAAGATCCTAGGCTTCTAGTGGTTAAGTAGAGAATTCCTTGAAAATCTTAGCAAGGAGTAGTTATGACCAAAAAACCAAATTGCCAGCAAAAAGGAAAGAAAGGAAAGCATAAGGAAAAGAACACAGATCAAACCAGAAAACAACATGATGCTTTGAAAAGCAATGACTGAGAGACGCAGAAGATTATGAACTTGTGAAGGGCAGGGTTAGACCATTCCAGAAAGACTTTATAGTCTGTTCCTGTACAAGAACAAGAAAGCATCAATAGTCATTCAGGGATGGTAAGTTCATAAAAGCAAAATTAATGCAAGTTGTTCTTCACACAACTTATATTTCAGCTCTGGAATTTCTTGCTTCGGATTGCTGGAGGTTTACCTAAAGCTGAGTATTTTCAAAGGACAAAATGTAGAATGCAAAAAAATGAAGCAAAAAGCCAAAGAAAAGTATTTGAAAGAACAAGCACACACACACTGCTGTAATGGTTACCAGATCTGCAAAACACAGGAGATGGAAAACGGAAAAACTAAGAGTGACAATGCAGTGAGTCCTTTAAAAGAAATAATAAGCTCACACTGGTCTTCACAGAAACGAGTTCCCTTGACTACCAGAGACTTTTAGAATGGAAATAAACCCAGAGGTGACTGAGAGAAAGAGAGGTGCAGAAAGAGGGGAAAGCAGAGACTCCAATTAAAATGCACCAAGAGGCTGAAAAGATTCATGAGGACACCTCAGATGACGTTATGCAAAAAACTGGGCAGCAAGTAGACTTCATTGGGCCAACATGAATGCACAGAGAGTAAAAATGGTCAGAAATCGTTGCCACCATGCAAAGTACCAGAGAGAAATGCTGGGAGGCTGTGACCATTTGTGATGCACCCAGCAGAGCCTGACAGCAACGGGCAATTGATGTATTTGAACATGGAGGAAACCACCGCCTGCTGATAATTGATTATTACAGTTGTTCTTTTGAAACTAACAAAAGTAAGCAACACATTATCCAGCACTCTAGTGAATCACACTGAGGTAGTAGTCATCAAACACTGCATTTGCGATGAGTTCATTTGAGATAATGGGTCACCTTACACATTGGAGGAATTTTTAAGGTTTTTAAAGTACCAGGGTTTCAGGTGCACTTGGTAGTTCTTATTACTGATAGTTTTATGGGCTGGTCAACATTATTAATAGCCAAAAAGATATTAATTCAGAGAAGATCTTCCTTGAGGCTTACTGACATGCCTCTGTGGAATCAAATGCTTTACTGGCAGAGATGCTAATAAGCTGAAAGCTTTATTCATAAGTCCAATAGCATGTTCCTTCTACAGCCCAGAGCTGCAGAAAACAGCCAAGTTGCAAAGATGGGAGCAGACTGGGGAAGGAGAGAGCAAGCCCAGCATGATCCTTCAAGAAACTGCAACACGGTTCTAGGTAACTCAGAGATAATGGCATGACTGCTGGTATTCTTCTGTGGAAAGAGCGTTTGTGGAAAAATTCACTTTATCTGCAATACAGGTAGAAAATAGAGAGAAACGAGATTTAACCTCAGATGTAAGAAGATAGTCCTGGCCATGCAACTACTCTTCTGCTCTGATAAAAATCTTGTTCTTGATCCTCAGCAGCATCTGAAAAGTCAACAACTGCAATCTCTCCATGGCTTTAAAGCCACCCACTACACAGAAGGGAAATGACTCATACCTGAGCATGAAGTGATACAAGTGAACTGTACTACGCCACTCAAAAACTTCAGCCCAAAGATCTGACATTTTAATGTTGTGATTACTCAGAAACATTGGTAGGAGCATTTCCAGTTTTATGTCATTTTCATGCATCATTAGATAACTGATGCAACATCATTTAGAGAAAAGCTCTTAAAATTACTCCAGGAGATTGTTCTCTGCTCACTCGATCAGCACGGGTGCTGAGTTCAGATGCTGAGAGCAAAGGGTGTTTTTGAAAGCCCGAATAGAAAAAAACTGTTTAAGTTTACATGTGTGGAGTGCCATTCAAGTGGGCAGTCCGAATAAGACAAAATATAGGTCAAATAATAAATATGAAAATAAATAAGAAAATTTAAATCAGAAATTCACAGCTGTGCTGTGGAAGGGTTGGGGAAGATTTGTGTTGCTGAGCTGTATCTCTTTCATCTTGCAGAGGGAGACAAAAGCCTTTGGATCCCAAAGCCATGCCATAGATTTTACCTTACATATACATTGCTCAGCTAAGAATTCATTTAAATTAAAAGCATTGAATACTACAAAGCAATGCATTCAGGTAGGAATGTGATTATGGTACCCTGTAAAATGGTTTACTTGAAGAATAGGCCCCTTATATTGCAGGATCAGGTTCCTTTCCACACCCTTAACACTGTCTCAGGGAGCAATCTGGCTGATAAACCACTTGGTATATGAGCTGAATGGCTCTTTTGATTCCCCTGTCTCAGCTAAATATCCACTGAACACAGTAGAAGTTTACAGAGCAGAGCAGAGGAAGACACTCATGTAGCCACCTAAACTTAGGTACCTTGAACTGTGGTGCATTATGATTTTTCCTCTTCTCCTTTGTGTCTGCTCTTACCCTCTTGCCCTTATTCAGCATAGTTAAAATGATAAAATTGTAATTCATTCAAATTAGGGGAAATCAACTAGTTGTTTCTTTGTTTGCACAATCTATTTCTGGTCCCCTCTCCTCTGTCTGACTGGGAAAGCTAGGGATAGTCTCTTTTTTATGTTTGCCAGATTCTAGTGTAACAGGAGCCAGGAAACAACTGGCTTTTTGGACTGTTCCATGGTAAAATTTTATATTATCGATCTTAAAGTACTGGTTACATGTTAGATCCTATGTAATACAAAAACAGCAGAACTTGCCTCTGTTTGAGTATCTGTATAATTGCACTGTGACGTTTTCACCTGACAAATATCAGACTGGAGAATATGAAGCTGATCATGTACATATATATACACATACACACAAACACACACATACATGTAAATAAAGTAATTGTGACTGTGTTTATAAAATTTCTGTTCTTCTCATTTACAAATTCATCATCCATATTTTGCATAAACAGCTGCATTTACATAAATTTTTTGAGAACATTATGGTCATTTAATTTTAATTAGCAGTAATATGTTTTCCTGTTTTTATTATATGTTCCTAATAACCTGTTGTTCTCAAAGCTTTCTTTTGCCTTCAGGAATTTCTTTAGTTTTCTATTCAAATATTGATGAAACTTAACCCTGGTTAGTTTTCACATCTGACAAGATCATAACTCGATGTGTACTGTTATCCATTAAAAATCACTTAAGGCAATTGCTGTTACTATTGTAACATGATAAACCTGACAATAGACTGTTAGTTCAAAAGAAAGAACCCAGTAATTTCATTTATTTTCTATTCCACAAAACATCTGCAGTGACGTGAAAGAAATGTCAAGTTAAAAATAACAATTCATGGGTCATGGTATCAACTGTGATTTCATTACATTATGTCTCTGAGCAGACTAAAGCTGCTCTGGCATTCAGACTTTAGGTGAGCTTGTAAATGAAGAAAAGCTTAGTCTATTTCAGTTTAAGATTATCAATTATTCAAATACCTACAAAGAGTCTTCATTTTCCCCACACTGCTAAAATGAGAACACAATGTAGTGTGCCCAGTGGGAGGTAGGTAAGAACTGGTGAGCTCTGTTTGCAGCCTGAGCCTGCAGACCCTGTGTTAAGCCAGGGTGGGAAGCTGGGAGCCCGTGGCTAATGTAGTGCTGAGGATGGCTCACCAGCCAGCTGGGGAAGCTGGACAGCAGCTCAGGATCAGCATCATGCCGAGGTGGCTTCCTGCATTTTGTCTGGGAACTGTGCTGCACCTGCAGACAAGCCTTGCCTGCACCTGCCAGCACCCTCCTGGGATGGTGTGCCTCGGCTCTGGGAGAAATGCTGCTTGAAAGAAAGATCTTCCAGGTCCCTTCTAAACACCTTTCCTCCTATGCTGAAAGTCAATTATTACAAAGCATATTATTACTTTTATAATAAGGAATGTACAATTTTTACTTTACCACTTAGAAAAATCAATATATGAATACAAATTGAAAGAGCTGGCAATCTGACAAAAACCCAGCATAGTAAAGTACATATAACACCTTACTCCTTCAATGCATTTATGGCAGTTACATTGCAGAATCTATGACTGACAGGACCTGGTAAGCTCACGTTCTGTTCTGAGATACCTGCATCAAGAGAGAAAGAGAAGTCTTATCCTTATTTCAGAACTATGTTGCTTTAAATTAGCAAACCTTCAGGGCTGACCTTACTTTTAGGGAACAAAAATTGCCAACTCCTAAGTGAGAGAGACAAAGAAGAAATCTAGAGGACCTGATATTTCAAGACATCCCTTGCTTTAAGCTATCTCCAGGAAAAATGAAGCTTAAATGCAAGAGTGATATAGGCATTTAGAAATCCCCATACAAAAAGGGACTGATGCTCAGAGATATGGACAATTATAGGCACCCATTTCAGAATGTATCCACCAAGTGTCACTGCCCAGAATTTGGGAAAAATGGATCTCATGTTTAAGAATGACACAGATAATAAAAATTTAAAACATTAGAAAGCAGAAAAAAATTCATAGACCAAGAAGCATTTCACCAGGGTTTTTTCTCTCCTGAAAGCATCATGTCTGCAGCTAGTGCTTGAGTGCATGCACAAATTAAGTTTACAGATTTCATAAAGCAATTTATTCTGCTTGAATGTAATAGCAGTAATTTTTCATGTAAGTCAGCAAAACACAATCCATAAAGGAAAAAGTACTGCCATTATTTTAAACTCTATTGTTCTTATTCAATCCAAATGTGAACTGAAGCTAAATAATTTACTGTGTAAATTTCATTTTTAATTTTTATGCCATTGAAAAAGAAAAGAGAGAATGAGAGAGAGGGGCAATCTTCAAAGCTCTAAATCCTTGTATACTAATGTCTCAACAGTAAAATAATCTAAGGAGCATGCTTCAGCAAAAATGATTGCTAGGATCCATAATAGGATTGTTTTAACTCAATAGTGTTGTATAAATTTTTGATTCACTCTGAGTTTTTGACAGCTTGCCAAGTTCCAGTTTTTATCTGATCATCTTTGCATTAATAATACATTACAATAAGTTTTGCTGAAAAGTGGCCACTTTTTTGTCACAGAATACTTTACTTCTGCCAGCAAAATATTGACTTGAGTTTATAATCAATTCCTGTTTTGCTTGATCATGCTTAGCACGAAACTAAAATATTTGCTGCAAGACAGATGCCAATACAAATGTCATCATTGTCATACTCTAACGAATTCCATGAGTTGCTAAATGATCTGCCTTGCAGGTTGCAATATCTATCAGACTGAAGCCCAGAGCTTCAGACACACCAGGATGTAAGTGGTTGTACTTACATGAAGTTCCCATTCCCGTCCTTCAGAAATGCTTCCTCCCAGCAACAGCTTCTATTTCCATACAGACACACTCTGACTCACCTGTGGCTTGCTCACTGACTAGATTTAATCAAGATGAAAATACTGAATAAAGAAAAAAATGCCAAAAATTACTTTAGTCACCTTTCCCCATCTTCTGAGGCATGAATGAAAATTGACTTTCAAGAAAAAAAAACAAACCAACCACTAGAAAAGGAACTTATTTCTCAAGAGTTTTTTTCAGAAAAAAAAAAATAAGCTGGTTGCAATTCACATATCTTTATCTTCCATCATAATTATAATATTTATATACAGATTAATTATACTGATTAGTATCAGGAAACAGAATAGTCTGAGAAATACTACTGTTTAACCTAACTCAGTCAAGTTATTTCATAAAGACATAGCACAAATTACCCCCTCGTTTGCATTGACATGCTATTTGGAAAACCCCATCCTTTTCTGGCACATCACCCCAGACCCTGAGTTTGCCCCGTCAGAGGAACTGAGCCAGAAGTCTTGCAATTTTCTCTTTCTGCCTTCAACATTGAAAGCACAGCTCTTGGAAGGGTCCAGGACTGGCACTCAGCCAAAGTTCTGCACTGTTGGCAAGAGATTGCATTGCCACATGGCCCAACCAGAGAAGGCAAGCACGCACACCTCTAGGAGCTCCACGATGTGATGATGATGGATAGCAGGTGCTCTCTGAACTCGAGAAACCTTGCCACACTCTCAGCTACTCCCATTGTGAGCAAAGGTGGTGACTTTTCTCAAGCCCCAAGATGACAAGTGCAGAGAGTGAGAACGTACCTGGAGAATATAAATGTTGGAGCCTGTCCTAAACAAAGCTGGGCTGAGGCCCATCTGTCTGCAAGGCAAAACAAGCATGCAGAAGTGGCACAGGCACAGAGCCAATGCCAAACACCCTACCTGACCCTCACAACACTGTCTTTTCTGACATACATCTCTCTTGGACATGGATGAATGCTCTGATACTTTGTCACTTTGTGAGGATCTGCAATTGATATAATATGTTGTTCATTTCATGCCCAACTTAGATATTTGAAAAGAGTGACAAAATCAAAAACTGGCCTGTGCAGGCACTGCAAACCAACAGATTTTGTACGTCAAAACATGCCTTAGAATGTCATAAAGTCATTCCTGATGTCTAGCCATTATTTGTAATTAACTACTACCTTCAAGGTTGACCAGTTTAAAAAAAAAATACACGAAAATATGAGTTTACATTTAAACACAATTACACATTATATTTATTGCTTAATATAGCAAATTTCTCCTCTCCCCCAGGCAATAGGCAATTGCTCGGAGAAATAAAATATATGTGAGCCACTAAATTATGCAGGCCCCTTGTAAGCACTGCATACATCTATAGTGTCCCAGTGGCAGTGACACTGCAAATTGTAACATAGCAATATGGCCTTTATGAAAGTAATTTTGCTACATCTGGTCATCATACAAGACCTTTCAGAAATATGTTTCATTTTTCCAAAGCTTAAATTCCTTTCAGAAAAGTATGTGAAATTTTGTCTGTGAAAAAGCCAGGGCTGGCAGTCCTGTGGCATGTAAGAAAACCAAGTGCCTCAAGTCTCAGCTCAGGTGATCTTGGAGAATAAACTCCCTTTATATAGTTTCATCTCACTTGGGGCAAACAAGTAAGACAAACATGTGAGTTTGCTGCAGCTGCTGTCTCCTGCCTGAAAGTGACTGTCAGTCAGCTTGAAAGGGAAGGAAGATGCATCCCTCTTGTAGCAAGGCACAAAGAACATAGTGGGAGCTCCCTAAATCAAGATAGTGAAAAGCATCATTTAGAATTAAAATTGGAATCAGCTGGGCAATGACCTTCTTCCATGCCTGTGATTAATCAATACTTCTATAATGAATCAATTAATGGTTGATAGATGCTATATCTATTATGAAGGTCAAATGGCAGAAACAAAATTCAATTGAAATAAATAAACCTACATATATACATCAGTGAAAAAATTGCTCTGGAATGCTGAAAAACAAGTGTTCATTATTTTTAATGTATGCTTTCCACTTGCCAGAGTTGGGCTTCCCAGTCCTCAGGGCTGGGTGAAGGTGGCAAATGGATGGTGCTGCAGAGAATGCTGAATACATGTGAGAGGCACATGGGACTGACTTAAAAATTACCTTTTGTCTCATGAAACAATAAAAATATGACAGTTTCAGATTCATTCACATCACTGTCCTTTTTGCAAATCCACAACAGTAATGCCATTACTGATACAGCACACAGCACTCTCCATTCCAACTCAGGCAAGCATAACCTACAGCATAACCTACATGGCAGCAAAGGAAGTCTGGAAGCAAGAAATGCCATCCTGATTTCCCTTCCAATAGTATAATTTGTATTTTTCAGATTTTAGGGAATCAGTAAATTCACTGAGAAAATGGATGGGAAAGAAAAAATTAAACCTCTCTGTCATGTGGAAACAAAATGAGAATTATCTACCCAATGCAATCAAGCATATGGAAAACAATTTTATTGTTTATAAAATGGAAGCAAAAAAGCTCATTTAGCCCTGGCTTTCCAAACTATAATTTGCTATATTTTTTTTTCAATAGGAAGGATTAGTTGGTTTTGCTTTTACTTTTATTGAAACATCAAAAGAGCTCACTGATTTCCCTTTACCTGCAAACCTTCATCAGACTTGAGCTGAGCTAGAAGGTTGGTACTTTGCATGTTGTTGCAAAAAGGAAACCTTCTGGTTTTGACACAGTGAAGAAAAATGACCAGAAATAGCAAAAATGCATCAGATATTGGCTGGAAATACATGATTGGGAATCGCTAATAAGAACAACACCGCTAATCATTTCATCACTTTGTCAAAGGAGAAAGACACTTTTTGTTTTGAGGATTGTTTTTATTTTACTCTGTTGAAACAATCATTCTTCCATTAATGTACACTGGTCATGACATTGTTGGTTTGTTTATGTGATTTCCTAACACTGCAGATGTCTGTGATGCTTTGTCCAAGCATCCTGACACCTCATTTTCTCTGACAGTAATCATTCCTACCACAAATGCCAATGGAGAATGTTACAATGGAACAAAGCGAAATTTGGTGCTTTTCTAACCACGCATCATTGTTATAGTGATTGAAGGTCAAGGAACAGGACTACATAGGGTTTTGTATAGCTGCAGCAACACTAACAGTGAGTGGTTGATGCCCAGGAAATCACCTTTTATTGTTTTCTTTTGTGTTACACAGATCCATGCATTTTGCTGTACACTGACGTGACCTGTGGTGAAGTATGTGTCATCTGAAAATCGATATCATGGTCTTTTCGCCTTTCTTTGTCTCACAGGTCAAACTAAAGGAAGGTGTATTTGCTTGTCTCTTTTTAAAAAAAATTTTGAGAGCGTTAATCTGAAATGATCCAGTGAGTAACAAAGAAACTCAAAAGGAAGCTGGTTTCATTAAAAAGGAAAAGTATGCAGAAACATAATGAGTTTCTCTTGTATTAAATGAGGAGCTGACTCACACAATAGAGGAGGGGATCAAAACCCAGGTACTTATGAGAATATCACAAATTGTCCTCTTTGGCCTTAGCCAACATGGGCATTTAATTACATTAGTGCATCTCATGGTGTTTTATTTGAAAAGATAGTCTCAAACGCCAAGATAATTTCAATTTGTCTGTAAATCACACCTCCTCCAGCTTCTGAGTCAGACAGCAGCCCCTGAGCACACAGGAGCAGCAGACAGAAACCAAAGTGGTTTCCAGGGTTCTAACAGTTTTGAGCCACACAAATTTGTATTTTCAGTTGCAGATGTTGGGCAAAGTCTCTGTTTTCTAATTGAACAAAAGCAGTTTGTCTTCTGCCATTGCCAAGCTACTCAAATGGAGGTCCTTCATTTCCTACATTCACTGCATCTTGAGGAAAGAGAAGGATGTGAAATGTGTGGATGCCCACTTTTGGTCAGAGATGGATGGAAATAAATGATTCTTTAGAAAAGCTGCAGAGGTTCTGTCCTTTTCCACTCTGTATTTCTTGCTTAACTTCCTTGTTCTTGCAGTTTCCTGCTGCTGGCACCAGCAGTTCTGCTTTAAATGGAGCTTTAACATAGATATTCCACCGTGTCTGCCATTTTTCCTTGGACTAACATTTGCATGGCAGATGGTACAAATGGCCCAGCAAATATTTACTGGATCAGTGTTAGAAAGGCAAAGCAAAGCAAAACAAAACAAAAACACCCCAGCTGCCAGACTGATGACTTTCTGGCACCATATTATGTGCCACCAGTCAACAGGATGGGAAAAACACCACAGGAAGATAATTGATGTTGAACTTACTGGATTTTTCACAGCACTTTCTGAATCTTTTTGTTTGAAGCAACCCCAGAGGGCAAGTACAAGGACAAGAACTTTTCCCTTTCCTTCTCATAGTCTGCCGTTTTCTTGTTGCTTAGGTGAAAAAAAGTATTGTGACAGATTAATATATTTCCCTTTCAAATAAAACCCAGTCATATCCGGTATCAGAACTATATTAATTACAGAGAATAGACTGAGCTCCTTGCAAATGGAGTCTCTGAAATTCTCATGGCAAAGTCTGGGACAAATATCTTACAGATTTAAATAATGATAGAAACAGAGGAAGGTGATCAATGTTTAGAATAACCCATAGCTTTTGGAGGCACTTACTTGTTAAGGCTTATCACAGGAAGAGAAGAACAGTGAAGTAGCTGTGCAATGAAGTTGCTTTTTAATTTCCATGTTCTTGTCAATCACTATCCCTTTATTTTGCCATTTCTTTGCTAACTGAACTGACTGGATGTGAACATCTTTGACAGTGAAGGACAGTGAAATGCCAGGAAGTCCTATGGAGCAAAATCTTTTTTCTTCACCATAGTGATTCTCTATAATATAATTAACAGTGCAGAAGCAGTTCAAATTATATTACTATTCAAATGGATGTTATTTTCTAAGCAGGTTACATAACCCATAATTTAAAAACATTCTGTTAATATTCCAAGCAGAAAAGAAAGGAAAACTGAAAAATTGGAAGCCAAAAATATACAGGCCACTATTCTGAAAAGCCCATCAGCAGATGATCAAAATGAGTATTTGTATAGAATGGGGCACAACAGAAGGAGATGGAACTCATCTAAAATTCTTCTTCCAACTGGAAGTTTGAACTACCTGAAAATCAAATTACATTTATCCTATAGTTAATGTTTAATTGAAATTAGTAAGTCTAAGAAAATTTTAATAATGTTTTGGAATATATGTTTGTTTAAAGGAAAACAAATTTTCCTTCTCCCATCAGTCCCTCAGGAAAGATTCAATTTCTCTTTAAGCCTAGGAACAGGATAGATAGAAGGAGAATGTACACACAACAAATATAAGTAAAGAGAAGAAAGAAAATTCTGTCTACTGAAATTGTGTTTTGCCCATTTATCTTGCACTGTAAACTGTGAACTAAATGAGAATATGCCATGAACTGGAAAAGGGAAAAACAATACAGTCCTGATTAATGTAGTTCACCCAAAGTTCTCTTCTTGATCTTATGACATTTCAGAAGACAGTGTTCATTAGTTACCAAAGCTAAAAAAATGTCATTGTATCCTTAGTGCCAAAAGAGGAGTGAAGAATTCTTCCACTGGAAAACCAAAGCAAATACAAAATCTTTGCACAAAGGCTACAGAGAGTAGGGCTGGTTTGGGATCTTCTCTCCAGGATTTCTTTTATGACTCTCAAACAAATCTTTCTTTCCAAACGCATGTAGTCTGAATACTAAACCTGACAGTATCACACTTCACATCTGAACTCACAACAGCAGCATCAGATATAGGCAAATTCATATAGTCTAGAAAAATAATATATTCTTATGCAGGCTTTGAACTTCATGCCATGAACTTCTACTTATTAAAAAAATTGGTTACCTGATTCAGGATGTTCAATGGCTTCCATCTTGTATTCCAGTAATTCTTCAATTAATCTCAATTTGGCTGCTGAATTTATTCAGTTAAAGAAACTAACCAAACAAAAACCTACCCAGATGGGGTTTTTTTTATAGCTACATGTTGAAAAAAAAAAAGGAATCAATGCTTAAGTAATTTGTCAATATTTTAATCATCTTCCAGCTGCACAACAAAGAGATTCTTTCTGCTATCATTTCTACCATTTTGTCTCAGTGATTCCTAGAGAGGCTAATCTCTCTGAAGCAGCTGCAAACTGCCACCTTGTTAAGCCGAAAAATCCACCAAAGAATATTGGATCTTGGATTTCACTGGCCCAGGATAGACTGTCACCAGATTTTTATTTTAACTCTCCGTATTTATGTCGTAAACAGATGAGGTTAAGCAAGGAGAGGGAAGATTAAATTTTTCTTCCCTTTCTTCCTAGAAAAAGGTGACTTAAAACTGCACGTTACTAGAAACAGATATGTGGAGTTCAGGGTATAAAATAAACATACGTTATATGGTATAGATTTTGTAAGCAAATCTGCTCATTATATAATTAGGGAAGAAGCCATGAAGACAGTGATCAGCTCCTCAGCTGGAGGAGCTGGACAAAGCTGTGGTGAAGCCCAGGGAAAGGCTGCTCAGGGAAGGTTTGAGCCTTTTTTTAAAGTTACAACTCCGGTAACAGAAGTGACACCTAACACTCTGCCCATCTAGAGAGAGCTTATTGATCTGTCAAAAGCATCAAAATTTTCCATTTGGGAGTTCTACCTCAGATTGCACTGCTTTTTAAAATTTTCAGCCACAACATTCAGTAAATACGATGTGGAAAACATCTTGTAAGAGAAGGTTTCTCTTGAAAGGGGGAAGAGAAAGCAATTGAAATGAATGTTGAAACCAAGGATAAGTGGAAATGTTGCAGGTCTCTACCTATAAATGGGGGTCAGAGCACCTTACTCTTCCTAGGGTATTGTAACGATTCATTAAAGTTTGTAATGTGTTCAGATAGAGTGAGAACTGCAGAACAGTCAAGTAGGAAATGAATAATTCTGTCTTTAGAATCAAGCCTGAGCAGTGTGGAGTAAATAAGGCCTGAGGCCAAACGCCAAGCAATGAGGATAAAAGAACATATTGAATAGCTGCTCATTAAGTGAGCACCATCCATCCTGTGCCCTGCTGAAGCAGGTGTCCTGGGGAAAAGTAATAGTATGCAACCTTGTAATTAAAGCTGTATCATAATGCATATTCACCAGGAGGCGAATTTAAGGATGCCTTGAGAAATTCAGTCTGACATTGCCTAACTTTTGAACACTTAACTTTTGAATGCTGGACTTCACAACTTTTATATTATTTTTGCCATATATATACATACATATACATATATATATATGTGTGTGTATAACATATAGATAATTATTATTTTATCCTGTTTTCTGTTTTTCAAGAGGTGTAGATATATGATAAGAGATTACAGAATATAGTCTTTCTGGCCACACATCCAAACAAGGATAAGAATGACTTCGAGCAAAAGGACTGAAACTAAAGTCACTGCATGTGTCTGAAGAGCCCAGAGCAGGGCTGAAGGGAGGGGAGGGGTAGGTCTGACAATCTGTAAACAAGGTAAAAAGTATCTGAGAGCCAGGGATCATTAGCCCGTGGTGTGTATGTACATAATAGGTACTGATGCACTTCAAGGATAGATCTTGATACTTTCCTTGCAATCTGGTTATGTTTGATTATAAATTTTAAGTAACATATATTAAATAAATGCTATGTTTTTTGATAACTTGTTCTTGAACCTACTATTCCTTCCTTCCTTCCTTCCNTTTTTTCCCTTTTTCTTCCCTTTACTTATCACATTCATACTTAACTTACCCCAGAGAAATTGTAAATAATTTCCCACGTTTATTCTTTTATTCTCTCAGTGTTTAAACACCTTTTCTCATCTTCTACCCTAAGGCTATCTTATTCATTACCAGCACTTTTTTGTTTGATATATTGATGGTATCTCTATCCCTATCCATATCTAGCATGTGAAAATATCTGTAGATATCCATTTACATTAACATATGTATGCAAGTCTTTATAAGCACACTTTTTTTTACAGGCATAAACCATAAATTAAAAGAATAGTAATGTCGCAAAGTCAAGGTCACAACAGTAAATGAATCCACAAAGTTATTTGAACTTAAATAAACATAATTACTTCCTCTGTGTTTGTATTTCCCTGTCAATGCAACTACTTTTGCTGTTAATGAAATGGAAGTTGTTGCCCTCCAGATCTGCCAACACAGAGTGTTCCAGCACCTCTGTCCCCATGCACAGATGGGGATGAAGAGCCCAGGCAGGTTTTCCTGGCCATGCTGGAGGAGAGGTGGCCTGCCCACAAGACCTGTTCTACCAGGAACATGGTCCTCGTGCAACAATCACCCTGCAAGTATGAGAAGCGTCAAGGAAATAGATTTTTAGCCAAAGACTAAATTCAGCGTCCTCAGCCTTCACCCTATGGGCCTATGCTCTCTTTTCTGTGCATCTGACTTCACAGACAAAACTAATTACTGTCTCACTGCTCACAACATTTGTCTGGGTGCTCAACTTAAAATGCAAATACTTGTAACTTGCTCAGCAAAGAGAGCTGCCTAGCAACTTCCTGGCAAGCCACAAAGTCAAATTTATCCTGAACTACCCTCAACCCACCTTGAGCTTGTTTCTGGCTGCCTTTTAAAGCTAAAGCCCTAGATAAGGAACCCTTATGTAGAAATATATTTCATATACACCCCATATTTTACAGATTACATGTTACAGAAATATTTTGAATCATTGCTTTTAAAATGCATTTTTCATCACCTATTTATGCAAAAAGCAAGAGATGTTTTTAATACTCCAAATGCTATTTTATAGGCCTTGAGAGGAAACTTTTTTATACATAATAATTCAGCAAATTCAACTTCTAATATCGAATTCTGGTGTTCATTCAAACCCTTTGAGGGTCTCCCTTTTCCTTACAAAACATTGCTTGAGGTTAAATCTCAAGAGCTTTTAACTTTCAAACTCTAAAACAGTTACAGCCTCTAACAAAATACTGCGCAGGCTGAGGCTCAGAGCTAGCACGGTGTGAAGATAAAAAGTTATGAGTTGGAAGAATGGAGGAAGGAAATGTTGTGCTTTTATTGCTTCAGACAAATATCTATGAACAACAAAATTAATGAACTTGAGTTTCCAACATATTTGTGTCTTCTGCTTAGTCTGCCTTGTGGCTAAAAAAGTGCAAGCTGCAAGCAAAGCTTTGCATGCAGCTGGGGAGGTCACAGATGCCCCTCCAGAAATCCTGGTCTTCTCCTGCTCCATATTTTTGCATAAAACTTGAAGGATTTTAAGATCTTTTTTTCCTGTCTGCAGTATGGAACACAGAAGCTCTTCATGATCTCTGATGTTACTGTGTCCAACATCTGGGCTTAGAAATTATACAGAGGGAGTAAAGGTGGAATCCTGTTTCCGTACAAAACTCACAGGTCAAGCTGTACCACACATAGGCAGGAAAGTGTGAATCTATCTGTGAATGTGTTGTCTGACCTCTTTGCCTCTATGGCAGATCTGATTGACATTGACTGAATGGTTCCCAATTCTTAGACACAGAAGCAAAAAGACAGCATCACAGAAACCTTGTTTCTGAAGAAGCCCAGGGTCAAGATACCATTAGCCTAGAGAACCGTTGGGATGCATTTAAAGTATTGGGAAATAGATGGGTTTATGATCTAGACACAAACCACACAGTCAGTGCCTCTCCCACAGTCTCCTTCAACTGCTGGTCCCAGCAGCATCAAGAGATTTTAAGACTAAGAGCAAGAAGCTGAAAGAAACCAATATGAAATTGCAGTACTACCTTTTCTGAGCACTGTGGAAAGCACACAGATTTAACATGGGACAGAGGAGAACATGAGGGCAGCTTGAGCACAGCAAACCCAAGACATAAAGGCAGAGAGGAAGGAGCAGCTGAGCAGCTCCCTATGCCTCTATACAGTGGAGGGATGAGCACATTCTTTACTGGTGCCACTGAGGACCCAATTCACTGAGCAGTTGCTGCTGAAAGGCCAAAAGGGGAAGAATCAGAGAGTCTGGAACTGAGGGACTTCCTTTCCTCTTCTCTGGTTTTATGAATCTTGCAGACAGAAAAGAAAGGAGCATCCTGATAGAGTTGAAGATGTCCCTGTTCATTGTGGGACAGTTAAACTACCTGACCTTTAAAGGTCCCTGTCAACCCAAAGTATTCTGTGATTCTGTGAAAACAGTGTTCAAACATGAGGGAGAAAAACAGTGCACAAGTTGTGGCTGGGTCCTTTGTTTGGCATCCCAACCTCTCCTGCATCTGTTTAGGACAGTAAAGCTGTAGAGAAGAACATTTTATTGCAGTTTGCTCCACCTGGTGCCGGGCATACAGTGGTCTTCTCCTCATAGACCATCCAAAATTGCTGCTGACATCTCTGGAAAGCCACAGAGACAACAACAACAGCAACAACAAAGCAATGGCTGGGATGGGGGAGAAACAGTACAAACAACAAAACATTGCTGCATTTTTCCAGAGAATGGAACTCTTAACTCGAAGGGTTAACGAGAGGCCAAGGGTCACCCTGGCTGTGCAGGTCCTCAGACACTTGTGCTCTGAAGGTACCTACATTGCTGATCTGCCACATCCAGAGAGCACAAGGTGTGCTTAGCCATTTTTTGTTCACAGTTCAGTATCATGGTATTTGTGTCACTTCTTCTCAATATACAAAGAATTAGAGGACAGAAGAGGATTGTGAAATAACCAGTTCAAAGTTCAGTTGCCTGCACTTATTTGTTTCCTCTTCTTCATGTGAAACCTTTCCAAGAATGGCCCTTTTGTGCAAAAAGTCTTTGTGCTTTTATAGCACCAAGTTCCACTTAGGGCTTATTGAGGTTCCTGTTTTCCACAGCTTTTATGTACCTGCTTAATGATGAGCATTTATTTAAATCACATCCTTAGTCAGCAAAGGATTCAAATCCCTTATGAGCCTCAAGGACTTGAAATTGCTTTTCAAACTAAAGAATAATACATCTGTATAGGAAAAAGAGACCCTGAAAAACAGCAATGTGACAAATGGAATCAGAATCAACCCTGAAAGTTGCATTCTTAAATATCAACAATAACAAAAAGTTATGAATCGTATACAAAAATTGTCCTTCCAACATTTTATAACACCCTTGCCACCTGGAGAAAACATACTACAGCTCTATATAGATCTTTTAGCTTCAGGTAACTGACCTGTGGAACAGAAGCCTAAAGTGTGCTGTGGGTGCTATAGGCCAGATTGTCCCCACCAGGATGTTCATCTGCATAGTCAGAAAAGACTTTCCCAAATGCTGACTTGGCATTTGCCCCATGGCAATGGAAGATTACAGTTTGGTGCCAGCAAATGCAGCAAGTACAGAAAACATCTTACAGACTTTATTGGTGTTCTGAAGGTGTATCATTCACTCTGTTAAATGGGGAGACAGGAGTATCACAGATAACTTGCACTGTTAGTGGAAGTATGCACTCCATACTGTTACAGCATATGAAGTGAAGCTACTTATTTAGCATTGTGGCATTTAAGTTTAGGTATTGGGCACCCTTTTAAATATTTTATATATATAAAATATATATGGAACCCTTTTATATATTTTTTTATACAAATGTGGAGTAGTGGATTTTATAACATGAGAAAATTAAAAACAGCAACATCTGAATCAGATCTTAGGTTTTCTGAGTGTTTTAAAGAATAATTTCTTTATTAAATCTGAATATTGGAAATAAATAAATTGACAAAATTTCATAAAGATAATCATTAGCTGATGAACAGTTACTTTACCTCTCAGATAATTTCTTTCTCTTATATGAGAAATACATCAATTAAAAAAGAAAGTTTATACATCAATTTCTGCTTTGAAAAACAAAAAAATTGAATCATAAGTTCTATATCAATAAAAAAAAAAATTTAAGAAAAATTTTAATGAAAATGCAAACTGCATAGAGTTTGAACTCAATATCCTTGAAATATATGGCATCTATCCCCCAGAATAAACAGCTTTTGGTACCATCTACAAATAAGATGCATGATTTTAACAGGCTCTCCTGAAGAGCAGAGTTATTATCATACATTAGATTTTGCTTCTTGATTAAAAAATCATATTAATTAAATGCAATTAAATTAAATTAAATTAAGAGTTGAAGAAGCAGCAATCCATTTATTATTATTTTCTCACAGTGTGGTCTATATTCTAATAGAGTGATCACCCTCTTTCCCAGCCTCCCAGTCACAATTACCCAACATCCCTGGAGCATTATGTAGAAGTATTAAACATATTTTAATTCTCTCATGTGAGATTTTTCTTTGCATGAAGAAAACTGGTTATGAAGCCTCCTCCTTTTTGGGTTAATCTCTTTCTTTTAATTGATTTTTTTCTTTGTCTTGCTGTCTCTGAATTGTCTTTTCTTTGTCTTATTGTGTCATGTCTTCTTGTATTGTACTAATCTACTTCACTATATCCTCTCAAGAATTCCTGGAAACTTTCTTGGGAAGGACAGCCATCTCTGCTGACAGTTACTCTTACAGTGGCTGTGTTATATGTTCATTGAGATCATACATCTCAAAGAGCCTTGAGAAGAGAGAAGTGGAGGAGAGTGAAAGTGATTCCTCAAAGTAAGAATAAATTAAATTTTCTTTGGTCTTGATGGCAGGATGTAGCATCCAAAAGCCACTTTTGGTTTCATGTACTGATTCCCAAGCAAACTTTCATCAGGTCACTTAAATACTAGAGGTCAAGTTGATATCCATTTGGGTAGAGGGCAGCTCCCATGCTGGCAGGGTTGTTGGTGCTGAGGAGCTGCAGCAGGCAGACTGCTCCTGAACAGGTTTGTGTCAGGTCTTTCTGCCCTACTCCACACAGGCTGGCAGTAAGAAACATGTGGGCTGAAAACATGTCCTGTTAAACCAGAGCTGAACTGACACATTGGGTGCTGTGTCAATCAACACATGCAGGTGGGTGAGAGCGACCAAAACACCACAGCTGCAGTGCAAGGAGTGAATTTCATTACCTCTCTGGCTGGAGGATCCCAAAAGAGTGCCTGGCTGCAGAGGCCCAGGCAATGGGGACACAGGCACTGTCAGGCTCAGTCCATCCCAGCAGCTGGCAAGGCTGCTCTTTGCACCCATTTGCCAAAGGCCCACACAGACACAGTTTACCTCCATGCTGCTATCAACTCTGCTTTTTATGATCTCTGCTTTGATCTCTGTCCCCAGACAAGGAGCTCAAGCATATCTGGGAGAGGACCTCCAAGTCTCTGCAAACACCTATGTTATCTCTACACAGAAATTCTACTTCTTGAAACAGAGAGAGCATAAACAGCAGCAAGCATAACATATGGTTTCCCACACTGTTATTCTCCAGACCTTGGCATTCCCAGCTGCAGGGTCACTGGAGCGAATCATCCTCCTCACCATTCTTCTGCTTTTAACCCTTTTCTGCAAGATGCCCTGAACCATGACTCAAGAAAAGGTAAGCCACTTTGCCCAGCAATATAGAAATGGGTAATGAAGTCCCAGCTGGCTGAAGAAGTGAGAGCAGGTGAGGAGTCTGGAGCAGAAAAAAAGACCTGTGCTTAACAATCCATTTCTTGCCAGATAAGTCTCAGAGCAGCCCTGCTGGCAAACCTGTGACCTCGTTAAAATGAATACATTCCTCATGGAATTTTGTCTTCCTAAAAATATTAGAAAAAAATTTGCTTATTTGCAGTTCTTTTTCAGCAGGCAATCCTCGTGTGAGAGAACTATTGAGATCCTGAGCAGCTGCCCCTACTAAACTAAACCCCAGATCTTAGATGACTGGCACAGACATGCCATAAATTACACCAGAGCCAGTTTTTTAACAAGCATGTAACAGCATGTGGAATTATTTTCTACTGTTGTGTTCTCCTTCCTTCCACTAAGTTAGCACTGTGGTTCCCCCTTTTCTGAAGATCCTGCTCCTCTCTGGAGCATTCACCCACCATCCTCCATGCTCCCACTATCTGCAAGAAACTTTGTCCTATATCATTCTCACCTGTTTTCTATCTCACTTCAATTCACTGCTGGCAGCATGTTCTCTCTCTTTCCCTCCTTAATTCTCTTTCTTTCTCTCAGAAATATAATTTTATATGTTAATACTGTTATTTAATATTGTCTCAGCTTCTTGGATCCAGCTTATACTGAAGTAGCTTTTGCCATAGTATCTTTATATATTATGTTTTTATCTCATATGGCAGATTTGTTTCAAAGATGTTATGAAAACGAGTCTGTTCATGATTATGCACTGATGATTCAAGACAGAGTTTTGTTTTCCTTTTGGAAAATCATGTTGGCTAAATACCTTTCTCTTTTGATATCTCTGGACAGCTTCTTCATTGTGCTCCCTTATGACAGTTTGTTTCAGAATCAGATTAAACTATACTGCAAAATAATCTCCTTATAGTATCCAATTCACAGAAAACACTAACACAGACCCTACTGAAAGGAAGATGCCTTCTGTGAATAACATGACAGTTTTAACTTCAATATTTATATAATCAGAAACATGGGCTTAGAATTTATTCATTTCTCCATAACCAAATCCTGTTCAGATCTCCACTGACTTAACTGAGGGGCACACCAGCCTGTAATTCAGAGCAGGAAGCACCCAGAAAGGCCAAGCCACTGCTGGACAGACAGGTAGTTATGCACATGCATGCTTACAGTCATCCTGTCCACTTCAGTCCTCACCACAAAGACATAGTCTGGATCAAAGTGAACTGTAGCCAGACACTTCATCATAACAAGATCCTCAGTCTTTTGTGGTTCATTTATCCACATTGAACACTGGTGGCTAAGACTGGCCTTTAATTCAGGATCACATTTAAAAATAGTTTTTAGTGTTTATTTGTAAGGTTGATTTGTAGCATATGTTCACACATGATGCAGAAAAGAAAAAATGAAAGCTTGCCAGGCGTCCATCAGTTTCCAAAGAAAAGCCCTAACCAAACTAACCTCTGAATCTGAGAAATCAAATTGTAAGCCTTTCAGGAAAATTGCACTATAAAATAGGCCACGCATGAAAATATAATTAAAGTGGTTAGTAGTTTTCACTACAGGAGCCCTGTTCTGCTCTCTGAAACACCAGCCATCACTCCATTCATGTGAAATTGGATCAAATCTGCTACACAACTGCTCCATAGTGATAGTTCTGGGGCATATGAAAACATGCTCTACTCTATGGTCATCTATTAGAATTTTTCCTTCCTGCTGTTCAAGAATCTAACAAGTACTTTCAAAGTAGAGGTTTTACACCCTAGAGGGCTTTCCACAACCTTAAAACCAATCCAAACTAGCATTCATTCATAGACTTTCAAAGACAAAATTGCTCACATTTATTTATAGAGATAAAATGCTTAACCAGATGATCATTCACTTTTCTATGACAGAAATTGCTACACATAGCTTAAATCCCCTCCTAAAAAGATAAGACTTGTCTTACATCCTTAAAGTAATTTGTTTGTTTGTTATCTAATGGAGGATGACAGAAGGACAAGTAGTACACCCCTGAAGTGTATAAAACTTATATAAAACTTATTCAATACATTACAAAATATACAAAGGTTGCAATATCAAAACTTTCCTAAATAAATAACTTAAATAACCTTTCCTAAATAAAGAGAGTGGGATATTGGGGAAGGAAGGCAAGAAGGGTGGATTTAAAGGAAATTTTTTCCCATAATATCCCTTTTCCTTTGTTAAGTTTTGCCCTGGAGTTCCATTTATCAGCTTGCTTAAACAGTGAGCATACATAGTTCAAAACAATAACTGTTTAAACCACTAAAGATTATCTGTGTTTTCACTGGAATGTTTTTATATTCTTTTCTTAAACCAAAGAACTCCGCATTCACATTTTTAAGCATTAAATAGAAACATGTCCTGGTTTGTATTATCCAACAAATGAACCAATGAACCAAGGCACCAGCTGCAGATTCATTTTCTGTATGATTTCCCTGATGGATACATTCAGGATGCTATGGTCAGGAGACAGTGAAACAACCCATGTGAAGAGGTCAGATATGATGCTGTCAGAGAACAGAATACTGTGAGACAGGCATAGAAAATTAAAAAACGGCAATACCAAAACCAATAAGGAACGTGCAGCTAGGGCCATAACGAACATAATAATTCCAGCTTCTTCTATTTAAATCTCCTTTAATCCTTCATCTACAATTAATAAGATTTGCTATTAAAAAACGTAGTTCAGAGGGTTCCTCACTTATTGCTAAAACATAAAAGTAAAATTTTGGCCTTTCATCATCTAAAATATATCTATAAAACTTTGTGAATCAAAAGTCTCTTTTAAACATCTCTGAGGGTGACAAGTGAAAAAACTGCCAAAATTGAACATCTTATTGTCAAAATCCCAGCACAGAGTAGCAAAGATATAAAGCAAGATGATACTTGGTGGCATACTGAGCTGTCATCAAAGAGAGTGAGCATTCCATCTATGAAAACAATTTTTCATTTAAAATAAAAGGTAGCCCATTAAAGATGCAGAGATTATCTTTCTCATTTTTAATAAAGGTCAGGTGGACCAGTACATGGAAGAACAGAAGCAATAAGTACAAGGAAATGACCCCAAATTAATGTTAAATGTGGACTTTCATAAAAGCAATGACAGCAACAGCAGGATAAAAAAGGAACTGTATATACACATATTTTGTGCATTTTGGACCCAGATGACATATTTGCACAAGTGACTCAACAGAAAGGCTTTTTTCATAGCCCTGGTTTGCTAAACGAATTCCTGTTTGCTGTACAGAGATAAGGCTGATGTGGTGTGTAAGGCAGGAGAGCACCTGTGTGCTTTCCCTTCATTAGTGTCACACAGCACATGCTGGGCTCAGCCTGCCCCGGGGAACACAGGTAGTCCCAGCTGCATGGAATCCTCTCCTCTCCTTCCAGCCAGGCTGCCAGGTGAGGCAGCACACAGGACAAACCCTGCTCGGATCCCCAGCTAGCCAGGGGCTCTGGCCAAGGAGCTGTTGCTGCTCTGCCTGGAGGTGGGAAGGTGGCAGTGGGGTGAGTAGGGAGCATTTGGCCCAACCAGACCCAGGGGGCACAGAGCCCATCCTGCTCTCCAGCCTGCCAGAGACATTGTGATGCTGAAGGGAAGCAGGGCAAGGAAGAGAAAAAAAAGCTACAAAATGAAGTCCCCCTTCTGACCGAAGCCAGAGACTAAGAAGAGGCCACTAATGTCCTGCAGGCAGCACAGACCAACTCCAGAGCTACACTGCCATAGAAAAAGAGATCTTCCAATTTTCCCTATGTATTTTCTTTGGATCTGATTACTTTTTCATCTGTTCTGTAGTCAGGACTATCTCTTCCACCTTTGAATGTCTTGTTGTGTAGTAAGTGTTCCTAGAGGAAATACTTAAAAAAAAAAAATCAAGACCAGGAAGCTTAATAATAGGTATAAAAGAGATCCTTTCCTGATTCCATTTCAGAACTGAGAAAAAACTTGTGCATCCTAAAGTGTGTCCTGTTTTTTCTTCTCATAAAGGATATTTCTTCTGAATTTGCTGCCATGAGAATGACTTATGGTATGAACAGTAGTGCTGCCTTGAGAGATTTAGGGCATGGCATTGCCTTAACATGAGAGGAAACAACATTACCCTTCACCATTTATAATTTTCTTCTTGTATAGAGAGAGATATGTGTATATACCCAGGAAAATAAATCAATCTAATCTGGATCAGTCCCCTCCATCAAGCAGCTCCCTGTCTTTCTTCAACTGTGTGTTTGGAATCAGAGCAGGAAGTTTCTGCATTTTGGAGATGTTTTCTCCTCTAGCTTTGAATGCAGGTGACACCCTATTTAGATGCCAACAGCCAACTTCTTCAGTTCTCCTTAGTTCCCAGCCTTACTCTTCCAATGTGCAGCCCCCGAATGAGGCAGAGCCAGTGTGTAGGTAAGCTCTGCTGACAACTGCTTGCACAAAGGGGGCTCTGGCAAAGGTGTCCCCTTGCACCACTAAAAAATGTAAGGATACTTTAGTGATAATATTGCAGCCATGGAAGAGGGCTGACAGCAGCAAGTTGATGTTTTTCAGCAGAGTATCTGAATAAGCATGTATCTTGTTTGTACCACTGCAATACAGGAGTACATGCTGCATATATTTTTAAAATTATGTACCCTATATTCTACAATAAACAATCAGAGAATCAGAGAATGACTCAGGCTGGAAGGAACCTTAAGGGTCATCTAATTCCCTGCCATGGGCAGGGTCATATTCCACTAGACCAGATTGCTCAGGGCCCCATCTAACTGGGCCTGCAAGGACGAAAGAGCAGAACATGGTGATGTGCATAGTATGTTTTTTATACTTAAAAGTGAATTGTTTCTGGTTGTCCAGCTTAACTGCATTTGAATAAACTGATTTGCACAGTTAGCTTTCTGAGATGTCCTAATTAGATCTACTCTCTTGAGCTAGCACAGCTAGGTTGGTTTTCACAGACAAATAGTTTGAAAGAATGCTACTGTTTCCAATATAATATGTAAAAATGATGTTATTCACATGTCTAAGATCACAAATGTCATATTATTTCAACACACAAAAATCTCTAAAATCCAAATTTCAAATGGCAAAAAACATCTTGCTTGTCAGCGTGTTTTTAGTCCTGTCAGAGATTAGGTTTCAATCATGCCCAAAAGAAACAGTTGAAAAGTATTCTGTGATCAAATTGCAGATACATTGAACTCAATTGCTCACTGCAACATTTAAAACACTCTGGTTGCTGCGAGGCAGTATAAATACATCGAAGAAAGGTTTCATACCAATAAAAAAAGAGAAATTTATCACTCAATAAGCATAATTCATATCAACAGCAAGAATGACAACTTCTAGAATAAAAGCCCCTACACACACAGATGTACATCCAAGGGAACATAATATCTCATAGCTTCCATTATAATATATATTTAATAACTCTACAGGGCTGTAATGATGCTTTAAGATTTTTCAAACAATAAAAACATTTCCAAATGCATTCAAGGAATAAAAGCTACTAGCAAATTCCCTGCCAAAACAATTTAAATTACCATGCCACTTTTCCATGCATGTTCAAAAGCAAAATGGAGATGAATATGAAACACCAAGTCTAAGATCTATTTTTCAAAGTGTTATAGCCAACACATGAAAGAGAAATGCTTCTTAGTCTCCCTAACTATAGATCCAGTGCATTAATGCAAGACAACGGCTCAAAGCTATACCAAAGCATTTAAAGGCTGAAAAACAAGCAATGTGGTTTTCTCAAGGAGGGCATAATAAATTATCTGTAGAAGAAACAAGTGTTCAGAACTCTGAGGCAACTAAAAAAACTGCCTGTAGAACTCCAAGAGATACCTAAGTGCAAATTTCAAAACCTGAAATACCTACTTTATTTCTATTTTTAAAATGCCAGTTCCTCTTAGGAATATGAAATAAGGTACTTGCACAATAACCTGAAAGACCTCAAGAATATGCAGAGACAGATGGAAATGTAAACAAGTTTGAAGGATCTCTGCCAAAAGTCTGCTCTAATCCACAGTCCAATCATTAAAGAATAAACACCACACAAACCCCTTTGTTTTGAATGAATTACAACCTGGAATTACTTGGCAAATACACAATGCAGAACATTGTGGAAATAAAGAATTAGACTCTAGCATAGAGGGACATATTTGCAAGTCATCTCCTTCTGTACAAGATCAAAAAAAGTTAAAAAAAAAAAAAAGGTCTTTAGGACTCTGTTGACTAAAGCTATAGAAAACAAACTTTCCACTTTTTGCTCTGTGGACTTGGCAGCAGCAGGTTGGAGGAACTGCAAGCTGTAAGATCCATGGGAAATTTGACTGTCTTACAAAAACTGCCCTGGAGCTGCTCTTGGGACCTGTTTTTCTCTGTCCAAGCAGGCATTGAGCCTCTGGGGAGGCCAGCACATCCTGTGGCAGCTAGCCTGATAGCAGCAGCACTCCAAAAAGGATACAAGGACCAGGTTGCTGCGCCTGTGGATGCAGGAGACATCAGGTTCCCCTTCTTGTGGCTGCATCTCAAATGCTGCATCTTCATAAAGTGTGTAATAAAGATACTAACTTTAATTTCTCCCCAGACCTAACCCCATGGTAGCTTAGTTGGCCAATTTCTCTGTTGTAATTTACATCTTTCTCACAGTAAAAAACTTCTTGTTTTAGAAAGAGAAAATATCCTTAGCAATTTCCTGTTCATGCTGCTGTCTTGTGACAGCATGCCTCTTAAATTAGGGTTATCATTGGAGAAGGTGCCCAGCACGATCACACTTCATAAAAAGGAGCTATAGATGTTCACAGTGCAGAGAATCATGTTTGCAGTGAGGCCATCAGTATTCTGCTCCTCTCTAGTTTTGTGCTCTCAGCAGTCCCCATCATTTGAAGTTGTCAGCAGCACCTACCAGGAGCTGTCTGGTGAGACAGGAAAATGGACACATTGCTTTTAATTACATGACTCATTAGCTAATGAAATTAGGTTTATCAGCAAAGATAGTTTATGTTCTATTTGTCTCATAAATTAGTTTGTCTAGATTGACATAAATAAAACAATTTTGCTTTCAAATTCCCAATATCTGCAACAGTATCCCAGTCATTCTCCATCCACATTTTGTAGCAACTATGAAACAATGATTTTTTGATGACAGTAGGCACAGAAAAGGACAAGATGTCCCTCTCATCAATGCCAGCATAGATTGAAAGTAATTCTATTAAGGACAATGTGGACCTGTCAGACATTGCAAATCCATATTTCACAGGGAGAGAAGAGAGCAGGAACTAGAAGCAGGAGCTTAGTATGAGATTAGTAGTCAATTGTTTTAGGAAAACTTGGCATGGTAAGATATAAAGCTTTAATTATATTTGTATGTACATACACACACATAGAAAAGAGATATATATATATGAGCAAGAAAACAAATTCTCTAACTCATCTGTTGGGGAAGTCTATTAAGGATGCATAAGTATAGACCTGTTTGCTTTGTCTAGATTTGTCCCAGTTGTTCCCCCATTTTTCAAGGAACTTCACCTCCAAATGAGGCAAATATTAGTGTTCTGTTTCTGCAATTAGCTATATTTACATATGCTTTCTTTGCTTGACATATGTGGCTAAGCCCAGACAAAATTTTTCCCTCCCTCTGATTCCCTGCTAGACTTCTTTTATCAAGAAGGCATCTTTCTGTCTTAAATTTCCAAGATCTATTCATATTCCATGCATGTAGCTGCTAGGTTAGGGTATTAACCCTTTAGATGCAGCAGAGAAAAGAAACACAGCTACATGGTCATCCCTCAGGATAAGGAGACAACTTTATTCAGAAACACCTTGTTTAAATAGCATGACTTGCAATTTCAAGGGCAGAATAAAGATGATTGGTGCAGAGAGAAGACACCCCTTTCCCAGGCCTGGTCACGCACCAAGACAGGTGTTCTATCTTGTTAATTCCTCTTTATTTTGACCAAGTTATCATTCTGGGAGAATTTTTCCCTGGCCTTCAGCTGGACCAGCTTATCAGCCTGGGAATGGAGCCGAGAAGCTCCGGCCTGGAAGATTAAGCTCTCTTAAGTGAGTGTCCACACATGCAGAAAAGACAATTAAGTTGTCTCTCCGGCCACACACACGTTCCAGAAGCAGCCACTGGAGTGGCTGACAAAAAGAGGTGACATATGGATGCCCTGCACAGCCCAGTCACAGAACAAGGCAACTCAGATCAGCTGCACAGCTCTGATCCACCACCTCACACCTCTCTTGCCAGCCTCCCTCTCATGTCCCCTTTCCTGCTGCTTAATGTATTGCCCCTTCCATTGCTATTTCTGTAAAAGCAAAACTTTTACAGAGTTTTGGGTTTGTTCAGCATGTCTTTGCACATCATAATTGGGAAATGTGTCAATCCAACTGTTAGCTTTTGTAATTGAAGCAGGCTGTTTGAGGCCCACAGTGTGTGGAGTCATTCTGCTGGGACTAACAGCAGCCTCGGAACAGGAAACAGAAGCTGGGAAGAACCAGGAGACCAGGCAAGGAGGGTGCCTGGAAGTGAAGAGAACAGCTCTTTGGGGGATTTGGAGAACCTGGCACGGGGAGCCCATCATGCCTGGTGTGGTACAAAAAGGGCAGAGCTAAGTGTCTTCTCCCCATATTCAAAGACACAATTGTACCCTTTTGTTTCACTGCAGAGCACTGACGAGTGGATTTCTAACAGCCTGGAGATTGTTTCACTACATGGTCCAGGTGATTAGCTGAGCCCCTTGGGCCTGCAAGACCAACATTACATCTCATGTAAACAAGCTTAACTGTGAGATGGTGAATGTTTTTACTCCTCCTTCCCAGACAAGGCATTTTTTGTTCCACCTATGTTTCATACACCTATGACGATTTCGACACACTTATGTTTGACACATCTATGACAACTTGAAAAAATCATAGAACTGAACTCTTCAAGTCTGGGAAAGACTTTACTTCATTTTCACGTGCAGATGAGAGCTTGAAACAGCTCTGATTTCATCAGACGCCTTGGGCATCCATACACAGATATAAGTGCAGTATTCACTAAGTCTTACAGGCAGTCATTTCAGGTGGCAGTATTATAGAATTTGGTATATGTGTCCATGTATTAAGGAGAATTGATTTGCAGCATTTCTCTCTGTATGTTCAGCTAATTCAATCTAGTGTCTATCAACCCTCTCTCAACCCCAGACACCCAATTTCATTGGCATTATTAAAAATACTAAGATGAGAAGATCCTCTTGTTATCCAAGAAACAATCCTGATTTCTTAATTCTCAAGGCATTTAATAATGCATTTAATCTACTTGAATTAATTGTTTACAGTGGCCTTTCATTTATTTTTCTGAGTAAAACATTTTGGGAACAAGGAATCTGTAGGACACTTATGTTTTCACCAGAATTACTACCACACTGACTTGTCTAATCAGCTGCACGTACTTCACCCAAATGCTCAATACCTCCTTACTCCATGGTCTTCTGTACTCCTCCAGGTATTCTTTACTGATTTCACTGCTAAATACAACCTGTAAACATAAGCACCTCACCTTTTGGACTGATCTTCAGCCCCAGATGCAGATGCTTCCATTGTTCCTTAAACCTTTCCAAACGGTATGGTTCTGCCTTGGGAATCTGCCGAGTCTGCGTTAGTGCCTGGTTTATGTATGCAGGAAATTACTTCCACAGTCTAGTAGGGAAGAATTACACAAAATTACCACAATCCTTAAGGGGTCACAGGTTTCACAGGCAGCAGTGCTAAAATGCCTCTCTACAAGCCTCACCAATAAGATCTTACAAGCCCGATGTTTCCCAGCACCCAATTGATACATCCCATGCCTGATGAAGAAGGGAAGCAGTGCTCCCACTCACTGCAGCAGCACACGGCTGGGACAGCACACTCAGCCCTTCAGGGCACTGTGGGCAGCACTGCACATCACCCTGAAACAGGGATTTGGTTGGATCTTACATCATCTTTGGCTGTAAGATGTCCATTTCTTACAGCATGTATCATCAGCATGGGGAATTTTCCCAGTCCTTCACAACCCCCATCCCCAGGACTAGGTTGGGAATGAGCCCTAGCAGGAAGACAACACAGGCTATCCCAGGGAGAGCTCTTGCTTGCTCTTTCACTAACAGGGAAAAGGCTTGATCAAAGCACAGGGTCCCCCACTTTGTGCAGAAATCATGCAGTTAAGCCCAGGAAGCCTAACAGTATAGAGAAACTCTTAACCTTGAAAAGTCAAAGAGCTTCTCTGGCAGGTGAATTTGATTTTTAAGTTAAGACCAGAAGCTTTTTCCCAGTCAGAGAGGTGACTTGTTGAATCCCATTAACTGTTCATATCTCCTGGCTATCTGGAGGTACTATCAATACACCTTCCACCACCTCTCCTGGGATAGCTGAGACACTTGGCAATTAATCTGCAGGATCTCAAGCAGAAAATTGTCTCTCTGTAGAACGAGCAAACCCTGACTGGTCTCCATTTTAAGAGAGATAGTACAGACATGCCTGATATTCCCACAAAATCCTGAGCATGCATGCCCCTCTCCCACTTATTCTCTCTTACACCTTGGAATTATATAGGTGATAAAGGACAGTGCTGCTGTGCTAAAAAATCGCAGCCTGAGTGTGGCCAGAACGGCGCCCAGAACTGAGCAACAGCTCCTGTGGAGCCATCTGACTGTCACTGTCTGCATCTGTGCGAAAATGTTGGATCCAGCCAGCTCTCTGGAATGGGCTCAAATAGCAGGGGATACAGAAAACATTTTCTTATTAATTTTCATCAAGGAAAACAGCATCTTTAACACATAAGAATTGAGAGCTGCATGTTGCAAATGAGACAGAATTTTTATTTTCTAGAACTTGAGAAAGCATTGAAGCGAATATGTTTTATTAATTATTTTTATTGTGGATCTGGAGAGCAGGATCTATTCCAAGTGACATCTGCCACTTAAAACTTTAGCAACAGGCTAACTAAGTAAAATTCAGTTAACTTTTAATCTATTTTAATTTATTTTTCAGAGCCACCAAATTTTGTTCCATAGTAGATAGTCCTCTCCTCAGAATTTAAAGTATAATATATTAAGGTTCTTTGTAGATACTTGGAATTTTCTTGTAAAATTGAAAACTTTTGTTATGAATGTTCACGTTCAACACAAGTAACTGTGCCTCTTACCATGCAAATCAAGAAGAAAAATGAATTCTAACTGAAGGAATGGTTTTCCTTGGAGCAGCTTCAGAGGGAGATAAAAATTGGTAACAAAATTGCAATATAAAAATTAAATAAATATATAACAACTGAAATGTTTAAATGCTACACTTTCTATTTAATAGTTACCTAAATTAAATTCCTAGCTTTCAGTGTATAGCACAATGTGCTTTCAGTTATTATAAATCAGATAGCTCCTATTCTAAGAGGAATTTTCTTTGACTGTGGGGTGGAAACTTAGTAAATTAATCAGGTATGAGAAGAAAAAGGAAGAGCGAGATCAGTGCAAATCTGGTACCAATTCATTTTTCCCACTTCCAGATGAGTTTGTTCACAGCAGCTCAGCAGCTTCAAACCTACACTCTTAATGAAAGTGTGAACACTTCTTTAAAGTTCCCGCAAAAGTGGTTAATTCATAGTCAGGACATGAGCAGTAAATTTATTTTCTCTCCTGTAACATTAAAGAAACATTAATTACTCAACATTAATTAAAGTAATGCTAATTATTTTACTAAAGGACTTTTATTCTCCCAAGCTGCTACTCAATTAAACCCTCACTCACACTTTGAACAAACAGACCCTAAAAATAAACAAAAAGTAAATCCCAGAACCCCTGAAAATACTCTCCTGTCCTGGCAAATTCTGTCTGTGTATTCATTTGTGATATTGATATTGCCTCCAATAGCAGGCTTCCTGAGTACCTTTCTGTATTAAATATGTTTATTGTCCAGCCTCTCTGGGGCTTATGAGTCAGAGACAAAAAAGCCCAATGTTTTCCTGCCCTAATTTAAGTTTTTAAAGTTAGATATCACCCCAAGCTCATCCACTGAATAATCCTCTGGAAACATCCCAGTCTCTACCTCTCCTGCCAGGGCAGTGAAAAGTCATTGGCTCAAACACATCTTAATCAGAGTCAGGTGAAACATAGCCCTGCTCAAGACTGCAGCACTGGGGGGAAAAAAGCTGTGGAGTCTCCTTTCCTGTAGATGTACAAAACCCTCCTGGCATGATCCCATGCAATTCCTCCAGGTGAACTTGCTTTAGCAGGGGAGTTGGACTGGATCAGCTCTAGAAGTCTCTTCCAGACCCACCTATTCAGTGATTCTGTGATCTTTCAAACCCAAATAGCTACTATCCTTTCTTTTCCCTAGCTCAAAATGGAGCAACAGTTATTGTTTTTTTCCTTACACAATTTGCATTTTTTAATGCTCTAGGGTTGCTGTCTGGTTAATTAGTCAAAGATTTTTTTTAATATGGAAAAGTTAATATTTAGCAGAAAAGTTAGCAGAAAAAAACACCCGATTTAGATAGTTTTTGGGGACATTGGGCATTTTTTGTACACTATCATCACTTACAGTTTTTCTAACAAAATTTGCTGTATCTTTCAAAATTAGTTAAAATTGTATTATTAATAATATACGGATGCTGTCATAATTCTACTACCATCATAGAATTACTTAGGGTGAATTTCAGGAGTGCATTCAGTGCATCCAATTTTTATACAGAAATCAAAAGAGATTAACAAAGAGTTTAATGGCTTATTGTGCTTGATGCATGATCATGAAGCATCCCACAAGTTCAGTAGGCTGAAGAAAAGGGTAGCTACAAAGAACAAATGGTCACAAGGAATAAACCAGAATCAACATAACCTTTCAGTTGCTATGCTGTATGATTTTGTTACCCACTAAGTAAAAAAAATCCTTTAATCTCTTATAATCTACTTATAAATAGATTATAAATCCTTGCAGAGTCTCACTTTAAAAATCTAAGGATTTGAAGAGGCATCACAAATAAAAATGTCCTCTAGCTAATTAAGAATGTTGTACCTGGTGTCCCTGGCTTAAAAGATGCAATTTTCAAAGTCTGGCCCTACTAAAACAAAGTAGTAGCCATGAGTAGTAAATAAAATTGACAATAGATACCAAAAGGGCTGTATTTTACTCAGAATTCATCTACTTCTCATGTTACAAAGAAACACTCAGCAAAGAGATCCCTTAACAAGACAGTTTAATATGCATGTAAATCAAGGTTGAGAGACCTGCAAGTAACAAAAATCCTTTGATAATCACTTGATTCTTCCATAAACCACATATTTGTCTGCTTTACAGCCCAGATAGACCAACCAGTATCTATTTTCTAGTCTGCATGTCAATATGGTAGCTGTAGGCCTCTCACCTGCAACCTTTCAATAACTGTTGAAAAGATGAACCTATACTGGTTTTGTAAGTCTTCATAAATACGGCACAGCTACAATTGCAAGGGACAGCCTCTTTTCATTATAAATTTCACCTCTTACTTTCAGACTGCAAAACAAACTAAGCACATGAGCACTATTTTAAAAAATGAAATTATTCATATTTAGCAAATTGCTACTCATGTAGAACAAAGGTGCTAAAACCGTATTGCATAGCATTCACTTTTTTTTTTTTTAAACCTGCATGAAAAGAGTAGAATTTCTCCTGCTTTATTATTTACAATATAAGGTAGATCTGAACTGGGGGTTTCATGTGAGGAAAATGCTTGAGTGATTTTTGAAGAGAATCTTCAATGTCTTTTCAGTGTCTTTTTCAGATTTTTTCACTAATTGAAATTAAAAGTCAATTCTGATTGCACAATTGCCTGGTAAAAAGAAAAAGAACAGAGAAGATTTTTGCAGACATTTATTTCTAGTCCTTATGAGGCTCCTGGTGTGTCATTATAAACTGGGGGAAACATGAACCAGAGATACTAATGGCTTTGTTCTCATTCTCTTGTCTTAAAAAAAGATAAGAAAAAATGAACAGTATCCAAATGTGGTGTGAGGCTCATGAATTTACATCCAAACTGGTGGTAAAAATAAATAAAATTTTGATGAGTTACACTGTTCATCTTGGATAGAAGTGTCTTCTATATCCTCCTGTACATTATTTTTTTTTTAATTCCTGCATTCAGCTTTTGTTAAACGTTTTTATCAGTAGCTGTGAAGGTAAGAAAACATGACGTTTTATCAGATATGTGAGTGAGAACACACAGCAAACAAGATATAAACTTTAAAAATCTTCCTTGGAGAGTTTCCAAGCCCTGCAATGAACCCCCTGAGTCCTTTATTTCCTTAGTTTAAAAGCCCATTTAGAATATATCACTTTTCATCTCCAGCAACAAATAACCTCCTAAAACAAATTTGATTTAAAGGATCATATTGCTAACCATAACGGGTCATACTAAGTATGTCTGATAAAGTCTCCACTGAGATGTGATTTCTGATATGCAGAGATCATAGCTTGTTTAAATACAGTGGAAATACCAGTATAGGTTTGACTCATGCAAGAAGCAGCTGTTAGAGGTGACTTGCCAGGATGGTTGTCCTACTGGAAAGCCTTATGTATCTTTATGTAGAGTAAAACATCAAGAAATATATTCTTGATTATCCAAGAACGAGAGGGGGAACAACCACTAGTAAAACAAAAAGACATGAGGGTGAAGAAACCTCATACAAATGGGTGGGCTGCAAGAAACCAGCATTGCACAGACATGCCCTGCTCAGCATCCACAAAAGAGGTGAGTGAGTTCCTACCCACCCAGAGCAGCAGTGGCAGACAAAAGCTCTCATAGGAGCAAGACCCTATTATGGCAGCTTAATAACTTACTGGAGCACCCAAATCCCAACTTTCATTTGATAGAGCCTTCCTGTCGTGGTTTAATGCCAGTCAGCAACATCCCCATGCAGCTGCTCACTTACTGCCCCCCAATGGGATGGGGGACAGAATTGGAAGAGTAAAAGTGAGAAAACTCATGGGTTGAGATAAAGACAGTCTAACATGTAAAGCAAAAGCCATGCATGCAAACAAAGAAAAACCAGGAATTTATTCACCCTTTCCATGGGCAAGTATGTGTTCAGCCATGCCCAGGAAAGCAGGGCTCCATCACATGTAGTGGTGACTTGGGAAGACAAGCACCATCATTCTGAATGTGCCCTCTTCCTTCTTACCCCCAGGTTTATATGCTGAGCATGATGCCATATGGTAGGAGAAAGGTCCATGGGATTAGCCATCCTGGCTGTGTCCCCTCCCAGCTCCTTGTGCACCCCCAGCCTTCTCTCTGGCAGGCTGGTGTGAGAAGCAGAAAAGGCCTTGGCTCTGTGTAAGTATTCCATGGCTATAACTGAAACATTCCTGAATTATCAACACTCTTAATCACAAATGAAAACCACAGCTACTATGAAGAATATTAACTCCATCCCAGCCAACACCTGCACACTGCCTCAATGATGAGCCAAAATGCAGTGTCTGAAACTTCTTTCTTTCTGCATTAACCTCAGTCTATTTCATTGAGCTTTGGACTAACACACATTACCTGCCAGCTTAGCCCATGCTCAGCCTGCACACTGGGGCAACTTGGGCAGCCCCTCTGACAGGTGGCTACACATTCCATTGCCAGTGTCTCTGATAACACCTGTGACAATCACATGCTAATCCCATTTCCAGCCAAAGCATACTCATTCTCTTTGATAGCTTATTTTTACTGTATGTGGTCTTAAATCATCCTGACAAAACATGTTGCTTTTTGTTTAAAAACAACATATTGCACTAGTTTTCTAACAATGCTACTGCAGAAATGGTAAATTAAGCATATTGTTAATATCTATTTTTAGGCGTAATTTTGTATTATACTACATATTTATATTCATTATTAGTATATAGTATAACTTTTATAAGCAAACCCTCTAGCCATGTGTTCTGCACCACATCTAATATCTGCCATTTATGTTTTATTCCCTCTGTGCTTTTCCCTCCAGTGGGGGAGAGCAGGGAGTACAGTGGAGCACTCAGTTTTGTCAGGGTGTTCGGTTTGGTTCTGGTGTTAAACGTGCTGCTTTGTGCTTGTGTCAGGGACTGAGAGGGCTCAGCAGCACTTCTCACCCTGGAGCAGCAGCTGAGGAGGGGTCAAGGCTCCTGCAGGAGGGCATTGGCTCCCTGCCTCCCAGCCAAGTGCCCAAGCCCCCTGCACAGAGAAATTTGGTAAGCTGAATCTATGAATTCACGTGTACAAATGCACAGATTTGCATGATGCAATGCAAAAGCAGAATATAAATATTCAAGGAAACTTTCTGTTCGAGAGAAATAGTTGATACCTCATGGTTTGAAACAGAAGTAGTTTCACAGGGGTATTTTTTCTGCAATGGTCAGGAAAGGTATTTTGGCAGCAAGGAGGGAAGAAGCTGGCTCTGTCACTCCACCACCTCCTACTGGGAACAAGCAGACAAAGGGAAGGTGAGTATAAAATAGATGCCTCCAATGAAAATGTCCTCTGCTACCATCAAGAAGAGTTAATTTTGGCAAGCTGATATCTCTGATTGTTTTTCTGAAAACCAACACTTCCAATGTCTGTAAATTAACTTTCAGCCTTCCAGTGAAGACAAGGACAAATTTTACCCTTGTCACATGTGGGTTGCAAGGACAGATCTTGTGACAAGAACTAAAATCTGGAACTCATTTTAAAAGCAGATTTGACACAACACTAGCCATTGGAATACATCCAATTTATAATTATAAGACTGGGAAACTTTAAATTAGGTCAAACTTCAGCTCCAAATTAAAATGAAAGCATTCAAGGACTTAATGCATATGAGCAAGACATGCAGTGTTGCATTTCACACTGGCTACTTCAAGGCTAAAATTATGTTAAAAGTAAGAGTGTTAAATAAGTGGATTTCTTTTTAATCAAGAGTTGCAGTTTTCTTTGCTCATCACTTTCTGCTAGAGGGCCATGAAACTATCTCAGCAAAACTGTCAGTGTTTGCAGTCTCTGTAGCCTGCTCCTCAGTGAAACTGAGCTATTTATTTAGCTGTAAAAATGTTTCCCTTGTTGGAGTTTCTAAAATTACCCACAGAAAAAAGTTTGATAAATCTCTCCTGAATGTAATGGCAAATCTCAAGAAATTTACCTTTAAAAAATTTATTTACCACAAGGCTTTGTTTTTCCATAATTTACCAACAAGTTTGATTGGTAAAAAGAAAAAAGCTGATGAGTTGCCACAAGATATGTAATGAAATGATGGTTCTATTTTACAATAGATACTAGAGCTCTGCTGACTGCCATGTTCTCAGTCCTCAGTGTAGACCATCTTGAAATGGAGGTTGGTAGGAACTCAGTTGGAGCCTTACTGGGTCCTTTTTTCTTTTTTCCAGCCTAGAATGTGGACAGTGGGTAGAGAAGTAGTGATGTGTCTTTCACACTGTACTAGGCTACTAGACACAGCTCTGAAATGAGACAGTAAGAACTAAACTAAACTAGTCAGAAAAAATAGTTTAGTTAATGGAAAAATGACTTCTATTTGGATTATGCAAGAAATCATCATACTTTGGACTGAAACAAAGCCTTCCCTAAGTGTAAAGAGCAAGCAGCTCCTATTCTCTTTTTCCTTTTAAAACTCCATTTTATGACAGTAAGACTAGCAAACTCTCTTCTGTGAACCCATCTCTCAAAGACATTTCATCAAAGTAACAAGGTTACCTACTGGAAATCTAGCATCAAAGATATAGTGCTGTCATACAGGGCAGGGGCAAAAAGAAAGTTCAGGGAATGATGCATTGTTTCCAGCTTAACTGCAGATAGTCAGGAGGAAGTTCACTTATTATTTTTGCAGTTTGTGGTTTTTTTCATGTGTGTTTGAAAGCAATTATACCAGGGGAAAAAAAATACACCAAAACCCCTACCAAAACCAACCAAAAAAACAAAACCAAAAACAAAACAAAAAACTGAAAACCAAACCACAGCCTGTCTCATTCCTAAAAGAACCCCCTGTTAAGTTATTGTTTCATGTCTTTAAATATATCTCTCACTTTTCCCTTCACCCTTTTTTGACAGCTGAAATAGGCTGCAAATATTACATACCGTTTGGGGTAGTACAATAGAGAATTGCTTGAATTAATTAATGCAAACTTATTTTCCACAGTGTCCAGGGATGCAAAACCTAACTGTAAGTAACAGATGGGCAAAATAATAAATATTCCATCTTATTTTGACTTTTTTTTTCCCCCATGTTGTATTAAAAGGAACATAGATGAACAGCCCTTTTTTGATATGAGCATGATAATTATAAACTATTCCTTAAAACTGTAATAGGCAAAAATAAATTACTTACTTGAAAAGGATCTACTAGTTTATCCAATCTAGGGTAGCAGACAGAAAATTTACTCAGTAGTAACTTATTGCTTAAAACTGTAATAGGCAAAAATAAATTAGCTGAAAAGAAGCTACTAGTTTATTGAAGCTGGGATTGCAGATAGAAAATCTACTTAGTAGTTTGGGATTTTGTTGTGTTTATTTTTACATCAAGGGCTGCCTTCAGGATGTAATTCCTCTCCATGCTGCCATCATTTGAAACCAACCATGTCTCTGCCCCTGTCACTTTGCTCTTTGAGATCTGCAGCCCACCCTGTCAAAGACAGGGCAGCACCTACTCATGGTGTCTTACCTTAGGGCTGGTGTTCTCCCCCATGTTAATGTTCAAATGGCAGTTTAGTCAAAATGGTGCTTGTAAGTCTTTGTAAGGAATTCATTCCTTGTAAGGAAATAATCATATAAATATATGATAATAAAAATATCATATAATTTATATAATAATATAAATAAGAGTGTAAATCCAGCCTAAATTCTGCTTTTAACACAAAACAACATTATCTTCATCAAAAGAGATGCTGTTTCTACTTGCACATTAGAAACCTTTTCTTTCCCTTTTGCCAACAGTTTCATTAACTGTCCTTCATAAGAGGAAAGAATAAATCTTTTTCTTTCAGAAGCAGACTGCTCAGACAAATCCTCCTTACCTTAAATTCCCAATTTTGGGCCAAATTTATTTATTGGTTACTTGATTAGGGACTTCCAGAAAAATCCATGGGACCTGCTTTCATGCTTTTAAATTCTGGTCCTGTTGAAGGTAAGGAAATATAACATTCCAACAGAAGAATAAACCTTTTCAGAGGAAACCCTTTAAAACATTTGAGATAACTAGAAGCCTGTTCATCCAGGAAAAAGGCCAGTACACTGAAGTATGGCAACCTAGGTCTTCTTTTTAAGCAAGTAATAAAATAAATATTGGCTTTAGCACCGAGCTTAAAAAGAAAAGCCCCACAACTGTCTCAACATTAGTTGCATGAAGAAACGAAATATGACATGTATTTTCTTTAAGGAAAATATTGCAGCTTTTCATTAGGAAGAAATATATACACAGACAGGTGGTCATCAGTTGGGAAAATTTATATACTTTAAATAAACACTAGCATCAGCTGGGAAAATTTATATACTTTAAATAAACACCAGCATAGTCAAACACATTGTTGAAATGCAAGTAAGTTTTTTACATGCTATAAACATATTGGTCCCATTACCAGGGTGCAAATTTCACATAAATTAAATGACAAGCAATCAAAAATTTTGAAAAATTATTGCAGAGTTAAATTCAAAATGGGCAAGGTAATGAAGTCATCTGCTAAAATGTCATCTTTGGGATATTCAGAATATCTACTCCTTGCACATATGCAAAAACGCTGCAAGGGAGGAACAGATTCTAAAATCGATTTCTGTATAAACTTGGGAATATGTCCATGAAGAAAATACTACACTGACATGTGAATTGTTCACTTAAATACAAGATCACTATCCTAAAAAAAACATCAGTCCAATAAGATTCAATTTTTTCTAGGCCTTTAGGGGAAAAAAAAATTAATACCAAAGCACAGACATCCTATGTGTTTTGGAATCTGAAGAGATTCAAGGCACAATCAAGTACGCCAGTTGGAGTAATTATTTTCATTATTCACATGCCAACATGCATCACTAAATTAACAAGAGAACATATAATGCCTTCAAAATTAATGGCCACACTTTCTTTGAGGGCTGTAAGGTTACGATTTCAGGTTGCTTTACTACATATATGTCAAAAATTTTTACTGAGACTGGTACTGCAGTAGTGTAGAGCTTTGGGAAGCGATCTAAATCCTCTTCTTCCTTCTGATTTGTTAGCAAAGGTGCTGGCAAGCATTCCCAGTGCACACTATTTGCAGTGCATTAAAATTTAAGCAGCAGAAAGAGGTCCAGATCCATCTTGAGATGTTAGATCTTTAGATGCTCTGTGTTCAGCCTTCTAAACTGAACATATTTGATATAAAAAACAGTGAGAGATGCATTACAGAGTTTTAGGAGGGTATAGAGAAGGATTATTTTTACTTACAGTACTTTTAAGGATAAAATATATGTTTTCATATTTTAAAAAACCCACAAACTTACAAATAGCTGACACTGCATCTTTATAGCCATGAATATCAAGATAAAACACAAGAAAATGGGGTTTCAGCCTTTAAACTAATTATCCATAGTTTTCTTGAAGCTTTCAAAGAACGAGTATTGAAAATGTTAGAAACAGGACAAATGAGCTTAAAAGTTTGTTTATGGAAATAAGTAAATAGCAGAACCTACCCAGAATAGTTTCAGCGGGTAGAAACCAGCTGAATTTATAGTGACATTTGGAAAATGAACAGGAAAAGTCAGCTATTTGCTTCATTTGTAAGGAAAAATGATGACAGCATGCTGTTTTCAAGGCTGCTGTGTAAACACATGGTCATTAAAAAAACTAAACAGAGAAATAGTAAAGAGGTGCCTTGCACAGGAGAATGTCACATAATAGTAGAGAAAATCGAACAGTTTGTGAGCTCCCATAAAATAAAAATATCCCAAAATTAACATAAATAGACAAACATCACTATATACAGAGATACACACCAGAAAATGTTTGACTGCTGGGAAAGCACATTTTTGAAAGAATTCATGCACAAAATTCACAGAATCAGCACTGGGCAGCATAAAGCTGTGGTGCAAGATTTTCTTAGCACTCTGCCTGCTCAACTCCATGCCTTCAAATAACCATATCCTATATTGAAGGGTTTCACATCTTTTCAGGATGGCAAAAAAGCTGGAGGTAGTATTGCAATCTGTTTTACCATTATTTTGAATTCACAAAGAACAACAGGCCAGAGTGGGTTACAGATGGGGGTACTGGTTACAGATGAGGAAATCACAATTGAAATCACACTTGATGGATCTTCCCTTGCCTCTGCCACCAAGAAGGAAAAGATACAAGCTGTCTTGGTGGTTTTGGTCTGGAAGACACCATCTGGAAATGAGCACCTTCCAGTAAGGAGCATTTCTGTTTCTAAAATTTAATGGTTTTCAAAAGTGAGAGATGATCCTGCAATACAGAAGCCTTTGCATACAACACAGGTCACTCCCATGTGAGAGTTTGAATCACAACCCTGGGAGCAGACAGCTGCCCTGGCACCACTTAGAAGAAATGTTCCATCAGGCAATATCTGCCCTTTCCTTGGATGCGGGAGGGAGCACTAATAATTCATCTTTTGAGGACTTTCAAATTTAAAATGAACATTTTTGTCATTGTCCCAGAGCAGAGCATGTGGTTATGAAGACAGCGTTAAATTGGGAGCTGTGCGCATGCTTCAGCTTCTGCAAGATAATGTGGAGATATGGAACCAATCTGGACATTAATCAGTGGCAGAGATTGTCCAGGTGAGGTTAAGATGCTGGGAAGAGAAGGGCTCTAATGCTCAGGGAATACAAATATTGGCAATGAGAGAAAATACATTTTGTGGTTCACATCAAACAGGTGTAGGCAGGCAAAAAACAGAGCCTTCCTGTTTTAGCTGATGTTAATTGGAAGTAAAGCTCTGCTTTAAGATATTTCCTTTATTTATGAATGCCAATAGCAAAGCAGATATTAGCTCAAAACCAACCGCTAGCTCAATGGCAAGAAAATGTGCACAACAGAACACAAAGGAGCATACTAAACAAAAAAATCCCACCAAAACAAACAAACAAACAAACAAACAAACAAACAAACAAAAAAGAAAGGAGAAAGAGGAAATAGCTGAGGCTAGTAATCAAAGTACTTTATTATGAATAAAAATATTTTTGGTGTCAGAAAGGAAAAGGTTGGATTTCTCTCTCTTAGACTATTTATTACAGAAATTAAATTAGTTTTCATCTCTAGTTTGGGGAATATACTTGCAGAAAAGATGAGTTCACTTCTCTTGCCATCTACCAGCACAACATACTATTCTATTTAATTTTCCTGTTAGAAAATGTTTTCTTGTTATTATAGTGGTATCAAAGAGTACTTTCTTTAAGCACACAGATGTAGCATAATATCTTTCTGTGAAATAAGAGAAATTCTGAAGTTGGTTGAATTGTGTGATCTATTATAATGTAATGACTGGCCTGATGCAGTGGCATGCTGGCTAACTTTCTCCACAGTCTGAAATTCTTGTAAATACTTGGCCCTTACACATGGTTTCAGACCTTGTAACACACTAGTGAACTTATTGTCATTTAGATCTTAGTACTTGGAATTCTAAGGGAATATTTTATATCCTTTTTCTCCGGTTTATTCTTTCCTATAGTATGACATTAAGAAAATGTTCCAGTGCATGCGTTTAAAAATATTTAGAAATTTCAAATCCTCCACCATGCATTCTAAGTGTTCCTGTGTGTATACTTATACAAAATTAAGATTGACAGTATCCGAGCTTTTGAAGAGCAATTAAAGATAATGAGACAGAATTTTGGATATACACACTTTAATGGCAAAATTCCCAGTAGAATTCCCAATGGTTCTCCCTACATGACATTTACAGTCTCTGTGTTTTAATCTAGTCCATTTCAACACTTACAAAAAAAAGAATAACTTTGTGAATTTCTAGATTCAGGAGTGGATGATAGAAGATGAGTCAAGCTTGTGCAAATGGGACACGTGTCACGTGGACTGAGGGAAGAAACCAGACATATTGAAAAGATTATTTTTTAAAAATTGAAATCTTCAAACTAGGCATTGTATTAGACCTGAAGTCTTTTGCAGACATGAAAAAGCCTTAGCAAACCCAAAGTCTTTCCTGACTCATAGCTCTGATATTAGTGCTCCAACACAAACCCAACGGTCTTACTGCCAGGCAATTGCAGTGGTAATGAGCAGTGTCTGGGAGTGGTTGCAAGGATTGACCAAAAACATGAACCAGAATAAAGTACCCACTGGCATTTGTTGGATTTCCAGGCACTGATCTACATACACTATAAAAAGCCTTCAAATTATATCAGATCATTTAAATATATGTGTGTCCTCTACCAAAGTTATCCCTTGACATCTCATTCTGCCTATGGCAGCCTGTGGGTGCCAGAGGCTGAAGCATTCCTTAATCAGATGTATTGACCTTTGTTTAGATAAAATTCTTTGCCATTAGTATGGTACCGTTTTTCTTTGGAAATAAATTTCTTCAGCAATTTGAGGACTAGAAATACTACATAGGTAGTATTTAGATCTAATAGTTTATCTTCCAAAATGCAACCTAGATCTTAGAATTGAAACAAACAAAAAATTATGAAAAGACAAGTAAAATCAACACTGGATACCTTTAATCCTTCAGCTGACTCTCATCAAGTAGATAACATTATGTCCAGTTTATGATAATATATTAACATTAAATAATATTTCATTGTGAATCAAATAAGGGCTAAAAACCAACTGCCCCTTAGCTCTATGTTAATGTAAGAATCCAGGTTATAGGTGACCTTTCATTAAAAGAATAAAAAAAGAATATAATTTTGCAAGCATTCAAAAATGCAACTATATGAAGGTGAAATAAAATAATTTCAACTAGAAGCAACAAACAATTTACAGAAAAGGAACTTAATTTTTAGAAACAAATAAATTTAAAAAGAAATATTTTTCTGGTTGTTGATTAGTAGCATGCAGAAATTACAGCAAATGGTGAGTATCCTAGTCATCCATTCTAATTAAAATTTAAATTGAAAACCGGGTTCTAATGAAGAGGAGCTTAGCGCTGGTCTTGAGGGATCTCCTGTCAGTGGGCAAATGAAAAAAGTGCATAAAGGCAAAAGAGATTTCACTCAGGCATTTACTTGGTGTATGCTGCACTGTAATAGAAAAAAGGGTGCCTGCTGCCTCTTTATTGAAAAAGAACCAACGCAGGCACAGTTGCTCTCTGAGGTACTGCGGTCTAGGGAGAAAATCTCTCTAAGTCTAGCAAACAAGCAAAACAGCAATAAGGAAGAAATGATCCTATAATTTCGTCCACCCTAGCAAAGTGGATGTACTATTGTTCCTTTTGGATTGTTTGACAGCTCCACTCCTCCAGCTCACCAAAACTGTTGATAATAAACATAGCTGAATGAGAGTACAGACATTTCATCCTACACCTACATCTGCTCAGAACTGGTGTTTGAAGGGTAAACGTTTGCTGAACAGATATAAAGATCATCGAAGTGAAGCACAAAGCAAGACCTTTGACACAATCTTAGTTTGAAAAAACAGTGTTTTTTAAACTTCAAAATAAAGCTTTAATGTGCTACTAAATATAATAAAAACAAAAATCCATTGCACCCTTAGGCTAATAAATTGCCCAGTGCATTGAAAAATTCCCTATGCATCAAATAGGGATAACCTGCTCAATTAATGAAAATGCTAAAGCTATAGCATCTTCCAGAAACAGCTATGCATCTCTAATGGTCTAATACAAGGTAATGGAAAATACAGCAAGCATATTGTATTTTTAAAGTTGGTTTCTGTGCCACCTCAGAAGCAGAAATTTAAATGAATGGTTATAAGTGAAATCAATGTCTATAACTTCTACTTAGGGCTGCTTGTAGCTGTGACTCCAAAAGAAAAAAAAAAAAAACAGAAAAATGTTGGAGCTATAAAAGACCAATCAGATCAGCTTATACAAGAAAATAAGTTATGCAGTATCTCCCAATATGGACACTTAATTATGCTTTGTGTAAGTGCAATAAATTACTGTCTTAAAACCCATAGCTCTCATTTGTTGCAGATCCCTCGTTGCAGAGCTGTTTTTTGGGTTGTTTTGCTTCCCCCTCCCCAGCAAAGTAATAAATGTGGTATTAAAGCAGTCTCTCTCTCTGGCTGTGAGCTTCCTGAAGATGGAAGTTAACTCCTGTCTTTCAAGGCGCTGTGAGTGGCAGTTGCATACCCATGCGAAAGAGAAATCTCTCTGCTAATCTATCACGGACAAAATACAATGTCTCCCCACAAACCTCCCTCTGTCACTATGCTCAGAAGGTTGCAACAGCAATATTTCTCTGCTATATTTTCAGTAAGAAATGCAGAAACCGTAAGAAAATCACAAGGAGAGATTTGCTGTAGACAACTGATTGTATTTGATTCAATTGTACTAAAATTGTAATTTTTCTTTTTAACAGTAAAATTCAGTCAATGTTGTTTAATGTCAGTGCTGTTAATGAAGTTGTCAAGCTTGTCACTTTCATTGAATACCAACTTTGCTAAGAAACTGGTACTGCAATTACCTCCAGCTCTATACGATTAAATTCATCAAAGCAAACCAAGGTTCCAGATTGTGCCAGACCTTTGAAGAATTTCCCCATGGCTTTGTAGTCTCGTCCATCAGAGCAGTTCAACACAATGCAGTGACAAAAGAAAAGACCTTAAAAAGATCTCTTTTTTATTGGTTATTTAAAATGTATAGGACTCAGCAACATTTACTGCCTGTAATTCAGCCTCCCCTGCTGTCACTCCCCAGCCCCAGAATTTCCCCTTATTTATCCAATCTGAGTCTGTAATATAAAGACAGCTCATGCAGTTCTTAACTAACTCAATCTTTCACAGTAGCATGGGAAATGCATTTACACACAATTTAAAAAATAAATCTCCAACAGCAGGAAAATAAAGTTAAAAAAGAAACAGCAGCAGTTTCACGTCCACCCAACTTCTCTACTTAAATATGCTTCTCAGAATCACTCACAAAAAATCAATTTTAAAGAAAAGTTATAACGGGAGAAAATATGTTCCTGGATTCCTCTTCTCTTTCTGTGACACAAGGAACCCCACCAGGGTGAGGCGACTGATATCACGAAGAGGCACTTGGGTAAGACCCAGCTTCCTCCTCCATCCCCATGTCTTCCTCTCTCGCCAAAACATCTGGTATTCAGAGAAGGACCAGTACAGCCTAGGGGCAGGTACTACAGTGGGCACACTTTGCGTTGGACACTTCTCTTTGGCAGCCCCATGGCACACAAGCAGTACAGCAACCCGGGTGTTCTCCAAAACAAGTCACTGCTTTGGCTCCATATTTTTTATACCATCCTGGATATGTATATGCATCATCTCCTGAAGAACAAGTACAAGAAATCACTGCCCACAGAGGTGGTTTGTGGAAATTAAAGTACCTATGCAAACATAGACAGTCTCAATACTTGGAAAATCTAAATATAGCATGCTGATTTACATTGTGCTGGACACACACTTGTTCTGTTGCTGTAGCTGGGCTGAAGGATGCAGAGGGTGAAGAAGCAAATGCTGCATCACTGATGGCAAAGCTAATTTGGCAACACACAGTATAGACTAAAATAATTAAATTCTCAAATTACACAAAAAAAAAAAAAAAGAAATTACAAGGAAAGTGAAATTCTGAACCTACATTACAAGCTAAAGACAGTGGGGTTTTCAGTTACTCAAAGCTCTTCCACAAGTAACCACTCATTTTGGTTTGGTGCATAGGTAACACAGATGGACACCTGATGCAGCTGCAGGTTGTTCTTCCTGGCTTTATGCTTGCTGAGCTTTCCTCCCCATACTGTGCTCATAAATAAAAGACATCTAAACCCCTCAGGTTTATTCTTCGAGATAAGTGCAGTAGTAAGACTTGGACAGATGTCTCACCTGTGGAGCCATCAGGCTCCAGCTCATACAGAGGTGGAAAACACCAAGTGGAGTCTCACCTGCCCCTATCAGGAGCCTCAGCTCCAAAGTGTACAGTGGTACAGGAGATGCAGATATGTAGGAGATGCAGGAACAACCCAAACTGGTCACACCAGTAGCCCCTCTAATCCACCAGAGGTCAATCTTTGCACATGAGCCACTAAAGCCTATGTGAGCTGTCCTGGGCACTGAGAGGGAGAGGTGACAAAGCAAACAAGTCACCATGCACAACCATTAGCAGGAGTTATCTGGTCAAGCCACAAGCATTGGGAAGAGAATAATGTATCAAATTAAGTGATTGTCTTTGACATCTGCATACCAAGGATGTGGAATAAACAGGAGGACTGAAGTCTACAAATATGATCAAAATTATTGCTTACATGGCATAAAGGCGCAGTCCAACCACTTTCTCAGAACCAGCACAGGAGGTGGTACAAAACTTTCTCAAGAAGAGCAGGTAGAAGAGAAAGGAAGAATCTGATATTTCAAAAATTAAAGACATATTTATTTGCCCTGAGGTTCCAGGAGAGGACTTTTGAGCAGATGAAGACCTCTTAAGTAATGAGTAGAGGAAATATGTGTAGTAGGGAATTGGTAAAACTTCAGCAAAATAGGATTATCTGGCAGAAGATAATTTCATGACCAGAATCATTTAAATGAAAGGAATTACTGGCACTCAAGCATTTCAGCTACATATGTAACTAATGGAAACTGGATATACTGGGACACAGAATCCCATTCTCCCTCAGATGCTCTGGCAACAAACACTAAATGCAGATGGCAGAGAAACCTCAGAAAAAAGAATATTTCTGTATGTGATTCTAATGACATGAGTAATTGCAAAACCTGGGTATAGAAAACAGCTCAAGTGAACATCACTATGGAAAAAGAGCAGCAAAACAGAAACCAATGGACTGCAAGATATTGATAACATCAAAAAATTGACTGGTCAGCTCTTTAGTAACGAAGAAGAAAGGGAAAAATATTGGAGGAGAAATAGCAGTTCCCTGTTTTGACTTTCTTGGGACATAAATGGAAACTATAATAAGGAGAAAATACAAGAGAAAGAGTTCACTAAACAATACTCTTTTCATATAGCAAAAATACTGGAAGACATACAGGAGGCAAAAATTGTATCTGCTTACAGATAGGCTTCCAGAAATAGCCAAAGATGACAGACTCACAAAAGCATGAAACAAGATAGAACAACAAAGTGACATGGTACATAACTAGAAATCATTCAAGAGTTTTAGTTATACTAGAAGATGAAAAAAATATTGGAACACAAATTAGAAAGGAAAAATCAGCAACAGGTAGGGATGAAAAGGTCCAAGTTTACTGCTTTTATGCATGTCTTTACTAGAGGCCAGCCACAATGTGGTAGCCAACAACACCAGTGGCAGCAGGGTAATATCTCATGTTAAAGGAGATAAGAGGTTAAAAACCAATTTCTTCAGTTATTGTATTTAAACACCTGGCTGAAGCAAAGTCAGAATCATTACCCACTGTCTTTGAGGATTCATGGGTGACTAGTGAGATATTGGAAAACTGGCAAGGGCTAACCGAAAGCTGGTATTTATACAGGAGAAAATGAATAATTACTAGCCCAATTTCAAATCCCCTGAAAAGCACTGAAACAAGCAATTAAAGGACTGTCCATAAGCCCTGAAAAGAAAACAAGATAAACAACAGTTTGGGTTGACTTGTTGGGAAAAATCACAGTAAAACAGTCTGATTTCTTCCTGTGACAGGAGACCGATGAGTAGATATGTAAGTTATAGTAGATGTCAAATACCACCTCTTCAATAAGGCTTTTGATACCATCTAGAAGAAAGCTAAAGAAAAGTTTTCTGGGGGGAATTTTTTTCAGGGTGGTGAAACTGCTGGAAAAACACAGTTTAAATGTAGCTATCAGTGGTTGATTATCAAGCAGAGGACTATATCAAACATGACTCTGCGGTGCATTACACCTGAGTCTGCTGTTCTCTGATATTTTCATTAGCCACTTACATGACAGTGTACAAATTAAAAAGCATACACCTCACTAATGTGAATTAAGAAATCACTGTTTTTTCAAAAATGCTGTGATGAGAGGTCAAAAAGCATAGAGTTATGCTCAAAAAATAATCGTCCATCACTGGAAAAATCTCCAGCTAAAACTGTATGCTGAATTTTGAAGAAATTGAACAAAACTGTATGCCATTGGAGAACATCTTGTAAGAGAAATAAGAATATTCTACAATTTCATAGACTGAAATAGACAATTAAAATAATGAAAAAAAAGGCTGTTTTTAAAACCAAAGAGAATAGTGACAGTGGTGAATAGGTAGGCTGTGGAATGTCCATTCTTTGGTCTTAAGACAGACAAAAGTACATGAGAATACATGGCTTTTTTGGTCCAGCTCTGTTGAGGAAGAACAGACTAGGATGAGCTTGAACTCAGTCTATCTTTTCATACGATTCTAAGATCAGAGAAGGGTGCAAGACATATGAGCTAATCTCTGACAAGATTATTTCCTAGCTTTCATTGTCAGTTTTAAAGTAGCAGTGCCGTGGAGACTTTCCCAAACTTTATAATTAACACAGAAATTTCAAGCGCCAGGAGTCACAGAGAGTGTATCACCTCTTTCTCAGTTAATTCAAACATATCTGTACAGCACTCTTTGCTGCAATGGAGACATACACCTAGCAATTAGTTCATGCCTATCAACTTCAATTTTTATAATCACAAACAATATGGAAAAAAGTATTCTACCTGAAGATAGCATGGAGGCTTTCATAACTCTTGCAAATGTTCAATTCTTGTTTCCACTCCCAGGAACTGGAATTACCTTTATCAATTGGATAAACTGGCTACACTTTTTAATTTTATTTTTTTTATAAGTTCATTGTTTTTCCTCTCACATATGTTAAGCTAAAAAAAGGGACACAGGAGTAAAGTACCTCTGCTGGGCAATGCCCTGTGCACATAACAGTCCCAATACTTTTCAGCCTCTTCTCATTTCAAAATCATAGGCTTATAGAACAGCTCATGCTGGAAGGGACCTTGTAAGATCATATGGTTGACCTGAAATCTTACTCTGTCTTAAACTGTGCCAAGAATCTGTCATCTGAAGATCTTCCCTCTTGTAACTTCTTTCCAAGACAGAAGTGCTTTGCCTGAAAAACAGCATGGAGCTGAAGGGAGATGGGAGTCTTTCTGAATCATGGCAGAGGTGATGTTTTCAGTATTTTTCTGTAGCCAATTCATTTTAAAAAAACAGTTTAACTGGGTCATTTCTTAATTGACTACTTCACATCTTCACATTAAGCAGAGGTTGAGAGTGACCTGTCCACAATGATATCCTAGTCTTTTTCCTTGGTGGTTAACAGATAATTTCAAAGAAGCAATGTGCATGAAAACTCAGATTATTCTCTCTGAAGTCCATTAGCCTGTATCCATCAACAGTGTTTTCATTTGCCACTGTGCTGCCTGGTGCTTTCATTTTGGTCTGCCTGAATTTCATGCTTTGCTCCACCCAAGCATAAGGCCCGTGGGGAATGGCAGAAGCACAAAAATTTCCCAAAAGTGGGTTTCAAAAAGTTGAAGGAAAGACCAGGACCTACTGGTCCTAGAAGTATACCTGGCTTGGTTCCCCTCTGTGGGTCTGACACACATGCCCACTCTGATAAAGCCACTTCCAGATACTTACTAAATCAGTAGTTACACCAAGCAAAGGAGCTGGCCCAGCATGTGTTCACAGCTGTTCTGAGCTTTTCATATCCCTAAACTATCATTTCTTTGCACTGCATTTTCCCTTTTGTTCATTTCCCTGCTTCCTTCTTTTACTGTGTAAGACAGAGGTCTGGGTAATGCATTTGTCATTTTTTCAATCTAGGTCTCAATTATTTTTTCTAACCTGCTTTTCTTTTCTGTCAGCATTTCCTCTTGCTCCTAACCTTTTGTTTTCTTCCATCTCCTGTCTGCCCAGGACTGATTTAAATAAATCTATAGGAAAGAAATGTGAATGGGACTTTTGACTGCAAAATGAAAAGCAAGTGCTCTGCTGGCACTGCATTTCTATACCTTATGTGCTGAAGAAGGCTTCATTCACATGGTCAGAAAGTGCAAATACCTGGAGACAGGGAGGAAAGCTGGCTGGAGCTTTGTGTCCCTCCCAGAAGCAGCAGCCAGAACCAAGTCCATGAAAGGTGCTCATACGACTCCTTGAAAATATTTCCATCAACTGGAGTATTTAATACTGACCACCATATGACAAGTTAAATGGGAAATCCCACATTTCAGGCTCCTAAACTTTCTAATTAAGTATCTCTCTGCAATGTTCTTATGATTGCTTTTTCTGAACCACAAATGTCTCTCTCAAACCTCTTTCACTGTATGTTTTCTCTCATTCTAAGGCTTTGCTTCCCATATTGTGAACGCTTCTCTGGCGTCTTAGCTTTTGGCTTTATCTAAAGTCTCTTTCAGCTAGGGAAGACTGAAGACTTGTGCCATTGTGCATTGCTCAACAATTGACATTCTCTAATATGTTAACACTGTGCTATTGTTGAACCAGGACTGCTGGACAAGAAGGATGTCTGCCTGAAACTGGAACAGCAAGGCACTGATCACAGACCTTCATGTTCTTTGGTAATTGTTTTCAACTCTTAATTTTCAGCCATCAATCTGTGACTCTCCTTACACTTCTCTGTGAAGTACAGTCTGACAGTAAAAGGAGAGCAACACACACAAGTGAGGAAGCTCCTTTCCCTGTGAAGCTAAAACTGTCCTGAATAGACAAACAGGGAATTCAGTAGGCAGCCTGGGACACTGCAGTGGTAGTTAGCCCAATAGCATTTTGTTTAACCAATAGATAAACATGCTCTTCAAGTTAAGCACATGCTGATGAGTCAAAATTAGCTAGAAATTGGAAACCCAACATGGGATATTTTGCTATTACATATATATCTATGCTGGGACCTGTTTCTTTTCATTTGCATATGTTTATGTATTTAAGAGATATTCATAAGCAAACCCTCTCTCTCCTACATGCTTATCTTCTTAATGAAAATGTGCTGTAATTTTTTGCTTTAGAAGCACTGGACTTTTATCTGCCACATACAGGAATTTTTGATAATTTTCATATTTCCTTGTTTTTGTACTTCCTTCTGCTTTTATTTTATTATTTGAGAAGATGAAAAACTATCAACAAATGATATCTAAGTGCCATCTGAATGGATTATTATAACAGGAAGCAAACCTTACTATATGTTCCCAGCAAGTACTAATAACTGTTTGTATGCATAATAAAAATAGATATGTATAAAACATTGTATATAGAGCAGTACAGCAATGAAAAATATCCCTCTGGGACTTACACTGTTACTGTCTCAAAGAAATTCAGATCCTCTTTTCACCACTAATTTAGCAGCACAAAACATCAGAACCCTTGCAGTCCCACACTGTGCATCAGAAACGCCTGTGTACACAGACTGTGTTTCTTTAATCAGTGTAAATTCACCCTGCAATTTTCTCTCCCCACTGCTACCCCCTTGAGCAACAGCTTAATAAATAAATAAATAAATAAATGAAGAAATAAACAAATAAATAAATAAAATCTCCTTAGCTACTCCCCAAGTCAAGTGCAGCCAGACACTTTTCGTCCTCTCCAGGTCTTTAGGTAGATGAGCAACCGTGCTGACTCCAGTGACTCACATACTTGTAATTATGTGCACACAGGGAATCTGCATCCTTAATTTGTTTTTTGCCTCCTGTGGTGTTTAAATCATGAGTTGTGGATTTGGGAGTTTTTTTAACTTGCTTGTTGTTCTAGTCAGGTCTTGGCAAGTTTTCCTTTTCCCTGTTTTAGCTGGCTTTCAGGTGCTCCAACAAAGTATAAGGTTCCCACCAGAGTTTTTAAAGAAGAAAGATTTCCAGGGTGAGTATACTATATCAATAAATGAAACCCAACCTTTTAAAAATTACACTGTCAGAAAAACCCATTAGGCTTTAGAAGAGTTGAAGTAAACATTAGATTTTAATATCTACTGCTGCTTAGATTTTTCTGAACTGAAAATCCCCAGTGAGCACTTAAAACTTCATTACTACACTGAAAGGTTGTGAAAGGCTATTTAAAGGTTTTCAATTTTGCTGAAGTCTAGAGGTTATTACAGCTTGAAAGAATACAAACCCTAATATTACATGGAATGAAAGGAATCAAATTTATGTTCTCATCTCCCCTGTAGTTTAATCCAGTTCTATTAGATTCAATGGAGAAAATCAGGCCAGGTTGAAACTTTTTAGGGGGCTGATGAAAAATAATATTTGGTCATTGTAGAAAACATTTCTGTATATTACTCACACTCTAAAGGATATTCCTATCTCAGTCCCACAATCACAACTTATAGTGTTATCTACCTCCTGCTCAGAAACCCATGGGCTATGACCTGTGTCAGAGTCACACCAGAATTTCCACAACTACAAAGGAAAATTGAGGACATCTGACTTCATCTCAAACTGAAGTTATCTATAACTTGATAACTTGCAAGTTATCAAGTTATAGATATCAAGTGCAGTCTTGCATTACAAGTATTTTAAGCTCTTTTCCTACTTTACTTAATTTGTGAGAAGCTATTGGGTGACTCAAACATTATGGGCTATCATATTAGACTGCTATAATAGAAGCTGACCAACAGTGCAGCAAAAATTAGAACAAAGAAATTTTATACTCATCTACTGAGCAGTCAGTCAGATTCTAGGTTTGGTCAGTCCCAAAGTGTTAAACAAAGAAGCACATGTCCTGGTGTGTGACTGCTCATCTCCAGCCTACTGGGACTGGAGAGATCAGCTGTCCATTTCTTCACATTTTGGAGTTCTAGATATCCCAGGGTCTCACAACTGAAAGAGAGAGGTGCCCAGCTACAGAGATTTATGCCAATTTGTGATATTTTAGCATAAAACAGTAAAAAGAATTTAGAGATCTGTTTGATACAATCTATACCTGAATGCCTTTATGCTGGCATTTCTACCTTGAGCCCAAATATTTTCATTTATTTTGAAACTTACTGAGTGCTAATAGCTTAAATGCTTGTACATGACTACAGTTATATTGGCCTTTATGCTAGAAGATAAAAAACCTGCAACTAAATCACACTCTGCATTTAAAGAATGCACTTAATAGACACTTAGTCCCTATAATAGAAAATAAAATTACTAGACTGTCTTTAATAGGCTGAAGCATATCATCCTCTTTGACATAGCATCCATAGTGCAGTTGAGAAGGGGAGAAAAAAGAAATCTTGGTGATTTTTCTGCCTTCATTTGCCTTCTGCTTTGGGACACAGCATAAAGATCAGCCCAGAAGGTGGCTGTGTGATATGCTGGTTATCTCCCTCCTGGAAAAACTGCTCTTGGGAATATATGCTATCTATATAGAGAGATGGTATCTCTCTACTGCTGCTTCTCCACCAATCTCTCAGTAACACCAGTCCAGAAGATGAGTACTTCTTACCAACAGCACTAGCCTGAAGAGAGCTCCATATACAACACTGCTGCTCAGTGAGATGTTCAGTTCAGAAATGAAGTTTTGACAGCTGTAATCCAAGGCAATCTGTCCCTTTGGCTTCTTCTTTGCATTATCTACTAGCCCTTTAACTCCTTCAGAAATCCCACTAATCACACAACCCACACAAGTCATGTGCATGAACCACCAAGTAAGCATATTGTGGTTCAGGGACTCACAGAGCAAAGAAGATGGAAGGGATCTCCAGAAATCTTCTGCATGCAGCTTCCCAATTAAAGGGAGTCCATCGAAAGAAGGAAGCTCAAGATCTCTTCAGTTTGAGTTTTGGATCTCTGGCATGGAGATAGGACTGTCTCTGCAGGCCTTTTGGAGGAAAAGAAATATATATTTTCATATAGGAGGATCTTCAGCTGTAAGGTCAGAGAAAGACATACATTTCCAGCAATGATTTTTGGTCTTGAAACCCAGAAGGTATCTGAATAGGCAAAAAGATATTATGAACTGTGCCCAATGAGCAATATAGGTTTTAAGATGCAAATTACTCTTCAAATTCAAATCTTAATATAATTCACTTGGGAGAATCATAGTTTATACTTAATATGTGGACAGAAACTTATGTTGCCACTGGCTGTAACAAAAATCACTTATTCAACACTGCATTTCAAAATATTCATAAACATTTCAGAATTAATGCATCTTCTACATCATTATAAGACATCTTTAAATTTTCATGAAGTAAGTAAAATTTCTACCCTTTGTTGGTAGGAGAGTTAATCTTCATATTTTTGCCATATAATAAGTGCCAGAGCACAGAACCTGCACTTTCCATTAGGTTTGTTTAGAGACAAGATATAAAAAGGCATTAATTTCTTAAATATTGGCATGTGTGCAGTTTTCACCATTCCTGTAAAGGTCAGTGAATGTGCTGTCAGTGGAGTAGAAGAAAATAAGTGCTCCTTTGCCCAGGAAGGCAGGTGTTATTTGAATCATTCTTGTTAGGCAATATTCATCTTCCCTTGAATTTATTACTTGTGTCAGCATCAGCGACAATAAATCAAGCACAAGTTGTTTGTCCGCATGGACAATTCTGTTGTCTCATATCGTGGGAAGCTAATGAGGAGGAGGAAATGACACAGTGTGGGTGATGCAGGTGTGCATGCTCCTGGGGAGAGTATGAGGACATTGTTTGTCCCAGCTCCCACCTACTCCAGGACCAGAGGAACACACTATGAGTAGCTTTAGCCCCATGGGCTTCCCTGCCCCGAAACTTCTCAGCTGTGGATTCCAGGTGAAGTTAGTATCAATAAAGATTTTGAGAGATTCTAATTTATAAACAGCACCTTGGGATCACAGTGGAATACACATTTTATTTTAGCATATATGAAATGCACATCCTATAATGCACACAAGGATCACATTAGCTTTCAGTCCTCAAAGGTCTTTAGAGAAGCCACAACTTTGCACAGTTAGATCTGAGTCCAACCCAGTGTCATGCTGCTGTCAGTGGCTGCCTAACCAGCAGCAAGTGTTCTTTTAGCCCAGCACTGTTTCAGGTCTTTGCTCTTTCCTTAGAGCCCCAAATGAGTACAAATCAACTTATGAGGTCAATGACCTCTGAGATATTTTTTCGGGGGGGAGGTGTTTAGTTATGTTTTGTTTGTTTATTTGGTTTTAGTTTCATTTTAGCTTTGTTTTAATGCCTACAGCAGGCTTACTTTCTTTTAAAAAAAGTAAAGCAGCAATGTCTCTGCTGAGAGCCTATTATAATTTGCAAGGAAGAAACTTCATGGTTTATGCTTATATTTCCTGATTAAGCTGAATTGAGAGATACACAGTTTCAGGCTATTTTCCCTGTCACTTACGGTGTTTCCAGAATATGGTCCAAAAATACACACCTCAGAATTAACAGGGACTGAATGGTTAATAAATGTAAAGATGTGTCCCAGCTTTAACCATGGACTGCAGCAGATATCTCTATAGCTTCCTCAGAGAAAAGTGGTACAACTTATAACACTTTAAATATTTCTCCAATGAATTTTAAAATGGCATACTAATACACACGTTCACAGAGAGAAATGTAAATGCAGTCAGCATTACTGGGCTGACTTTATAACACAAAAATCCATCACCATTAACTACAAAAATATCCTTTTTACTGGAGAATCAGCAGTTTCTTAAACCCATCCAAGTGCTTTAGAACAGGAGATGGGTCTCTCATCAATGCTCTAGCAGTAGTTCAAGTAAGTGCAGAGAGAGGTCTGAGAATGCATCCAGGATGAGACTTGGGCTCCACGCTTGGTCTGGAGCACACATTTTGTTAACTCAGGGTACAGATTCTCTGTGTTATGCTGTCACACAGATTGCAGGGTGGGACTTAGAGGGGCATGGCTTCAAGGGGTTAAACATATAATGATGACAAACTGAAGTTTCTAATGCTAATATTTAAATGGAGTTTAGTTGATTAATGAGGTCTTTCATTTGCAGTCACTTCCACAGTGACTTTTTAATCTTACTTGCACAGTCTGCAGTACTTTCAAAGACACCGTCAGCTCATTATGAACAATCACAGTGCTCATGAAAGAAGAGTACACTGAAAATGACAAAATCCCCAAGTTATTAATGTGCAAATATTCAAAGTAAAGTGAAAATTATTTATAAAAAACACTCAGAAATGTTGTAATGTCATTTGTACAATTTCAGAGTGGAAAAAAATCGAGAGAGAGGATACAATCTTACTTTTTATCTCTTTCTAATGTTTGCTATGCCCAGGATTAATTTCAAGGATAATGTATTTCTTTTTTTTAGACAGCTGTTACTTTGAGACTTAAAAAAATATTTAGGGAAGACAATTTGTTTAAAAGACTAAGAATATAAACACTGCATAATTAGCTGTTAATGATTTTGTAAATCTGTTCCTTAAGAAACATATTTAACTGCTGATTTTAGAACTATTCATTAGATTTACATTAAAATAGACTCTACACTCTCAATTTCCATTCCAATGTTCAAAGGTAACATTTTCTCTGTAAATATATTGATACAGAATCATTGCAATAACCTGTTTTTTAAGTTTCTGTCTTTCAGGTATTAAAATAATAAAGACAAAGACAGCATGTGAATGTGATAATATCAAATGTCACAAAATCAAGGGGCGTTCCTTTCCACATGATGAACATTTAACCTACAGAAGACTTGATAAATAAAAGGCATCTTGGAGGCAAACAGCAAATTTCAGCCTGCAGCTGTTGGAAGCAGGCAAGAGCCTTATTAAGGCACACAGAGTTACACCAAATGAAACGAGGATCTGGTCAGGGTTTGTCACGGTTGGAGTAGTGCAAGTAGCAGCATTGAGAGAGAGAAAAAAGGAAGAAAATATTTGAAGCCCACAAAAATAAAGAGTTTGCTGAATTTTACTGTCATGAAGGTATTTGCTGGCATTTGTTGGCTTATCTGGCAGTCAGATTTAATATTTGACAGTATCACTTGACATGCCCAGGTGTAGGGCTCAGATTTCTAGGTTTTTGGACTTCCCAAATACAGTAAGTATGCACACCTTACCTTAATGCAGACCTCCACCTTTCCACCATGCTTCTTAGTGAGGCCGAAAGAAAAGAGAGGTATGAAGGGTTGTAATTTGGAAATAATTTTAAACGCTATAGGGTTATGAAGACCTTTGAAATTCTGAGTTTCATGTAACACCATTTCTTCAAAGCAATGAATACCTTAAATTAGTGTTACTTGAGAACATTTCAAGACCGATTTTTCTGTAAATTAATTTCTTGTGCATTTTTAACTGGTTTTGGCTGGCAGTAATTTAATCCGAGTCTGTAATCTTCTATCAGTTATCATGCCAACCCGTAACATTCCTTTACATTTCAATGGAGACCCCAGGTATGCTTCCAGCCTATTGAGAGAACAGATTCTAGGTGCTGCTGGTCCTAAACTTCATGTTTCATGTCTGAAAAGCAAAGAGATAATTGAAGTAAGTCAATGTTCAAGTATTCTATTTTTCTCATTATATATATTGAGGATAACATGTTCTCACAGAATCATTAAGTTCTATATTCTATTGATAGTTTTTTCATGTCTCAGCAGAGATGGTTTTGAAAATATGGAGATTCCCTAAATAGGAACTTATCTGTCATCTGAAAGTATGAAATAACAGAAAAAAAAGTCCTGATTGTACAGACAAGTTTGCATAAAAATATTGTTTGCAGCTGTAATTTTTATTTGTTGTTTATGGCAATTTATAATGGGCTCTTGCCACAAATCCTAGGTGGAATCTATCAATCTTTCTGTCATAAAGTAAAAAGCAATGCTTCACCCCTTTTGTGCAACCCTGGTGCTATAATATTTTTCTAATTAATATCACCATAAAATTCATATTTCTTCTACTTCCTCCTCCACATCCCACTCCCAATTTTCTCTCAGAATAAGAAGGCTACTGTTTCTGTCTACTACCAAAATAAATCAATTCCTAGCAAATAACCTAGTGTGATATCTATTAACTTGTCACCAGGGATGGAATTTATTTAAAAGTTAGTAAGTGTTTTGCAATATAAAATTCTACCCAGTGCTGTAGTGAATACTATATGCTTCCTTAATAAAATACTTTTTCAGGTACCCCTTCTAGAAATGTAATCTTCTGATCCTGGAATACAGAATGAAATTCACAAACTATGGACATCTTTAGTGATTAGAGTCTCAATCTGGACAGGTTACCTTTCATTATATCAAACAGATTTGCCATTGTTTTGCTCTCCCTTCCATTTTTTTCTTGTATTCTCAAACAACCAAGTAGATCACATCTTTTGGATATGGCTCTAAGAAAAATAAAAAGCATGTGAATAGTGCAAATAATTTTCTGATAAAAATCACGGCATGAAACTTGGCTAATTGCATTTTTCTTTTCTCTGGGCTTTACAGTAATTTGATTTTAGTTCTACAAATATGAATGCATTTGTTAATCAACTCTGGCATGCCCAAAACTGTGTAAGAAATCTTCACATATTTTCTAAGCTGATTTGAAAAACTCTTTTTTGGAGGAAATACCTCACTTCATAGGTGTGTAGAATAAAATAGGGTAAAATATGCATTATATAATTTTTTTTCAAGTCACAGCACTTGTATTTTTCTAGTTTTCTCAGTTTATCAATATCTAGTAAGAAATAAAAAAGGGAAAAAGTTACAGAAATCACAGGTAAAAGAAAACAAATGACAATAAACCAGTATCTCAGCATATTACATGCAAAAACAGAAGGAAAGGTTCATCTCAAAAGACGTACATGAATATTTTCAAAGATAACAAGCATAAAGAAAATAGTTGGCATTTCATTTAGAGTTCACTTTAAAATCCCAACCATTTGTAAAGGAGGAAATATTGTATTTTTCCAGTTCCATGAGCCACCCTGTGTTAACTTCTCCTCAGAGATATGCTGGATAGGTCATTTAGGAGTTTTGCATAAAATGGAATGTTTCAGATTTCTCTTATCTAAGTATGATTCATTTAGCCACTAAAATTGCTATTGAAAACCATTTTGCATCGTTAGCCAGTATTACTAAATCGTTCAGCATGCTTAGAAAACACAACCCTGGGAAAACATATGTTCATGTGAAGCACTTTTGATAAGCTGTTATAAAGAGAGTTCCAGTACATAAACCCATAACTCGTGCCTGTAAAATGAAATATGCAACAAGTAGGCCAAATCTTGATTATATCTCAGATATTAAAGCCACAATTTTTGTTGATTTTTCCATGTAGTAATTATGCCATCTGTGATGGAACTCTTTAAACTCCTCTTCAGCTTTCTGCATAAAGTGAGAAAGAGCCATTTTTATGGTTTGCTTTCATTTAATATTTGGCTTTTGGTTTAGACAGTCCTAGTTCATGATTTTTGGCCTGGGCTAGGAATAAGGAGTTCTCAGGTTTTCCTCTCAGCCCCCAGACCTCTGACCAGTAACCACACACTGCAGCCCTGGGATGAGCTCCCTAAGTCACTGTGGTGATCAGGCCAGAAACCTGCCAGCAACTCCAAAGAGTTTCCCAGTTAGCAGAATGTGGTGATTGCATATCTTCCTTCCTCATAGTAGTCAAGCAAGGCAAGAACTACAATAAAACAATTTTACAAGCAATGAGTTGCCAGTTTCTTCAAAAACCCGTATTGATTCTTTGCTGGAAAAAGACACAGGAGATCCAAAGCTGTGTGTACACATTCCTTTGACTATATGATCAAAGCTCTTTAAAAAACAATAGGGGCTTCTTTCTCAGAAATCCAGTTAATTACTTGGCATAATTTATGCCTTGCAGGTTTTTGCCTATTAATCAAAAGACAGAGCATTTCCACGATGCCACAAGGATCGAAGCAGTTGGGCATTTAGAGGCAGGTCTTCTCCAACCAGTTCCTGCCCCATCCATCTGTCCTTTCCCAATGGCTTGATCCTGCGTGTGAATCAGTGTGCTCCTTCTGCTGTGCTTCTGCTGCATTTGTGTCCATGTGGTCAGGTAAGTTGGAGGAACTTCACTCAGCTGAAGAATATCCTCTGGAAGAAAATAATCAAGAATGTTTAGTTTCCTGCCTGCTTCACTTCTTTCCTGGAATAAAACAGCTGTGCCAGCATGGGACTGCGGGATGAGGAGAGAGGCATGAAACACAGGGCAAGAGCCAGCAGCAAGGGCAGCTGCTGCTTGTGCTGATGTACCCACCAGAGTGTTGTTCAGCACACTGTGCCCACAGCACTCTGCCTGTCACCTACTCCATCTTTATCCTCCTCTCTCTAAGTGAAGTTCTGTCTCTTTCCTTTTGTTTCTCAACAAGCAACTCCCCAATGTGCAAAGCTCCACTTAGCACTAGCACCTCTATTGCTTTTTGCAGAGGGAGATCTAGCACATGCTCAGGAAAGTCACCAGAAGTAACCATCCTTCCATCTGGTCAGTGGTATCAATGAGGTCATAGCTGCTGGCAAACATTTCTTCACTTCCTTGATCCACCAGCAAAACAAATCTCTCACAAAACCCAGTTAAATATTGCAAACCCACCATTCACCTTCCTCTCTGAAAGATATCACAGGGACATTTGGAAATTAACCTGAATGATCACTAAGCATCTTCTGACAAAGGGCAAAGATCAATCTCACCAGCAGGTAGCGCCTGCAGGTTGTCAATGAGGTGCCCTTGCAGAGGGAACAGAAGGGAGGTGCTGAAGCCTTCATGAATGAAGCACCCTTCCCAAAGCACTTGCCCTTGCATTACATGTGTCCTCCATGGCAGAAGGGAGCTTGCATGAATTGGTCCCTTCAGCATGGACAGGGAAAATCCTGCCAGCAACACTTTGCAAGGCTAGTTGCATGCACTAAGCCGTGCTCTAGCAGGCAGCCACTCATCACTTTAGAATTATTACCAGCACAGAGAGCTGATTTGAAATAGCCACAAGCAGTGAGAAAATGCTCAGAAACATGAGTGTCTCCACTGCTCAACTTTCAGACATGCTGTGGAGGAAAAGTAGGATCACTCAGGCCAAGAGCAAGTTGCTGCCAAAAAATTTTGATGTTTAAAATGACCCTTTTGGTGTCTCATTGGTCCCCACAGCACCAACATGAGACAGAGACAGCCGACAACTGAGGAAAAGTACACCACTTTTTCACCTAACCTGTGAGTCATCAAAATACTTTTATGCCCTGACTTCTGGTGAGAATAACTCCTAGACAAAGCTGACAATGATGGGCATACCATGTTTGCTGGAGACGATCACCTCTCAATACGGACGCAAAAAGAGATGAGGCTTTTTAAAACTCATGGAAATACCACCACTGTATGAACCTCCACAAAACAAACGGAAAGATTTTCTCCTTTCCGACAGCACAGCAGGCTCGCTCGCTCCAGCTGCTTAGGTGCTATTTTTGTATCACATCACTCAAAACCATTGCAGAGTCTCACTGCAGAGAGGGGTGTTGGGCAGCAGGATGAAAGGCTCGGATGCTGCGTCTAAGGAGCTGTTTTTAAAGCACCATGGATTTAGTGTAGCTGCACAGAGCAAGGGAGGGCTGCTGGTTGATGGGATGCTCTCTGCCATTAATTAGAGTCTGTTTACTTAGGGATCATATCCCAATGCAAAAGAACAGAATTATTTTTAGAGAGATTTCACCTTTATTGCCATTGAAAGAAATTAACACTAGCTGAATGGCTCACTTGGAAACATAAAAAGCAAAAGCATCTTAGAGTGTCAATTACAAGCATAAGGTCTGGAATGGCTCTCACCAGCAAGCAGTAGCTACTGGTCCTTGTGAAATGACTCCACAATGCCCTCTCTCTCCCCTTTCCTGCTGTTGAATTTGCTGGCTTGTGATTCTGTAAAATGGCTCATTTTACTGCAGACAGAAGCAAGGACAATTAACTCACTGTCCAAGCTGACTAAAGCTGTCCATGTTCATGGCAGAATGACTACAATCCCAAACCTGCCCCTTTGAGTGAAATTATTATACATTATTTATTCTGAGATGTTTGTCTGGTTTTAGAGTGTATGTTTTGATGAGCTGAAGAAGCACCTTTCCCTGATGAAACCAGGCAGTTCAGGGAGAGCTTTGATCTTTGCATGCCTTCCGTCCAGCAAAAGGATTTTGCAAACAGTAACCTTGAAGGAAGTTGGCTTTCAGCCATGAGCAGGAAAAAGTAAATATTACATGTCAGTTGAGAATTCGATAGAGAATTTGGGAGTAAGACTTTTAATAGAAAGCAAATTTGTGAGAACTGAATTTTTCTGTCGTGTTTCAATTTCTGATGTGCAAAATGAAAATGAAACAGATTGGCTTAGGTTGGATTGATCCACACAGGACTAATTTAGTTTACTAATTACAGTTAAAATATCTTGTCTCAGGATGGTTCAACATTCATCTTCCCTGAAGCTGACACAGTGATTCACAGGAGCTGCAGTTCATTCTCTTCTGAGACAGATACCTGACAGACCTCATACCTCATGGTCCACACCGTTTTCTAAATGAGATAAAGCAAAATAAAGCCATCACATCACTGAATTTCAATTTGATATACTATCTTTTCGCTGAATATGCAGGGAAAGTTGGGAAGAGAATTTAGGAATCCACCTGCATGGTAAGATAAAAACCTCTTTGTACCAGGATCTACAAAATACAGAAGTAAATTATATCTAGCCCTTCAAAGTGCAGAAGGAGATCATATCTGGCCCTTCAGGCAGGTGTTAAACCACCTGGCTCTTTGTAAATGAATGGCTTCTGTGGCTAAATTTGGAGAACCATGACAGTGATGCATAAACAACAGCCCAGATCCCTCAAGGTGGACCAGGTAAACAAGCTCAAGGTCCATTGCACATACCTTTACATTGCATGACTTCTGTGCAGAAATCATTCTCCATGATTGCCAAAGGTGTGATTTTATTGCTCTGAAAGCTCTCTGAATTGTGCCATTCAAGAATAAAGGCTGCAGCTCTCCCCTCCAAACAGCTTTGCACGGCTGGATACCTTACCATTGAATACTTTCCTCTTGGGATTTTTTTCTTTCCAGCACAGTTTCAAAATTGTTCCCTTTTCTTCCAATAAACTCAGGATTTGAAGGGTTCAGCTGTAGATGTAACAACCAGTTTCCAACACTGAAAATGTAAGGGTGGAACAGTATACACCTAGAAGTAGAGTTTTAACATTTCATTTTCACAGAAAGGCTATTTCTTTCTAGAACACTAATGAGGAGAAGCTTGAATAGGGAAAAAAAATAGATACCCAGGGGGTAAAGAAACTGCAGAGAGTATCACCCTTTAGTGAAGGCATATTAATGCCAGCCTGCTGTTACTCTTACTGCTGGCTGAGCTGGGGTGAGTTTCTCTGACCACTCCCACTGGAGCTCTGTCCTGAGAGGACAATTTGCACAGGGCAGTCAGCTGAAAACTTCCAATTGATCTTTCAATTGATCTTCTATCATGGGTATATAAAAACATTTAGTGGTTTGGGGGTATGTGTTGCAATTTTAGAAAAATCTCTGGTTAAATGGTAGTTCCTCTATTCTGGTGCTAGCCTTGAATTTATGCACGCACACACACATGTGCTCCAGCATATATTGTTCACAAGATAAGAAGTTTAAGATAAAAAATTGCCTTCTTTTCACTTCAGTTATACCACAAGGAAGGACAAGTACAAATCCCTGAGCAGTGGGGCTCCTGGAGGAGCTGAAAACTTGGAGGGAAGCACTGGCGTTCTCTTTTCCTGAGGCAGAATAGTCCTTGTTTCTTCCCTAGGATTTTTTTTCTTTAGGCTATGTGTATCATTAGAAATGAGCTAATTGTAAGACGGTTTAAAAGATATTTTATAAAAATAGTGATTACTTTAAGTGTAATCAATACTACATGAGAGGTTATACATTACACTAGATGGAGTTGTTAGGCATTATGCATGAATAAATAAATTTCCCTTGCCTAACACATCTACCTTCTAACTTCTCACTGTAAGTAGCTTTTCTGATTTCCACAATGTAGCAACTTTCTAAATTTTCATCATAAGTTTACAGAACAGCCTGGGTTGAAAGGGACCTGAAAGATCATCTAGTTTTCCAGCCTGCAGGCCATGGGCAGGAACAATTTTATTTTTAAAGTTTTCCCTGGTGCCAGCTTAATGTTCTGTGCAAGTTCAGCTTCATCTGCACCTATTGATTCAAAGTGTTATGCAAAGAGAACTTATTAATAAATATGTTTTCCTGTCATTCTCACTTATTCATTGCAATCACAAGACAGAGTTAATTTCATCAGCAACAAAACTTTAAAAAATAGAAAAAAATAATGATAAATCTCAAAGAGATCACTTTTAGAAAAAAAAACTTCAAATCATGATTATCCATTGAAGAATGCAAAGGTATTCTGTATTTTAAGTCCTACTATTTGTGGCCTTGTACTGTGCTTTAAATGGTGCCTTTCCAAAGGAGGATATTGGAACACATCACAGTGGGCATGATTCTGATTTCTCTCATGTAAATACTGTGATTGACAGATGTGTGCTGATATCCTCCAACTCAAAATTTATTTAAGCATTTTCACTGCATTAGCCCTTGCTTCAAGTCTGCTTTAATTTATCTTCTAATTATTTTTAATAGTATGTAGGCTGGGGAAATGTGGACTTTTGCTCTTCCTGTATCCAGATTTTGCAGAAATCCCTTGAAATCACACAGGATCTAGGAAAAAAGTTACATTTGATAGTAAATTTGAAATGTCTTACCCAGCAGAGTTAGGGTGCTATGCTATGCTGCCTCTTGTCTCTACTTCCAGGGAGAGCAAAAGAAAACCTTACTGGTCCTTGACTTGCTGGGTCAAGAGGAAACGTTAGAATTTTGTTTCAGTTTCGCTGAGATTGCAACTAAGAGAAGAAAAATATTGGAATAAAGGGACTCAGACGAATGAGAAAAAAGTGAGAGAAGGTATCAGAAACCTGCACTTTCTCTGTTCTAGAGCAGCCAGTGTATGGGCAGTTTTCTATCTTTCTTCTGATTATCCAGTATTCCCTGACAAGATACAAGATTACTATTACTTTTGTACATACATTTTGGAATCAGCTGGAAATCAAATCTGTTAAGTAAGGTTACCAAGTAAAACATTTACGATTCATCTTGCTTATCACAGACACAATGAGAAGTGAATGAGCTGCAGTGTGAAATATTTTACTTCTTTTTCATGCAAGAAATCAATGTTAGGTGCTGTGAAGGATCATAATGGGCTTGGGGAGAGAGAACAGCCTCCACTATGGTCCTCCATACCCAGAGAAAGACAAGCAGTCAGCACATTTAATCACTAAGCAGCATCTTCAAATGCCAAACTTATTTACTGAACTTACAGTTCTATGTTATCTCTTACAAGCAATGCAAAAGAGTAATATGCTTTGTATAGATTAATCCTCGTAATTCTAGACTGCTTATTCAGAGATAACTCTCACTCACTTTGTCTTCTCATTATCTAAACAGACATGCCTTTCCTTAAGTCATCAACAGAGGTCATCACACAAATGCCCTTGTGGAATATTCATTAATCAAACAACTAATTTGAAATGGATCTTCAAAGCATTATTCATTCCCCATCATTCTTCATACATCAATTTAAATGCTTTATGTGTATAATGATTAGGTTGATGTTTAATTAATTGTGAAAATGTGAATTAAAACTAAATTAGAAGACAAATTATTCTACAGCACACAAAAAAAACCTTAATTCTCTACTGTTAGGTTTCAAAATCTCATCAAGTGTTCACAAACATCTTTTTTTTCAGGTTTTTACTATATATGTTTTACTATATATGTTATAGCAGGTTTGTTGGATACACTATTTAAAAAGGGTTATCATCTCAGTGCCACTAATTTACTTCAGCAAATGGCAGAATAAGTAAAGGTTAATGCAAATACACATCATCTATTTTTAATTAAGAATAAATAGGATATTCACTATTTGAGAGGCAACTTAGAAGGCCCAAGACAGAGGGAGATGCATTAGATCTAGTAATTAATTTCCCAGAGATCACCAAAAATAAACCACCAGCTACAGAGTATGAAGTAGGTGATACACTATGTGATATGTCTTAGACATGGCAAAAGTCAGATGGTTTTATGACAGAGTAGCGTCCAAATTGCAGCATGTGAGTTACATCTGTGCCATTTACAAACCAATAGCTCCACATTTCAACTGGATAAACCATTATTTATGTTACTTCCTACAGGTTTTCACACATTGTTGCTCTTGCAGAATGGATATTGCTTCTAAATGCCAGGAGGGCATTTCATAAATGGATGGCTGATCTCAGTACATTGCAGCCCAAAGTACATTGGTAAGCCTTCTGCTGAAATATATAAAATGACAATACTGATTGTATTGTAACAGTAACAAGCTGATTTACAAAAAGAAGTTCCTCAGGTGAAAAAATAATAAAAAATATTTATGTAACAAGAATTAGTACAACTTAAAAATGTCTATTTCAGTGTATATGAAATGCATATATATGAATACTAGTAGAGAGTATATATATATGGCCAAAGAGGTCCAAGAGAATGATGCATGATTAAAAAATAGTTCTGGAATGGACGAATCCCATCCAATCATTATTAAAAAAGTAAATATGACATCTAAACAGGTTTATTACCTTCTGGTTATTTAATGGCAGTAGGGCAAAAAAGGCAACTCAGATTAAAAAACCTTTATTCTGCTCACAAAATGAGTATGAAAAAAAAGTGTACAAAAGGCATCATATTGAATTCACCCAAAATCAGAACAGGGAATGCATTTTACAGGACAGTGTGACAGCAACCGGTCCCAGTGTGGCGAGGCAGTAAGCACAGGCATTTGCTCTGAGCCTTACTTGTTCTGAGCTCACATGTACTCCAGCAACAAGATTTAAACCCACATCCTTTGGGCCTATCCATATGCACTATCATGCCAAATCAACAATTAAGGTCCAATTAGATATATGCTTACATGTGTTGTATGATAAGATTGCATTATTAAATGAATGATGCCTGAAGGAGAAACAAGCTGCTCAGAACGAGGCAATTTTTTATTTTCTCTTTTCATAAGCCTGCATGAGCCAGTATAAGATGCCTTCCTTATTTGTGTGGTTCAACCATGAGTAGTGCTGGCCATCTACATCTCTCACTAACTCATAATTAGATACATATCCAGTAATAGACCAATTCTCTTAGATTTACTTTCTGTAAGCAATCAAGCAAAACCACCAACTTGTACAAAATACTGCTGTTTTATCAGCAAATCCTTGAGCATACAGACCTGAGCCACCAAAGAAATATGAATATTAAGGACGTTGACTTCTGGTCAAGATGAAATTTCAGTTCAAATCAATGTCAAAATACAATGCAGAAAAAAACATAGTCAAGCAGCATTTAATTCCTTTTCCTGTTTGGGGAGAGTTCAATTGAGGTCCTCAGATGAACCAAGAATCCTCAATCTGTTCAACAGTCTTGAATAATAAGTACCTCCTCCCCCCTCCCTTTTTTTTTACCTTCCTCCTCCCCCCCATCTACAATAACAGCTTTATGGTCTACAAGCCACACATGTTAAGAAGAAGCAGTGTCCAAATCCTGCTTCAACACATCACATCCCTTAGCAGTTGACAAAGCAACATTTATAAACTTGGTCTCATCCTAGTCAAAGCAGATATCATTCAGAAGACATAAAATACAGCAAGAGGGATGTCTAGTTTTCAGTGATTAATTTATGAATTTTCTGGGGGACATAGCCGTACAAAGGTCTCAAAGCCATCGTCTGTGGTAAATAGTATGTCATAATATATTTAACAAATGATAATTCAAATCACAGAAAACTATAAAGAGAAGGTTTAGAAAATGTTTCTAGATGGGAAGTTACTGAACACTTGGTTTCAACAGTTTTATTATAGCTTAGGGGTACACTCACTGCTGACTCTACAAATAAATAATTCCCCCCCTCTGTAGTAGAGGAGATTTTTGCTCACAGTAAGATTGTTCAAATCCTAGAAAATCTACAGGTCAAGACATAGAAGTTTCCATGAAAATGTCCCTGTGGATTGTCAGATACTAATGAAGGAACAGTTTCATATATGGCAGTAAGCTTTCAGAGGTTATTCAGAGCCAATAACTATAACAATAAAATATGAGCAACAGAAAATTGATTCAGCATCAGAGAAAACCTCAGGTGGTATATCATCCTGGCTCTCAGAGTTAATCACTGAAAAATACTGTAGGAAATACTGTACAGAATCCTGTACTCTATTCTACAGTGCAAAATGTCTGTTTGTAACTAAGTGGCCCATAGAACAGTGATGCTATGCTTCTTATTAAAAGGTTATTCCCTCATCTGGTATTGCTGCTAGAATCAGCATTTAAAAGAAATCAGCCAGATTTTTCAAGCTCCCTCCTCCATAGCATTACCCCCCTTTATAATATCACAAGCAGTTTTTCCTTCCCTTGATGCTCAGGTATGTGGGGTACTATATGGGAAATACCCTTATCCAACATCATGGACACCTCTCATAGAAAATCTCTCTTGTACTGCTGCCTGTTGCATTTCCCAGGAGTTAAGCTACATCACCTTTCACTGTTCAATGCTACAATTTATAGGATATTTCCCTATGGTATATATGTTTTCAGTGCTGTCTGCTTTTACTAAAAGGACTCCTCATGGTTACCACTGGGTTTCCATTTTTACAAAATCCTTAATAATGGTAATAAACTGGGAAAAATTTCAAGATTTTAGTTGGGTTTTCACATATCCTACTGCACTAACTAAATTTTAGTCTGGAATCTGTCATGTTGTTTTCAGCCCAAATGTTCAGAAAGAAATGATGTGTGTGAAGGAACCCTAAGTTCTGGATTTCTGTCAGAGGAAACCTCTGTGAATCTGCCTTTCCTTATTTCAATAGCCCTGTGTCAAAGTCCATTATCAGATTCTTTCTCTTAAATAGTTTGTTTCTGACTTGATTTTCCTTGCTGCTCCTTTCTCCCTTCTATTATTGCCACCAGCTCTTTTGGTAAAAAAAATCCCAAAACCAACCAATGAACAAACACAAAAGCCATACAGTCTCATTAAGCCTGGATACAAAGTTCATCATTTGCACTGATGAGGACTGTGCAGAAATGTCATTCTTTATGTGCAAGCAAGACACTTCAAAATCCCAGCCATATCTCTGCCTGACTCCCAGGAGATCATCCTATAACTTGTCATATTCACATTAATTAATTCAGGGCTTATTTGTTTTGTCCTAGACTTTTTCCCTCTCTTTTTTAAGGAAAGGCTACTGGATGGTAACAGTGAAAAGGGTAAAAGTCACATATACAGCATCTTCAGAAAGGTCAAGTCATTAAGAATTTGCTTATATCCTTCTTTGTGTCTGCACTTTTGGTACTGATATCAAAGTCCCAAAGCTGAGCAGGAGAGTCAACTCTCCCAGTCCAGGAGGGCACTGCATCAGCCTCCATTCATCTGCTCTGTGTAACTTGGCTCCACTCAAACTTCTCACTGAAATTACCTCCAGTTTTTAACATCACAGCCCTTCCAGTCTGTGTAAACAATTCAAAAATACAAGAAGCCATTAGTACCCCTTTAAAACATTCCATCCCTGAAACCCTTGACTACCATGACAGAGTGAAGAAAAATTTAACAGCTTTAACAATATATTATAAAAAAATTCACAATGATTACAGTGAGGTAGTGGTTATACTTGCCACCAATTCTCCAGCCATGTTGACTGTCTGTTTTAAGACTCTTCCTTATTCTTTTTATTGATTTAAGAGTATAGTGTTTGAGAACATCTATATTCCTGCTACACACAAATGATTGCAAGTAAAGATAACCATCATCAAAGAAAAAGGCTAATTTATTCTCATTTGCCCCTTGAACAATACCTGCTCAATCAGGAGAAAAATCAGGGAGAGGATGAAATAAAACTCTTCTAGAAGAAAACACTTCTACCAGCAGGAAAAATAGCCTATTGAGTTAGCTTTTACTGTTCAGTTCTGTTAAAAATGGTTTTGCCCACAGACTTCTATTTTCTCCTGGATCTCCAGAAAGATAACTCCAGCTGATGACTCATGGACCTTCCAATTTCCACCTTTTACTCTTCATCAGGCAGTCAAGAGAAATGTCCTTAACAGCTTAAAACTTTAGTTCCTTCACTAGCATTATTACTTGTCTTCAAGTATGTTTTCTCTCACCCATCCAACATCATTTCCCAGTGTTGGTGCAATACTATAGCAAAGCCCGTGGTTTACCAGTACATTTCAAATTCCTTGCATTAAAAATATTTGCTACAAAACCAACTCTGTCTCAAAAAAACCCATGGAAAAGGTGCCATTAGTCAACAAAGTAATTAATTGCAAGGACCTTTATTCTACAAAACAGTGGAAAGTGTTTCATTTTATTTTCATTTTTAAAAGATAAAATTCAGAAGAAAGAGCCATGTGAATCAGAATTCTATATTTTACTTGTACTATCATTTGTCCTAAAGTCACTGGGTTAAACTTGATTCACTCCATGTTTTAATTTTTTTGAAAAATATGATGGTGTTATTTACATAGCATCATGAGAGTGATTTTGGGACACTTACAATAACTTATCCAAGCTAGCATGGATGTTGCTTTGGTACCTTCCAAAAGCCCAACCCCTGCTGTTTTTCCTTTCACAATACCCTTTACTGATTTTAGCTTCGATTTCTGCTACTCTGAGAACCGTGACAGACATGAATGCTTTCCAGGCTGATCATGGAAGCCTCCAAGATCTCTAATTTTGCTTTTGTGAGAAGAAATGTGAGTGTTTCTGGATCTTAAAGACACCTTAGGACAGTCCTGAGCATGCTGAATTTCAGATCATTAAGCACAGTACCAAGCCAGCAGTGTCTCCAGGCTGTGAACTGCAAACTACAGGTGATGCAGACACCAGCTATAGTGCAGCTGCTCTGTAGAGTGTTATAGAGACTTTCAAAAATAAGGGTTCCTGGGGTTCTGTGATCAGCTGTGGGGAATGGCAATGGTCTTTGATACCACAACTCCCCAGGATACAACAACATCCCTTTGACACAAATCCCCAGGATATCTATCTCAGTGGTATTTTAAACAGCTGCACTTCTAACATACTTGGACTGGTCATCTTTGCAGCATGGCATCAAATAACAATGTCACCTTCTTTAACAGCCCCAGCTGAGCTGTTAGCACTTGTCTCACCCTGAAATCAGCATCCCCAGCAGATATCACCCACCCCTTGTGCAAGGCACAGGCCTTTCCACCATGTGTAGTTAATGCATTGTTCCAGCAGTGTGGGACAACCTGACAGTCATTTTCAGATAAAGGTTAAAGCCTTGACACATGCATGGTCTTAAGTACACCAGGGTCAAAACCAGACATGAACACAGATGCACCCATGGAAAATGCTTTTATCAGCACAAGTTATTTGCTTTTCTTTCCCACAGGGCAATAAACTATACTGGTAGAAGATGCTGGTAGTGCTGGTCTAATGGTGTCTGCACTCAGAGTAACACTCTGGGAGAAAAAAGTTTATATCCCTCTCAAACAGAGTTACAGCAATTAAAATAACTGCAGCCAAGTAGAATCCTAAAAAGCCATAAGCAATACACATGCAGAAAAGCTGATGATGTTTTGCTTTGGTGGACCTCGGGCCAGCTGGGAGCACACACAGGAGGGCAGCTGGTGCCAAGCCCCTGGAACAGAGTCACATCTCTCCTGGCCACCTCCCAGCCTAATCACACTTGCACATTTCAGCATTATCAGCACAGCTGCTTCTGCACCACACAGCAAACCAGCCTGGGGGTTAATTGGTTGCAAAATTAGCCCAGAAGGTAAAGAGAAAGATAAAGTTGGGAGGTCTTTTTTCTCAACTCACAGAGCTGTCACATGCAACCAGTGCTGCTGACACCTTTTGAGGGGCATTATCCTGTTTGGTTAGCAAAGGTTTTGCAACATGATGTCACAAGCATGATACTGCCTTGCCCTATCATAATTTTAAGACATTATACAGATGCATTGCTAGTCTCTCCAGCCAGACATGGACCTTCTTCCATTTCTACTCCAAGTGCACCACTCCCATCAAAACAGAGGATATATTGCAAGTCCTTTAGCACTTTAGAAACTGGTTTACATCACATCCCATTTCACTGCTCTCTATGTGTTTTGGAAATGAAACAGAACTTGTAAAACCCTTTTTACACATATATGCTTTAGCTGACTAGGTAGAGCCTCAGGTACCTGGATGTGTATCAGAAAACTCTTAAGATACCAGCCAGCAAAACTCGTGTATAATTTCAGATTATATCTGTCCTTCTTCTCTTGCAGTCTAACGACAGTTTCACTTTTCAAAATCACTTCTGCTACAGGAACACAAGACACCAATAATATCCTTGATTTCTCCTGCTCTCTTCTTATGTGCTGCATAGGTTAAAAAATGGGCTTTATCATCTTGTCAGGGGGCTTTCCATCATTTTCAGTGCACTTCTCCCTCAGAGCAAGGTTTGGCTGAAAAGCTCTCTCCTTGCAGACTCCAGACATCATCTGCAAATTGCTAACTATGAGAACATGGATATCTATCATTAGAATTGGCCTGGGTGGGATTTAGAAACCATTCAAAAGTGTCAAGCTGCAATGAAAAAACCATAAGGCTTTCAGAGCAAGTGATATGGAAATGCAGAAAACCAGGCTGCTCTTAGCTGCACTGGGAGTTCTTTCAGAGTCTCTCTTAAGAACAGCCACTGAATCTGAATCTCAGTCCTGGTCACCACGTCCATGAAGCCAATGTTGTATCTTCCTGCTCTGGACAGCAGCTCAAATATTTACTAACAATTCAGTCAGAATAATTTTGGAATTCCTTTATACATTACACTATTGTTCTAGTTCTGACATAACTTACTTGATTGGGAATTAAAGCACTAAACCTCTGAAATTCAGTAAAATATGAGACAATACTTCATATATAGGGGCAAAATTCCACTTGAACAGTGCTCTCTATTTGCTGTGAGGAAGTCTCTAAATTCTATAGGTAAATTCTGGAGACAAAAAGTAAAAAATTGATAGGATTATCTGTTCTGCCTCCCTTCAGCAGACAGCAAACTCTTGTCTAAGTTGAGTGGTCATGGTTATGTGGCCAGCTCATACTTTTTATCTGTAAGTTATTAAAGCCTTAAATAAACCAAAGGACAGCAGGCCACCCAAGTGTATTAGCTGACATTAATGGAAAGATAACATAAGCCTCTCTACCCCTTGGGAACCAGAAATTTCGTAGCTTAAAATGCAGTTTTCTCATACCTTCCATTAACTTCAGCCAAAATTGTGGTGTCTTAAAACTTCCTAATTTAGAGACTTGAGTTAGAAGCTTTCTCAAGCTGTAGTGCTGAAAATATCACCTCATACATGAAAGGCACAGACAAAATGTTGAATGGCTCAGTAGGCAACACACTCCAATACTGCTTACCAAATGCAGATGATTTCTTCTTGCAACACAGTCCATCAATATCTTCACTTCTTGGGCACCACCTGTGACAGAAAGGAACTCCTCTGCAGGCTGAAGAATCTCACAGTCTAGAGACCACATTCTTGCTGGGTTCAGAAAAGCACTCTTATTGACAATATTTCAGGATTTTAAAAGCACCAGATATTGTAGACACCCAAGGAGTTTTGTAGAGGTCACAAGTGAAATTGGGAGTCACTGGGAAAAATTAGGTGCTCCCATCCTTCTTTTCCCTGAAGTTATGACATAAGGATTAAGTTTTTCGCCTTTGTAGAATGAGTCAGTATCAGTTTTGAAAAACTTGATGAAGAACTCTCTAAGCCTTGCTTCTTCCTGCCATAAATTTTGACACACTGAGAAAGATGAGCCATACTACAAAAACCAAACCAAACAAAACAAAAGAAAAAAAAAACCAAACCAAACAACAAACTAAAAAAAAACCCAAAATAAAATAAAATTTAAAAAAACCCAAATCAAACCAAACCAAACAAACAAACAAAAAAAAACACAAAACAAACAAACAAAAAAAACAACAAAAAAACCCCAGCCAAACGAAAGGTCTCCAGAATAATTCCTTTTGTTTCCCACTATAGCTTGAAAGAGCAGTCATATTGCAGACCTTTTTTATTGAACCTTAAGGCATTTAAAGAAAGATGCAGGTGTCACACTTTGAAAAGGATATTGGGTTCTGAAGAGCATGCAATTACAAGGCACATACCCACATGTTTACCGAAGTGTTTGTATTTGATACTTGTGTAGGATATGACCTGGCTGGTTCCTGTCTAATCCTGAGTAAACTGGATGAATGTCCAGTATAACAGAAAGAACAAAAACATCAAAACCAAACCAAACTAAATCAAACCAAAGCAACAAAAAGGTGTTTACAATTTAAGTAGTTACTGAAAAATAGTTGATAACACCTGAAAACAGAGATTTTTCCTTTCATCCATTCTTTTCTTGTACTGTGGTGAAGTAATATTACATATAAGTGTTCAACACAGACTAATTTGTTCATTTAAGTAAGAACTAGCATGTCTGCTTGGCATAGTCAATGAATGTTTCAGCAGGAGGGAAGGAAATCTATAAATATGGAATTTTCTATTTTGTAATACAACAACTGTTCAACGGGACATGAACCCAGAAGCTGGGAAATATAACAATCTCCCTTTCCTCCCTGCACAGCCTGGTGCTGAGGTCTTGGGCTTTAGCTGGCTCCAGAGCAACTGCTGGAGGGATGCTTGGAGCATCCTGCCAAGGCAGTGCCACACAGCCAGGACTGTGGTGCTACCAGTAATGAGATATCTTTGGGCCATATTACCCTTAAATGAAAAGAGATGCTGCCTCTACTGTTGGCAGCAGAGGACCTGAACAATCACAATTTTAATTGTGCTTACTGTGCTGCTATTTAAAGACATAAAGAGACAAATTTCCAATCTGTCTTTCCTGACCCCAAGACCCTTCCTATTTCAGATTCACTTTGGTGCTTCTGCCTTAGGTCAGATGAATACAGACGTCTCTACCTCTCTGTGACCTAACTGCTCACACAATTTAATTTGTGGATTTGTACTGGCAGAATAAGAGGTCAGTTCCTGAAATCCCAGCCTTAATGTGTCCCGTTGACAGCTTCTCAGATATTGCCTATCTGCTACCCATAAGACAGTGCCTGTATTTTCTCCTCATACCAGTAACAAACCTCCCTTCGTTCTCTAACCTGTCATCTTTTTGCCCTGTGAATTTCCAATAACATCCTGAAAGAAACAGCAGAGGCTGAATGAAAGAGCTGAGAAAATACTGCAACCAATGCTCCTGCATAATCCTCTAAACCATGGCATATATTAATATAAATCTATAATGAGAGCAAATCCCTGGAACAAAACAGCACAGGTTTTCCCTTGTCTATTTGTTTGGGTTTCTCTTTGTCACTCCATGTATGCTAATATAAAAGACTGTGAGCAGAGGTACACATCCAATGCATTACTCTCAGCTAATGCATGCCTATGAGGCATTCCAGCTGCTCCTTCAACCTGAGCTGTTTTGTAATGCCTGTGAACCTTGTTTGAGCTGGCATGATATAGTATCTGGAAGAGCAATTTAATGCAATCTCTCATCTATTTCACTGATTGCAACCATTTAGTGCAATCTTAAAGAAAGATGATTAGAACTCTCTGGTTCTTAATGCTTAATTTATTTACATTCATGTCAGCTAGAGAGCCATTTCATTCATCTCCTAAATGATAGCATAAAATCATTGAAAAATGATGTGCAATAAACATTATTATTATACTGCTTTCCTCACTAGCAGATAACAACTGCTGTCATTCGTAACACTGATTGACCTATATGGCACTGGTCTTTAAATTCTAGCCATAATAAAACACATTACATGCACAACCATTCTGTATTGATGCCTGGCACAATAACAGGTTTTGAGTTAAAATAAAATTCAAGCACAACTGGCATTTCTGTGCAAGTAGGTTGAAACACAGCCACGCTGTGAAAGCAAAAAAAGACATGGCACATAAATGTCATATTAGCTGAAAAGAAAGGGTGAATTTTTGGAACCAGGACTGCATCCTAATTGGCACTTCTGGTGCTGTTGCCTGGTGCAGAGGCATTCAAATTAGGCTGAACAAATGCCACATTTGCATTTCCGGTAAGTGATAACATTTTTCACATTTCTCATGCAACTCTCAGTTAAAAAAGCACACCTGAAAAGTTGTCTAAATTAGTCTGCCAGGAGAAATTACTTGATAGCAATTCTCATTGGCAGAATTGTGAATTTTTTATAATAATAGCCTTGATTCAAGGTAAAGAAGCCTGCCAACAACATTTGGGGGTTTAAAATTAGAGCAATACCAGAAGTTTAAGTGCCTGAAAAATATACCTTCTAACAAAGAAGCAAACAGCCTGTGCCATCAAACACTAAGTATTTAACTAAGTTTCCAGTAAATGAAGATACTCAAGAGTATAAATTTTATTTTTTAAATAACATAATATAGCTGTTTTTTGATTGCAATGTTATCAAGTGCTATTTCTTTCATTTGATAAAAATCAAGTTTTTCATATTATTACTTCTTTCAGATGTATTGTACCATTAGGAAAGAAGGTACCCATTTTCCTTGGTCAAGTCAAGGTATTGAATAATTGAAAGGTACTCGTCATTCCAGCTGTGCAATATGGCTTCTAAGTTTCCAGTAAAAAATTGGACACAAAAATAAGTTACTCTTGTATAATGCATGGCTATGTGTAATAAATAAATAAATAAATATAAAATACATAAATAAATTAATTATAATTTTAATTATACTTCCTCCCAGACATAACACTGACTAGACCTATCAAGTTCCTCTAGCAAAGAAATTGGCATCAAAAAGAATCTCCCCTTCAGGAAAAGACTATGTGAAATGGGCACTTTCTACTTGCACCAACTAAAAAACATCTTACTTTTCAAATTTACAACATTGAAAGAGACAGACATAAAGATGGAGGAAGGGAGGGAGGGAGGGAGGGAGGGATGGATGGATGGATGGATGGATGGATGGATGGATGGATGGATGGATGGACTGTTTTCTCCACATTATACTAGCTTGCCCTCTGAATTCCAGTTAAATTCCAGCCTACCACACATAAGCAAGCTCTGGATTGTTGGTGAAGTTGCCCAGGTGCCACTGTATTTTCTAGTAAAACCGGTATTACCCATAAAAACTGAGCCTAACTCTGACTACAGGCTGCACTTCCACAGATGAAAAGCAAAGGAGCAATCCATTTCATTTGATGGAGGCTGAAAATACTGCACACAAAATTAGTCAAGTATAATTAAAAAAAACCAACAAAACTACCTAAACCATGATGTACTTTAAGTTCTTTATCAGAGAGCAAGTTAATACTAGTATAATAGGGATACTTGAAAATTCACAAAGAACTAACTAAATCAGGGTTAGTAAGTAGTTCCCATCATTATTTTTCTATATTTATTTATCCTTATGCTTGATGATATTATTTCTGTATACTTACACACATACATACACTTCTGTGGCAGAAGGGGGTAAAGGAAGAGTTCTGAGAGAAAGGAGATGAGCTTGCAGATCAAGATGGTGGTGACATGAGCGACAGTCATATGGATCCCTCAGCACTAGTCCCAGCTCTGTGAAGTGATGGCTTTCTGGTATACAGGCTCATGTCTGGTATACAGGCACTCATTTAGGTGAATGCCTAAACGTTCACTTCCATGCAGGAAGGGGAATGATCTTATAAAGCTGTACTCTCTGCTCTTCAGTAACCAGAATCCCATACTCCTTGTATAATGCCATTTCTGTGACATAATTCTTGAACTATCAGGATCAATAAATAGCTATAAATTCTTATACAGCCACATAAAAGTAGCTCAAAACCACAAACAACCTACTCCAGACATTTGAGTTTCAGTCTAGACTCAAAGTTGTACAAATGGTATTGACTCTTTCCTTATAAATGTTATGGTGTCTCTTACAAAATTTAATGGGTTACTCTTAAAATTCTGGATCTTCTGTCCTCTAGGAAGCCCTTCTTGGGACTACTGGGATGGGAGGTTCACAGCAAAGGTGGTTCAGGACTTGGTGCTCCCACATCTCTTTGCAAAGCACTTAAGAAAACCTCATCTGGTACCAACAGGGAGCTCTGGCACTTGTCAGTATTCATGCCTGACTTACATTGCATCAGCTGAAAAAGAACAAAACAAGAAATGTTTTTCTGATGTCCTCTCAGTGTACCTAACTTACATACGCTACCCTGAGTGTCTGAGGGCACCAACTCTGGGGGTACCTTTGGGATTTAATTCTCCCAGTTATCTTTAAGTCTCTCAGGATTCTTTAAAACCCAGGAAAGTTTGCTCAAAATACCCAGGTCTTCAATGACCTCTTTGCTGGGTAGATCCACCCTGTCACTGCACAAGAACAACTTGTTTTCTATTGAAAGTAATGGTTCATCTGTCTCAAGTGAATTTAGAACAACTTTTGTTGCCTTGGCATTAGGTTTAGAGTGGGTTTCCCACTTTCCTCCATTTTGCCAGCAGAAAGGAGAAAGAACACTACTCCAGCTGTGCTGCCTCTCGAGTGTGGTGTACACATCAGCACCAAGAACAGCTTTCAACAGCTGAATAACAGTCTTAAACTGGAGAAATTAAATTAGGACTGGAGGATATTTGATGTAAAAGAAAATCAATTTTCCTGGTTTCCAACGACCATTGCTGCCTTCATCCAGCTGGACTAAAACAGCCTAACAGCTCCAGTTGTGCTTGTTCCTACTGCATCATGCTTGCTCAGTGGAAGAGTGGATTCAAAAGCACTGGCACCAGCAGTGTGCAGATCAGCAAGACTGTTAATGCTTTGTGATCACTACTACTCTGAGTACTAACTACCCTGATTGCTACAGTTGTGGAGGGGGCTTTCTGTTAAAAGCAGGTTTTGGTGACAGGTTAACAAATTCAGATTATGTATCAGAGGTAAGGGAGTAGTGGAGGGTTCCATTAGTCAGTCAAGCTGCTCTGAACTGGCAAAGACCAGGAATGTACAACTGTGCCAGCCAAGCAGGGAGTATCTCTGCTTCCACTCTCCTACAAGTGGCATTCATTTGTTCTTCCCATTAACTCCTATCCCACCCTTCCTGACTACTTAGGCTATGGGCACATGAATATGTTGACTTTTGCAAGCTATCTCGATTTTTAAGAGCTGTAAATGACAACACAACTCTTAAAAGCATTGCAGGCTTACCTGAAGAGCAGCAAAAACACAGTGGATGAGTTGGGGCAAATCATGTCACACTTCCAATCACTTGCACAGTGTAATTTGCTGCAGGTTTATGACTTCAATGTCAGCTCCTTGCTCAGGGGTGCCTAGTCTTACAAAGTCTGTGCTAGTCACACAGCAAGATTTAATGTCAATAACTCTACCTCCCAAATCCTTGTTATGTGTGTGCTGTGGATAGCAAAGGATGGAGCAGGGAAAAAGGCAGCAACTACTCTCTTAAGCTCCTTTTGAAGCTTCTGGTATTTCATGGCTATCCAAGTGCCAATTAGGACTCTGATTTAAAGTTTCAGCAGTCCCCAAGGACAATAGCAGCCACAGCAGAAAGCAAATACTCGAGTTTTCCTTTGCCTTACACTGATCAAGAGAACACTGATGCCAATACATTTTCTCATTTCTCTGTGACTATTATTTGCAACCAAAAAATAACTTCTAGGGAGAATCAGGCAGAATGGTGAATTGGGCTCAGTGTGTTTCATTCTTGGGAAACAAATGAAATTATTATATTGTGTCAACCACAACAAGGCTGCAGGAGTCAACCTACATGGACAATTCCTTTTATTCTGTATAATAATTCCTTTTTACATTGTACACATAAGCAGATAAGCCCTTCTTCTTACCAAATTGGCTCTTTTTTCTCCATGTTTTATAAATTGTTGAGAAGAATAGGCAAATTGTGGGCCTGGAAGCGTACATGGTTCTGTTTTGTATGAAGCATTGTGACCTTTTTCTGCTCTCCAATAACCAAAAAGTGTCTTGCTTTTAAAAGTTCAAACTTGTCATGTTGTTAATCCTGGAAGATGACAAGAGCACACCATATATTTGAAAGATAATGGTTGGAAAATAAGAATGATATTAACATTCAAATTGATTAACCTTTGCAGGGATGTTGTATTATACTGGCAGAAGATAGGCTGAATATAAACAATACTATTTCAGGATTCTAGGTGAAGCTGTCTGATTCACCATAGATCCAGTTCTTCCCTCTAGCTCAGAGGTAAATTTGACCCCCTTATGGCAACTGCTGCCTCCTCCACTGTTTCCTTTACCATGCTTTAAGGCATGACACACCTTCAGACCACTACTATCCAAGCAATGGTGCCCAGGATGGAAGACCAGGGCAGTAGAAACCTTTTGACAATCTCTCTAGGGGCTTTACAGTTTTCATTCCTGACTGGCATTCATTGGAGCATCCTGCAGGTATGGTCCCACCACAGGTGGGGGTGCTGCAGCTCAAGCCAGAAACATTCCCAGTGTACCTTTGCTGTGGCATCAGCCAGCACTGGACGCAACTGCCAGGTGATGCTACTGGTGCCTGCTTCCTTTGGAATACCTGAATTCAGCTTTTTGAGTGCTTCTTTGGTCCTCTGGTGCAAAATCATCAAGCTGAACTTCAAGGCAATTGTGTTAGTCTCATCTCTCTATCAAGCAAGGAAACAACAAAGCTGCTTGAAGCTATTCCCCAGTCAGGCACAGAGTCCAGCTGAAAGTAGCCAAGCCTTCTTTATGCAGAACTAGAGGGTAAAAATGGTCAAAATTGTTAGTGAAGATATTTGAAAAGGTTCCAAGATTTCTGAAATTCATCACAAAAAAATAATACTACTATTGTCGTATCTGCCATTTAGTTTGGGCACCAGAATTTGGATTGTTATGAGTTTCAATTTTTTTTTCTTTAAGAAAAATCTCTTCTTTTAGAGAGAACTATGTCTCCTTTCCTTTAAAATCAGCAACCAGGAGTGCAAAATTAAGAATGAGAAACCTCAGGTGCCTGAGAAAGACAATGGAGGCAGGTACACATAGCAGCTTATCCCATTTCCTATTCTGAGTCCATGTTTAAGAGTAGGGTCACACTGCACTAAGCAGCATTGTGAACCGAAGGAGCAAATGGCAACAATGAACACATCTCAGAAAGAGAAATAGGAATTAGGGAATGGGAGCTGTCCTGGAGAAAAAGTGAAAACTGCACCAACTTTATTGTTCTGTTTATGTCTTTAAAAGGGGGCAATCCAGAATAGTTAGGAGGGCAATGATAAGGTACTTCATTTAATTGGAAAACAATCTACTTTGCACAGATTTCACAAAAAGACAATCTCTACTTACTTAAATCCAAAAATGTTTTGCCTCTAGGCTTGTGCTGCTTACACTATCCTTGGTAAACAGAAAAATGACATCATTTTTTTCATTACCTAGAAAGAAGCAGTCAAGGAAATAAAGCCCTGGCTAATAGGCCTGCCTAAAAAAAAAAAAGTAATATGCAGAAGAAACCTGGCTAAACTTAAAAGGTATTCAGCTTCTTCTCCAACCTACAGACCAACTGCCTTCTCAGGCCATAAACTGTGAGAATGGGAACAACTAGAATCTGAGAGTGCTTTTACAATTACTATTTGTAGAGTAAATACTTTTTCAAAGATATTACCATTACATGTCAAACTCAGATTAAAAAGATGAAACATAAGATTTTTATTTATAAGTAGTATTAAATAATCTCTGGCTATTTTTAATGTACAGAAAACTTATATTGGAATTTAGAATTTGTATTGTTAAAGCTGATGTTACTAGCCAGACAGAAATACTTAAAAAACATAAATGAAACCATGTACAAGGAACTAAAACTGCATAGAGCTCAGATCCTGTTTCTATTTAAATTAATAATTTCCCTCCCCGCCAAATTTCTAGACACATAGTTGAATCTGGGAACTCTGTAGGCAGAGACTTATCTGGTACAGGTCATCTTTATTTTCTGTATGTTATTCACTGCCAACCTCCACCCCATTATCCTGGTTTCAGTCCTCTAATGGGCACCAACAATTTAACAGAAAGGTTAGAGGACAAAGTGTACTTCATTTCCTCACTGTGCTAAAGACCAGGGTGAGAAAGGGAAAGTCTAAGGAACACAATCCCCAATCCACAGCATTATCAGATCATAGAATCACCAAATCATAGAATCATAGAATCACAGAATCATAGAATATGTTGAGTTGGAAGCACCATTAATTCAAACTCCTGGTCCTGCACAGAACACCCCAAGTCACACCCTGTGCCAGAGAGGACCAAACAATTTCTCCTTGAACTCTGTCAGGCTTGCTTCTGTGACCACTTCCCTGGGGAACCACTTCCAAAGCTCTGGGTGAAAATTTTTTTCCACATGTCTAACCTAAACCTCCTTTGATGCAGCTTCATGACATTTCCTCTAGACCTGTTAAAAGAGTCAAGGGATTGGCACTTTCCCTCCTATTCTCCTTTTGGGGTACCAGACAACAAAAATCAGCTACTGAACTACAGCCAGCACTACACAACAGCTGCTAAATATATCACCCTGTTTTTCTTTGATACTTCTCAGGGTACTTCCATATTGTGAATTCTTCTCAAATTGCAATCATGGTAACTTTCTTTCATGGTATTAATAAGCCAGGGTATTTGCAATTCTTTAATAATTTAGGCACCATCTGACCGACCATCTTCTATGAAGGTCATCAATGTTTTTTTTCGTTTTCTGAATATACAAAAGGTTTACACTTGGGCTACCCATTATTTTCTTGTATTTTTCTCTTTGTCCTAAATTCCTACTCTATTTTTTACCCCTGCCCACTTCCCAATGATCACATGCAATGTCCCCTTATAAATATAAGAATTATACCCATATATCCCAAGGCAGTGCCCTTTCATCTCATAGCTACTGAAAGTGGACTAAGGGCCTGTGTACAAAAAGGAAACTGCACAATACTGCACCTAAACATCCTGTGACCTGGTGGTCTCTTTCTCCTAAAGAAAGGGAGAATAAGAAAAAAGTAGCATATTTATATCACTGTATTTCAGTGCCTCCTAAGACCCTCCTGTCTTTCATCAGGCAATGAAAATTTAATGGTTGCTGATCTAAAAAAAGTTGTAGAAGTTACCACACACTTCACATTCATCAGTATCGTCAAGAACTGAAACTTTGTTATTGCAGTTATTTTTCTTGCTTCTCTTGCTATTTCTTTTCCTCCTTCCTATTCTTTCTCATGCTTTCAACAGGGCATCAAATTTCTTCTCCCTTCCTGTACCAAGACTGCAGAACCCCATCCGAACCCCCAGCTGAAACATTACCTATCCATATGGAGGCCACTGTTTCCATGTGTGTTGCTGAAATAACTACCTGGCAGCTGGTAACCAAAGTATCTTCCTGCACTGGGTGCTGCTCAATAAACAGCGCTAAAGAGTAGAAAACTGAGATCCATGATGTACTCCTGACACCTCAGCTTGTGACATTCAGTGTGGGAACAGGTGGAATTCAGGTCTATTTGTCCCACATGACTGCAAATTTGTCACTGAACACCTGTCCAGAATGGCTGTGAACTGCAGGACAGCAGTAGCTCTGCACTAGAGACAAGGCTGGGCAGAAACTACTTGCTGCTCTCTCTCCTTGCTCCAGCTTACAAATTGTTGTCAACACATACAAATAGCTGGCTTCTAGTTCAAAATCATCCACTGTTCTTCTGAAAGCATCACTGAAAGCAAAAGTACTGTGAGTGAATTCCTGCCTTCTGTGCATAATGTAAAAATGCAGCATATTGTTAGTATTCCCCTGCAGATGGCTTGTAACAGAAAAATGTGGAGTGAGAAAGGGGCATGTAAGGCCTCCCTTTCACACCTGTAAGGCCATGGACTTTCCTGCAGCTCCCTGACCCAGCCAAAGGAGCAGCCCCAGCAGGTTCCCTGCCGTGAAGGACAAGCCTAGTGCTCGCCAGAATTACAGTATCTGTGTGATTCCCAAGGCAAGAACATCTGTCTTTCTTCCTTTGCCCGTGCTGGGCTGGAAGGAGACAGTTCTTGTTTTCAGTGGGTGGGAAACAAAACCTCATTTCTTAATAATACAACATATAAAAATGTCCCTTCAGTGGGCAGGACTTCTGTGGTTATGCATCAGCAAGGTTGTGAAAATATTTTTAACTTCTCTGACAAACTTCTTTCCAGAGTGAGAGCTACATAGAAGTTATTTTATAAGTGTAGTGATTTCCTGGATATTTTTTATTTATATAGTGATATATATGAAATTACTGATATTTCTGTGTAGCATCAGACACAGCTCACATACTTCTAACAAATGAAACTGTGTTACTAGGTGTATACTGTGAATTGCCTGGAGATACTACCACAGGACTGTGTGTTTTATCATGCAAGTTGAAAAGGAAATTGTTTCCTTCCCTTGTTGACTGCAATACACAAGAAACTCTGTAAACTCCCAATTACAGCTGCCACTTTTGCACATTCCCATGTCAATTCAAAGAAATAAAATGGATTTTTGGAATCATTATAATCTGAAGCAACTGGAAAATATGTGAGTGGAACTGGTGTAAAGGTGGAGGAAGAAAAATGCACCAGGATACATATAGTAAAAACACATCTTTTTTGAAGTTTACTGCTTACATGCCTTTTGATGGAGAGGGATGCAGCAGCTGAGATGAATGATACAGTGTAAATGTGAAATCAGTCATGCTTGGTGTGCTGTGTAATGCCAAGGTTTCAAATCTCCGTTAACAGCTCCTGTACATCAGTTTTGACACTAGCTGTTCAAAAGCCACAGAATCACCAGTGCCCCAAATGTCAAAACACAGACAGTAGAAATTGCGAACGACAATTGCAATGCTTTCTTAAGAAATTAAAATAAAAGGCTGAGGAGCCCAGCAAAGTAGCCAGACTATCCAGCCAACAAGGCTTTTCCCAGTCAAAAGAATCTCCAGTCTCTGTGTCTGTGGAAGAGAAGGTATCCCAACACCTTTTGCAACAGCTACCCAAAAGCAATATAAAATTAGACCAGTGTGGAAAATTTAAGGGTCAGTATTTCACTTACCACATTTTTCTACATTCCATTATGAAGGGCAAATTCTTTTTTCTGGCAGCTGAATATATGAAGGAAATTTTAAAGAAACTATGGGCGCATTCTAAAAGCACACACAAATGCATGACCTTCAGGAGTCATAAATTCATCTTAAACATCTGAGATGAAGACTTATTCTCAGAAAAGTGGATGGCAGATTTGATTTCAACGGAGTATGGATTCCACTCTGTCAGATTTCCTAAAAAGCTTCAGGTTGATTTTATTTGCAGGTCAGGTTTCTAAGCCTGCAAGGTGCATTCAAGTTACATTTTCATTTTTTTTCCCTATAGAAGAGTTAAGAAAAATTACTTAGATTTTTTTAAGAACTGAAATTCTCATTAAAAAAAAAAACAAAACAGAAATACAGATCTGGAACTTTAACATATGCCCCATTTGAAACACAAAATCGGGCAACATTTATAGTTCAGAGTATTAAAATCTGCCTAGTTAATAAACTTTAGCAGGAAAGAATGCACTAGTATTGTCAACCCTGCTGAAACTTGTGTTGGGTTTTGTTTGGGTTTTTTTTTTTTGCTTTTCAGTAATGGGGTCTAAAGTAACCTGGTAAAATAAAAAGCTGAAGTTTAATTTTAAAACATCTTTTTGGGATATGGTAAATGAGCCTTGCTCCTGACCTGGTATGCACCAACGTCAGGAGTTTTAAAAAGTCAGCAACACAATTTACTATTCATCTTACCAAGACAGGATTTCATATGGGGATAAACTCTCATCTACCAAGACAGGTAATTTTTTTTCAGCAACCACTATGAATAAAAGTTGTGCAGTGTTAAAAATAATAAAAAACACATCTATTACATATAAAAATTTTCAAACTGCAACCATTGGTATAGGATTTTCAAATTTAGAGAACACAGGAGTGCAATAGGTTCTACTATATATATTTTTAGGAATGTAAATTCCATTCAGAAACACACAAGTTAAAGTCATTACAACCTACCAAAATGTAGGTTTTGTAGGCTATTAAGAACCAAAAACTGTCTTCAAAGAGATTCGGAAAGAAAAAAGGAAAATATTTTAATTGGTCAACCCAAACCATTACTTGAGTCAAAAATTCAAAATGACCCACAGGACTACATGAGGGTAAACAAGGCCCCCAGAATGTGCTCACATTGACTGTGAGATACACTAGTAACTTGTAACCATGTTGAATTGCTTCTCTTATCTGTTTCTCAATTTCTGCTTTCCTATCTCTCAATAAATCTGATTAACTTGTGCTTGCTTAGTCAAGGGCAAAGGAAAGAGGAGATGGAACTGGCTAGGATTGAAAAAAAAAGGAAATGAAAAAGGCAAGAAATAGAAGTTAGCTTATTTTTTTAACCTTCTGTACACTATGACACTTAACATCATGAAACTGAAAACAAAAAGGGTTTTGGAAAAGCTCAGAGCAAATACTATAAAAACAAAGGAAAAAAATCTGCTTCAGATAAAATATTTTTCTGAGCCTTGTGGCCAGATTACATTGTAATAACATAAGCAGAAGCAGGGGTTGATTTTTAAATTACCTGTTGGAACTCCAGTCTAACCAGCTGTAGCTGTAACTAGCTTAAAAACTTGGAAGCTTTTTTCACTTTGAAGAGTTACAGAGTTAGACACCAGTTCTTCATACTGTTGTATAAGCCTTTATGTCATGACTGCTGAAAAGAATTCTTCTGAATACACTTTAGACACAGGCATGGAAACAAAATACAGAAAGTAGGGGGTTTTTGTTTGCTTTAATCCCTTGAACAAGAAATCACAGCCTGAGAGGAGAGGTTAAAATGCAGTTTTCAAACCCTGCATTCACTCAGGGTGCAGCATTACTGTCAATTGTACTCATGGCTGCCCTGTAATGGAATTTATTTAGGATTTCTACGTTTTATAATTAAAAAAAAAATGAAAACAAAAGAAAACAAAGCAAACAAACAAAAACAAAACAAAACAAAACCCAAACAACCAAAAAAAACAACAACAAAGAAACAAAAAAATAAAACCCAAAGCAAAACTCAAAAAATTAATAAAGAAAATCCATGCCACTTGATCAGGTTCACCACCACACTTTTTAGAGACTACTCCATATGATCTTTTGTCTATCTCCACTCCTCCCCGTCTGTTCAAATGGAACAGTGCCCACTCACAAATTGGACAGTGCCTGTTGCAGAGATGGCAGATGCAGAATGAATACTTGAAAACAGGGAAAAAAGTAGCTTACAGACTAAAGCAGCATGCCAGCGAGACACAGCTGCATTGCAGAAAGCACATTAAAAGAAAAAGCAACCTACACAAAACCCTCCAAGAAATAACTGTGGCTAACTCTTAAAACGATGTAGCTGAATTACAGCTGCAAAGCAGACAATTGGCTCCTCAGCCATGCATGTGAGTGCATTGACAGGCCAGCAGGTACTGGCAGCACAAAGTCATTGGGAGTTAAGGTTTGCTAGATGCATTAATCAAGGAATAAAATCTTTTTAGCAGGTCAGATAAGAGGGTGCATTATTTTCAGTGTGCATCTCAGTGCCCAAGGAAGTCCTGGCCAAGACTGCTTTATCCCTGCTAACATTCCTCCTGCCTCAGCTCATCTGGTACTTGGGTGTTAGGCTGCAAACATGACTAGATCTGAGAAGAAACATTTCCTTCATATTTTACTGTACCAAAGCCGCAGGAAATGTCATTTGCCCACACTTTTACTCCCTCAAATATTGAAATCAATATTTTATTCAAGTCTATTCAATTTTCTTGTCAATAATTGCAAAATAGCATATTCTATTGTGCTATAGGAAAATGAGGGAAAATAACAGGGACATGAAGGCAAAATTAAGGCACTGAAAAGTGCACCCAGGAAAATGCCAGACATAGTGATGCTCCCCACTAACCCCATCCAAGAGTGTGCACCTGTAAAAAAGTACGTTTACAGATTTCCTCCAGATGCTGTGAAAATGGACTCAGGGCAATATAAAAAGCAGCCATTCAGATATATAACCAGGGTCAAGTCTTGACAGAAGTTCAGGGAAAGATGTCTAGAAGAAGAGAGCAACTTTTGCTGATGGCTGAGGAGGTGGCAATGACCTATGGAACTGCTGCTCTGCCAGATGAGAGGTGAACTCAGAGGCAGCATTTGACTGTTTTATGACCACACTGTAACTTCATGTAAGTAGCTGAGACAGATACTGTTTAAATTTTAGGCTAGGTGGTAAAACTTTTAGGCTCAATCTAATGACTGCACAGTCCTAACCAATTTCTGTGGCCTACTGGAAAACCCAGCAGCTGTCACTGCTTCCCTTCCACTACAGCTTCAACTCTATGTCCTTTTGCCTTAAAGTGGCAAAAAGCAACTGGATAGAGAATACAGTTTTAAACAGGAAAGAGTAATTAAATGCTAAATTTCTACCAGCAGAAATCATTTAGTATTAATAACTTCACTTCATAATTTACTTTGCATGACAATAGTAGCCTGATATTCTCATGCTGTGATAAGCAACAGGCTCCTCTGCCCTGGGGATTATAAAATCAAAACAGACAAAAGAGAAAAAAAAAGAATAATATATGGAGAGATTAAGTGAATGTCCAAGGTCACAGAAACCATGTGCCAAAGAGGATGGAGCTGAACCGAAGGATGTGGAGCCACACTGCAGCTGTGATTATTTTAGTATTCCTGAAGCAGACAGCCCTGAGGCAGCACAGCAAAAGGAAGGTGTATTATGGATTTAACTTCCATCTGAGGATAAGCCAAATCAGCCATCAGAGCAGGGTCTGATTCATCTGCAATCCAGAAGGTGGTCTGTCAGCCATCACAGCTCCACAGTGAGGGGTGAACGCAGTAACTGACATCTTTGGTGGCATCATTTAATTTGAACTTTTAAACCAACTCTGTCATGAATGCTTCTGAGACAAAAGAAAAGTAGATGAATGTCACAGCCATGTTAACCTGGAGTGATGTTAATGTTTATTAACCCAAAAAGGTTTGGGGAGCATTAGGAAATAAAAACAGGCCTGTGTCCTGCAAAGTATTTTTTTTCCTGCCAAAACCTTGTCTCACTTGATTGTTTGCCACCATGATTGTCACTTAAACCATTGTTTCTCTTTTTGTCACTGAATGTCTAAGCATTTTAAATATCCAGTGATGTTTACTTACTTGACAACAAAGAAAAGACAGGAACAGGAGGTGCTGTTTATCTGCTTTTTTATTGTTGGAGTATTAGCAGGTTATCAGTATCTCTAAAACCTATAGCAATTTGATTTTGAAATTGGTTTCATTGATGCCCTTTTCACCTCATTTCTCAGGAGATTTGGAGTCCCATTCTCCTTTGATTCTCTTCCTCTGACCCTAGGGAGATTGAACAGATACTAGGTTCACATGTAATGCTCACTAAAAACTCAAGAAAATCTCCAACACTGTCTATGTCACAGCTTTGTTTTTATCAGTCTCCTGGCTTGTTTATCATCTACTCAACAAGGTACATACCTAAATGAGATAGTGATCTTTACTATATTTACAAAACCATCCAAGAGCTGATTATTAAATTATGTGCTGCAATCATCTGCTACTGAAATTCAATCACAAATGTAAATAGAAGCTGTAGACAACAAATTCAACCATGTTCTCGCTCACATATTTTGAGCAGCTGTATATTGTTTTTCTCCTATTGACTAAATCTTTAATGCATAGATACATCCAACTTTGAGCACTGTCTTTTGGATCAGAATAATACTAATGATCTTCTGTGTTGCCTTTGACATTTGATCAGGCAGAACAGAAGATCACATTAAATCATCCAGACTTGAAAAAATTGTCTTAGGACACAAAGATACTAAAATGCATACTGGGTACTCCTTCTGCAAGGGACAAGGGCTGAGCTCAACCCTGTAGAATTACAAGTACCTGTGCCCACCCAAGAAAGCTTAAAATTGATCCAGTGTTGATAAATCAGTGAAAAATATTGGCTGATAATTTTGGGTTACCTACAGTACAAACAACAATAAAATCATGCCCTTCATTTAAAGCACAGTTTCTGATCATGTCTCTGGTTTTGCACAGGACTTTCAACAGTTTTCTTTGCTTGTGGAGGAGGTAATGGCTTGTAGAAAATGAGTCACTTTTCTGCATCCACAGGAAATCATTAATTCTGCTGGGCTCCCTGTCCTTGTATTGAAGCTGTTTGCCTATTTATTTTTACCCCAGAAACCCATACACAAAGGAATCTCGGTAATACTGCAGAGAAACATCTCTAGAATGCATGTATTTTATTTCATCCACTTATTCACATCATTTCTCACTGCATTTCCACTATTGAAACAAATTTTTGACTCAAAAGGGGTAGGAAAGGGTTTTTCACCCAGAGGGTGTTTGGGTTCTGGCACAGGCTCCCCAGGGCAGCTCCAAGGCTGACAGAGCTCAGGGAGTGTTTGAACATTGCTCTCAGGCACAGGGTGTGACTCTTGGGGTGTCCTGTGCAGGGCCAGGAGTTGGACTCGATGATCTTTGTGGCCTCCTTCCAACTCAGGATGTTCTAAAATTCCATGATCCTAAGAAAGCTTCTGCTATTAGAGTTATCACTTAACCAGCATCTTCTGAAACCTACCTTCAGATAGACTCCTACAAGTTACAGCCAATTCTATAATGATATCATTTTATAACACATAATTGTGAATCATCTTAGATAAAAAATAAACAACAAAACTAAAAATATCCATTCTTCTTCAGCCCAGAGAGGCATTAATGACAGAAAATATATTGACAGTAAGTTCATTGCATTGACATAATCTTTTTCCTTGGTAACAGATTATATTTAAATCTAAATCACTCACACACATAAATAAACTAATGAATAATAGATTAGGGAAGAATCTGATATTTTGGAAATTAAAATCCCTGCTACTGCTATCACCAGGTCAGTCAGGAGCTGAGGCTTTTCAACTTGAATTGCCTGATCTGAGGTGAGTTTCCCTTTTTTATGATACTTTTACCAAAATTCTGCATATATATAGAAAGTTAATTTACTTCTTGAGAGATCAGCCATGTTATCATCTCAATCTAATTAGAGAAAATTGTCCTTAAAACAATATTGATTTTGTACTAAAGCTTTCTGTTGTATTACCAGTAGGCAGTGTTTCCCTTATTTAACCTTGGTGACAGATAATGTCACATTCAACAACAACAAAAAAAACCTGTTAAAAAGCATAGTCAAAGCAATTATGACTCTTAAAAGAGAAAATTAATTAAACTGTGCTAATTGCTCTATCAAATAAATCCAACACATTCTCTTATAAAGGGGAAAGTTGCATAATCTTCTTTTTCCATTCATGTTTCAGAGCCATTAGAAAACATTTCTGCTGCATAGACAAGATATATTTAGTCTTTACTGTACCTTCAGATTATGGTTTGGCTCCCATGCTCTTTTTCACTGTTAAATTTCATGGTTGTTCTCAAAGGTAGGTGAAAACTAGTATTTACTCATCTGGTGTTATGTCCAGTTAAGAATCTATTTTCTTTTTTCCTGAATTGTACTTTTGCCAAACAAAATGAGTTCGTCTGAAAGAGACAGGTTAAACCAGTTTACCTTCCAGAAAAGAAACCCTTCAGTCCACTGGGGAACAAGAAACTTTGAAAATTAAAGTTTGGAACATTTACAAACAGAAGCTCAAGTGCCTCTCCTGCAGTAGTTTGAGGCAATGAGAGAAGTTGCTTCAGTGCTACAGCAGAATGGCCGTGGGGCTATTCCCCATTCCACCTTCAAAAGTGCAGCAGGCACTTGTCAGTGGGAAAGTGAAGGCTGGTGCTAAGCTGAGAGCAGTTATTAACTCCAGATTTCAGCCAAAGCATTGCAGGTGGTCAGCACAGATAATCATCCACAAGCATAAATAAGCCTGGATTTGAAGCAATAGAGGGGAAAAAAAAGTCTACTGGCCCACTAGCAGATTCAGTAGCCAATGGCCCAGGCTGTAAATGCACTTTAAAAGATGACATTTTTACCAAGTGGTGTGTCATCTTTCACTAGCCCCAAGACAAGCATGAGGAAGTCACAATAAACGCCCCCACAAGTGTCCAAAAGATATTTGGAAAAAGAGATAGCAATAAAGAGGAAATAATATTTGGTTTGACTCAAACTGCATATTTTAGCATTATTACAGAAACTAAGACAGAAGCAGTTTTCAGAAATATGTTTGCAAGATGTCCAATCTTGTACATTCAAAATATGTCTACACTTTCAACTTATCATAGTAGACTGTAATAGCTGCACTTTTGCTGGTAATGGGAAAATTCCAGTTATTTTGGTAATATTTTCAGTTCATCACAGTTAAAATCTATATTTTCTTGCCAAAGACTGTATGAATGATGGAGAAATTTGACAATTTTGCATTTACTGTCACTGTGGTTGTTCTTTTCTTAGCAATATAGGAACTTACTGTAATAAAAGTAGCTGATGTGTGTTGGATGTTTCTGTTCAGTAGAGCTTAGTGGACTCTTGGCTCCTTGGAGAAGATCTGGAAAGCTACACCTGGTTGAACAAGTATAAATTACTTCACCTTGCTGATAAGCTATATTTTTCGTGTATTAAAAAGTATGTTATGAAGGGAATGGTTATATTTATATTTTTTCATCCCTGGTCACTGCTAGAAGTTACAAAAAAAATCTCACCTGACCAGACCACACACTGTCACAGCACTAATAGGTGCCTGGCACAGCCAAATTGCTGGAATCAATGCTCAGGACTGAGAATGGCACTGCCAGCTTAGTGGTGCTGCACCTGGGGACAGGGACAAGAGTTACAATTTTCAAAGACCTCCAGTAAACCAGTGGCTGATTATAGCTAGTAATCATCTTCAGTGGTCTCATTTCCTCCTCCATACACACGTAAGGACTTGGCTGAGACAAGACAATTTTGAACACTATTTATCCTCTGGAACTTGCTTTCTCATCCATTAAAAAAAAGTTAAAATCAAAAGGTGCATTCCTCTTAATGAGATTCTTATCTGGAAACAGCATCAGATTTTGGCCCTGCTATTCAACTAGGGTGGTTCATAATTGATTTATATTTAATGTAAAAAAATCTTTTTAAGTCCAAACACACTGATTCATGTTATTAACATCATATTATGCAACAAATGGAAAGAAGTAGAAGATCCTCTAAAGGCAGACCTATTGCCTGGACCTCCATTTGTGTGTTTACCGTCAATGGAACTTACACCCTGAATGACTGGCTGAGCCACTCCAGTTCCCCGCTCTTGCAATACTAAGTAACAAATAAAATATAAAAAGCAAGCCCTTAAATGCTAAATCTATCACAGGCAGTAACTTCTCCCACGCCCGGTATATTTTGCAGAGTTTACATAACTTGTCAGCTATTGATTATGAGCAACAAGCCTAATTCATTCCTATGAGTTTTTGCTAAATGGCAGCTGAGTCATCACAAAAAAATCCAGAAAAACACAATAAATGGTCTGGATCCTCAGTGAGCTCTACTTCTGCTTATCATTTCCAAAAGCAGGCAATCCTTTCTTGAGGCAAGGATTGTAAGAGGAAAACACCATCTGCAACATCTTCAGATCAACTTTTGTTCTATGCCAAGAGTGACCACCGGGACCACTGACCCCTGCAGCCCCTAAGTCAAATTATCTCACTCTTCCACTTCCCACTGAGCAGGCTGGGTGAGTAGGAATCTCTGCAGCACAGATGAGGCTGTGACAGGGCTGATGGCTGCTTGTGCCTTTTATTTATTCTAGTGAAGCTAAAGGCATTTAGCTCTGGGCCGGGTCCCCATCCCCACAAGAAGAAAATCTGCCAGCACCACATGTGAGAAACCACCCATTGGTCCTAAAAGTAAAATGCATGTATGTGGGAAATAAACTGGCCACTGAATTTGCATTGGGATATCCATGAAAAGTGATATGAAGAAACATAAATTTCAAAATAATATGAAATGCATCAGCTTACAAGAAACTATAAATATTTTAAAGGTCCTTCAAAAGACTTCAGTGCAAACAAGTGAAGAGTCACCAGTGTCTCACTAAACAACATGTGGAGAAAGTAACACAGATTTCTAGATGCTATTTTTTCATAGCATTTCAAGTTTGAATATACTGTTCCACTTAGCTAGAATAACCAATAGAGCCAATAACCTTCCCTGCTGATGGACAGCAGATCAGACATAACAGTATCACATTCATTCTTTCAAGAGTTCCCCCATCTACTCAGTCCTCACTCCAATTTCTCCACTGGAAATAATTGCAAATGTTCTAGTGCCAGTGCAGGTACTTTAAAATTGTCAAAAGAAAATAAAAAAAAATGCTGAAGTTAATTTTTTAAAAGATATTTTAAACTCCTGTGAAGACATTCCTTTAGTACTTACTTCTTTATTTCTTGCCAAATCTTCTAAAAGGTTTTGCAACAAAATATGAGAACAATCCCTCAGATTCTAATATTTTTTTCATACATCTGCATTTCTAAGAAGGTTGTTTACTGATTAAACATGAAAAACAAAGAAACTTTTATTTCAGTTTTAGCATCAATCTTTTCCATTTCAGTGGTTGCTGCTGTTCTTTCTACATTGAATATATTTCTGAGTGAACTTCTGGACCAGTGGTTACTGGATATTGTTTTCAAAATGACTGAAGTACACTAAATCTCATTGACTTTCAGTTTTGCCCAACATGGCATGCCCTCTGAACAGTAAGTGACAGATGTGTCTATTGTCCACAGTAGGACTTAAAAGGCATCAGTGCTTTTTTGACAGGATTCATTTTCCCACCTAAAATGTTCTGTCAGACAAAAGTTGTCAGAATTGCTATAAAAATTCCTTCTTCTTGGATCATAACCATTAAAACAGCTTTTAGAAAGGTATCTGGAGGGCTTCTGGACCTGGTATGCTCTCCCACATTCAAGAAAGCTGATGCATCTTGCTTGATGATGGATTCAGGAAGAATCGAAAGCTTTGCACTCCTTGCTGTGAAAAAGAGAATTAACCTACTATCAATTGTACTGTATTTTGGACATACAAGTCCACTCTGGTTTTGGGGTTTTTCAATGGAACTATTAAAATTTATTCTGAAATAATGGCTGATTCTAGAAAAACTCTCATGCCTATTGCTCACATAGTGAAGGCTTTGGCCTTTTTCACCAGCAAAAGCAAAAGGAACATGAGAAGTGATTTTTAAAATTTTATTCAGCTGAAAAATGATTGGCACCATTGTACAGGCACAGCAAAAAGAGGCCAAAGGAAGCAGCCAGATGTGGTGGCTCCCCAAACTGTCCCAGGCAGAGGGCTGCAGCAGGGTTGCTCATGTTTCTGATGCTGAGCAGAGCAAAGCATACTTCATCAGAATTCCTGATATTCCCTGGTATAAGCAGTATCGTGGTCATCATCATCATTTTTATGTTCATATTGAGATCTCCTGTAAGGGTGGAAATCTTCTCAGGAAGTATCTGGCCAGTTTAATGCTCCTTAGCACATTGAAATCAATCCTAAAGAGTAAAGTTAAGGAATTTATGTTGAAGACATAAATTTGTGCAACCATGTAATTTTAGATTGCAAGTAGCCTGCCTCTGTTGCAGCCCTCAAATCTTGTGCACTGGCCTCTCTATGTGAAAGAGCCAGATCTCCAAGGAAAACAGCCCATCCTGTACAAAGATTTTAACAGCTGAGGCACAAAAGAAAATAATGGTACCTGGAAACTGCTCTCTCTATAAATGTCTTCTTTGAAGTTGGATCTGCTAGTAAAGCTCCCTTTTAACTCTGATGAGCAAATGCTGATTGCACCATGGAGACAGTTTCTACAAGTAACCACAAAGTAGTGAGAAAGTAGACAAAAGTCTGTAATATTCAGGGAACGCCTCCCTCTGCTAATCAGAGAAAGCTGAAAGATCAAATGCTTGCTCAGTGGGCAGCTATTACTGGGTTTGCTTTTTAGTTCAGTTCAATAAATTGACTTGCTCACTTGTTACTAAAGCAGATTATTGTTAATGGGCTTCTTGGTCAACAGCACCTCTTGATAACATTTTAATTAAAATGAATATGTGTCTCATTTACTTTTTGGGGTCTAATATGTGACACTTCAGAACACTGACAGTGTCAGATGTCATTTTCTTCAATTAATTGGTGTGTAATTATTCTTAAACGGCTGGAAAGCATACAACTTTTTACTTTTGCCACATTTACCACTTTGATACTCAAGCCACCAGTAGTGTCCATTAAAAAAGTCATGCCTTCCTCCTGAAAGGAGACACCAAGTTGTATTTGCAGATCAGACTCCTGTTGCTTACAATTATTCTTGACTTAGCATCAACACCTTGTCAGCTGGCTCTGCTAGGTGTGTGGCCCTGGCTCAAGAAGGTGAAGGGGTAATACCAGGAAACAAAGAACACATCCCTGCTCCTGACCTTCCCCTGGAGGAGACTCACAGCCTCAACCTAGACAGAGATACTTCTGGCCAGGGTTATGCTGGCAGGCTGGGAATATCATTGCCACACTGTGTAGGATCAACATGAACTCATGAGAAAGAAAATAAATTAAAATATAGTCCAAAGCAAAAGCAGCCAGACTCACTAATCTTTTCTGTCCTAAGAGGTCTAACAAGAGCTCTGTCTGACTTGTTGGAGCTCCTGCCAGGGCCATCTCTGTGAGGCACTTGTACACAAACCTGAATATACTTAAGTCACACTGCTGCATTTAGGAGCAGGAGTGATATCCTTCTTCTACATTCAGGAAACTGAAGCACAGGGACTGGTTCAAACACGCTCAAAAAGGCTCTCAGGGCAAAAGCATCAAAAGGACATGGGAGTTCCATGTTGCTGGCTACCACATGAACCCCTGCACCAAGTTTCCCCAGCATTAATGATAAGTAATCAGAATCACAGGTTTAGGTCTTATACCATGTATCCTTCTGGTAAATATAGATCTAGTTCCAATCAATGATAGATTTTCCCCTCTGGTTTCATCTTCAGAAAGGAGATTATTTTTTTCGCTTTTTTGCCAGTTCCACTATGTTAAGAAAAAATGATTAAAAAAACATGGACATCAGCCTGCTTCTTTAGTTCTGACATCCCTATCATTATAAGTGTTTTCCTACACTGTTACCATTACACGAGTTCTGTAATGACCTATTTGTTCATCAGGGAGCTCACTTGTAAGCTGTAAAGATCAGAGCTTTATTTCAAAGGGAGGGAAAACATTACAGTATTTCATCTTATGCACATTTGTCATGGTTTAACTCCAGACAGCAACGAAGCACCGCACAGTCGCTCACTTGCTCCTCACCTCCTCCATAGGATAGGGAAAAGAATCCATTTTAGAGTTTAATAGGGAAGGAAAAGCAAAACAAGGAATTCACCATGTCTTTTGAATAGGCATGTGTTCTCAGCCATCTTCAGGACAGCAGGGCTCTATCATGCACAAGGATTACTTGAGAATAAAGTCAACAAATATCATCATTCCAAGCATCCCCCCTCTTCCTTCTTCCTTCCCCAGTGGTATATGCTGAGCATGACACCAAATGGTATAGAATATCTCTTTGGTCAGTGGGGTCAGCTGTCCTCCTGTGTCCTCTCCAAGCCCTGTCACTGGCAGGCTGGTGTGAGAAGCAGAAAAGGCCTTGACACGGTGTGAGCACTGCTCAGAAGTAATCACAGAATCGTAGAATCGTTTAGGTTGGAAAAGATTTCTAAGATTGTCAAGTCCAACCAGATGATGCAATGCAACACTGGAGACAGTGCACCGAAAACTTTTAGCCATATACCACAGCTGTGACCAGCCACAACCCACAACCAGTAACTATCTCCCAAAACTTCCCATTCAGCTGTCTTGTCACCATACAGTCAAACCTTTAAAGTCAGCTGCACGTGCCTGTCCAGGTCTCCAATTGCTTTGTAGTAGACATGAATATGGCTAGGTAAGACCACTATCCAAGAGTAAAAACATCTACTAAAACTGTTTTCAGCACAAATATAAAACATCCTCTCATACTCCTACTACTTCTAATAAGAAGAAAATTAACTCTATTCCATCCAAAACCAGACAACATTTAGGAGAACTTACAACATAGAGTAGAATCATAGAATAGAAACATAAAATCTTTAAGGTTAGAAAATAGCTCTAATATCCTTGAGTCCAACTGTTAATCCAGCAGTGCTGTGTTCAACCCTAAACAATTTCTCTAAGTGCCACATCCACATTTTTTTAACAGTTCCAGGGATGGTATTCTTCCATGAAAAGCCTGTTCCAATGCCCTGCCAGCTCCTTCAGTGAAGAAATATTTCCTAATATCCAACCTAAACCTCCCCAACCCCCCAGATGGCACAACCTGGGACCACTCCCTCTTGTCCTGTCATTTTTTATTTGAGAGAAGAGACCAACCCTCTCCCAGTTACAGCCTTTCTACACATGTAGTTGGAGAGACCGACTGAGCATTGTTTGTTCCAGGTCAAACAACCCCAGCTCCCTCAGCCTCTCCTCATCAGACCTGGGCTCCAGACCCTTCACCAGCTTCCTCTGCCCTTCTCTAGACTTGCTCCAGCACCTCAATGTCCTTCTTGTAGTGAGGTGCCCAGGAGAGGACACAGGAATCGAGGTAGGGCTGCACCAGTAACAAGTGCAGGAGGACAATCCCTGCCCTGGTCCTGCTGGCCACCCCATTGCTGATCCAGGCCAGGATGCCTTTGGCCTCCTTGGCCACCTGGCTGAGAAGTTCAGCTGCTGTTGATCAGCACTTCATGAAAGGCATTAGAGGAGCTTATTCACCTGTGGGTGCACAGAAGGGGTACAGCAGGATTTAGACTTTTTAGGTACTTCCAGAAAGAGCTGTGCAGCACACTTTATCCAATGATCAGAGAAGTTAGCTGTTTCCAGGGCCCATAGATGCTCTTCTGCTGCAACCTTCTATTCATGCAGGTGATTTTCTTTTACTGTGGTAGAGACTTGCTCACTTGGAAACATCTAAGCTACAAAACAGTTGTCAGACAAGTTTTGGTTACTCAGAACCAAGGCTGGATTCAACCCAACAGTGACTGAGAAGTGAGAGATTTGGTATTAATTTTCTTAGCCCTCTAGTTCAAATTTGTGCAATTTAACAGTGAAACATTGCCACAAAGAATCTAGTAGCATTTATAAAGTATAAGACTAGAATTAACCTCTGAAAGCATAATCCTATCAACTTCAGCATATTACATGTTTAAAACATACCTACCATTCACAGAGAAGCAAAGATACCTATATGTCATGAAATCTAATGGAACAGAAAATGATACTCTTACAGAAATGATATCTTACTGAACTGTTTGATCTATGTCAAAGTAACACATGTTAATCAAGACAAAAATAGCAACACAAGATAAAGAATTTAGTATGAACAAGAGTACAAATCTCCATCAGAATACTTCACTTTTCACACACAAGGAACAAAACAACTTCTCATTATCTGCATGCAGTGTCATGAACTGCAACAGTGTGTGACAGCCTTCAAAAACTGAAGCAGGTAATTTAATAGCTTGTTTCTATTAAACTCACTGCTCTAACTTCTGAGTGTCCCAAGAATTTCAGTTTAGACAGAGCAATTTAGGATATCCCTTTCAGCCTTCTGTCCTCCATTCCTCCTCATGCCCATTTTCCAGGTGGGAACATGAAGCTGAGGCACCTACCAGGACCTGCTGAGGGTTACATAAAAAGTGTCTAGCAGAGGTCTAAGCTGACAGACTTTCCTCCAGCTTCATGTTTGTATCCTTGCTGGATGACCACATGACTTTTTATTCTCCTCCTCTAATGTTCATATTCTTTTTATGATACATACTTCCTAATGAGTTTGGAAGCATGGACATCAGCCTGGGTGGACAGTCCTTGCAGCCATTTGGAAGTTTTATTAAACTTAATACACATCTAGGAAAAGGAGGGCTATGAACCCTACTACTGAAATAGTACTTCGATATTATTTAGGATTTTATTTGAACTTTTAGTAAAATATTAACTCCTATCCTGGTCCTAATATAAAATTCTTTATTATGTACTGGTATGGATTTTCAGAATCTTACAGTTTTAAAGTAGGCCAAATGTTAGGTATATATATCATGAAAATGTATTTCTAGAAGATAATCAGTCAAATGCAAAACTGAACTTGAAAGGTAACATGTCTATACAGATCATTGCAATTTTGAAGACTAAATCTTGTTTAATTAACTAGGCTGAGGTAGTATCTTTTTACCCATCTCAAATTTAATTTAATTGTTAAAAGCCATAATCTATACCAGCTCTCCACCTGCAATGTGGGGGAGTGCTTCTTGCAGAAATCTCTAAAGCCAGACCTAAGGTATCAGGTTGTGCAGTTCCTTGCAGCTAAGTATGTCAAATGCTGCTCTCTGTGTATTGCATCCCTGACATTGGCTTTTAAAGAAGGATTCAGCCTGAAAACCCCTTTAAAGGAGAAAAGAAACTTTGAAGGCATCGTCAGAACAAAACCATGTTACAACTATTCACATCCGTCTGTGCACTTGGCAGATGCCACACACCAATAATTTAAATTAAGGCATTTTTCATTTTCAGGCATTGTGATAATTCCAGGGCATTTCCTCCATCATATTTGTAACCTATTCATTATACCATTTTACTGCATAATGAAGACAAATGCCAACACTTTAGCAACAGATTTCGGTAATGACAAGATGTACAATAACACAGAGTAATGTGACCAGGCCTGCAAGTTCTAATTGAATATTTTTCTGATCCTGCTTCCATTAATCTTTCCTCCTGTTTAATTTTTCTAGCCATTTTACATGTTGCCTGCCCCTTTTCCCCTTTCCCCCTCAAACCACTCTCTGAAAGCTTTTTTGAGAAATAGATTCTGCTTCCACTGTGGGTTCCTTATCAATATACACGGCTCACTTGCCGATGAACCATTGAGCTTCTGACAGAGGAAGCAGCGTGCATCCCAGCCATGGTACTTAATTGGTATGCTGGCCCATGCAAAGCCATCTGATTGCATTCAGTAACTGGCAGGGACAGAAAGCATTTCCAAGGGAAATAATATCTAGCTGTGAATGTGGAATATGTGTGTAAGAACTGAACAGTAAACACCAGCCTTAATTTTAATATCTCACATTATGCAAAACTTAAAAAAGATGAGTGCTCCGATATTCAAGCAGACCCCTGCGGGATAGAAATGTTATCACAAGAATATTACAGAAACCAATGCAAAATATCCAGCTGCTGTGAGAGTTTAAGGGGCATCAAACGAATTTGAATCACCATTTTCCTTCCACAAATGAAAGTATTTACCTATTAACAGCAGCAAAACTATATTATTTTGCTGGGCAGTACGACCGCAAGCAACATTGCCTTTCAGTTTAAGCTCTGATATGTTAGCACTTAATGTCCCAAACAGCCCTTAAAAGCTCCAAGGTGAAAATGTAAAACCATAATGCAGTCCTAAATGGTCGTTTAAAAAATGATCATCCCAAAGCTCAAGAGTGCCTTTATCTGTTTATGAGGCATTCCAGTTAAAATAGTTACACTAGGAATGCAGGGAGGATGATACCTATTTAATTTTATGGTGTTTTTCTCTCTCTCTAGTGATTAAAGGTGGCTGGGACTGCAGCAAAAGCCAAATCCTGTTTGCTTTGTTCACACAACTAGTCACACTGACTGCAGAGGAGCTGTGGAAGGCATTTGGCCTCACCTCCTACTGTCCATATTGTCCTTTATAAGCCACTTTCTACTCTCTAGCAAAACTGTTACTCACATGTTTCCACAAGGACAGGTAAGAGCTAAGATGTGAAAAAGCAGAGTAAAGAAACACCCATTCAGATCAGCGGGTTTAGATTAAAAACAGAACCTCTACAAAACAAACTGTCAAGCTGACATAATTTTTAGGCAGTTGGTCAGGGAAGATTTGTGCAGAACTGTTTAGACAATACCTATACTGTTTCATCCCCATAGTACTTACATCTCCTTTCCCAGAAATGAGAAGGCAGGAAAGAATTTGTGAAATTCAGAGAAAATTTGTGTGTTATTTATATAGCATAAAGATGTACAAATGTTCTCAAGCTGATTCTACTTTTTTTTTTTTTTTTTTTCTCTAAAGCAATGTGACATGAAGAGAGTGAGGTGCCGATCTTGCTGGGCAGTCATTTAAGCCAGGGCAATAAGTAAACAAGCTGGCAGCACCACACAGCTCTGTTTTTGAATCCTGCCCTATGAGCAGCCCGATGAGCTCATACTGATTGCTTTTCACACCTCAAAGCTAAATCTCAGCAGTCTGGGTCAGTTCCCGGGTCAAACACATCCAGAAGTACCTCAGGAACATGGCACTGAGAGACAGTGGCTGCCCTGGTGCTGCTAGAACTGCTTGCTGCTAGCCAGTAGGATCTTTGCCACTTCAGATGTGTGTCCCCACTTTCAGCCTGGTTCCAGCTCTGCTCGCCAATTTTCTCCAGGGTTGATCCTGAAAATTTAAAAAAAAAAAAAAAAAGAAGTCTGTTCTCCAATGATGTCCTCTCTGGGTGAGCAGGAAAAACTGAAATTTCATGGCCAACTTTCCAGGCTGCCCTTGAACTCTCTGCTCTTGATGGATAGGAAGAGGGCTGAACATTTTTTTGCTCTGCAGGTGACAGAAGCAAGTTGGGCAGACTAGCTCCTTGCAGAGCTCCAGCCCTGTGAGAGGAGGAGATGTTAGCATCACTGTTCTCAAGGGTAAGCCTCAGGAAGAAGGTAGAAATTTCTCTGCAAGAGCCCAGACAATGATCCTGAGAGACTGAAAAGCATGGCATGGTACTGGGTCCTTTTTGCAAGCCTGGAAGAAGCACAGAAAGGCCTTGGGAAACTAGCATACCTACTGAACAGAAAAACTTGCTCTGCTTAAAATCAGGAATTTATATTTTAATTTTAAGCACACCCCAATGAAAAAATTCCTAGGAAAACACCACTGTTATTTCCACAGCATAAATGCAATAATTTAAACACCTGCCATTACTTATTCCAGAAAATATGTGGATCATGTATTTATTTGAGACCAAGTCCAAATCATCCTCAGTGCTTGCAGATCCTTTCCTTCCTGCAAAATAATACCAGGGAAAGGTGAAAACTTTAAAAAATATTTTAGCGCTGGAGATAATAGCCACAAATCTCCACAATGGCATAAACCTTTAAATTTCCCATACTTAGGCATTCAGGTTCTTTCAATTAATGGACATCAGGGACAAACATTTGATAAACTATTCTGCACACATTGTGCCCTATTCTGGGTGTGAGCATGTCCTACCCTGCAGCAATTTGAGATGTCAAGTCTACCTGTCAAGGGAGAAAAGAACAGAGATAAATGGTCACCCTGCCTCACAGCTGTACTTACTGCAAACCAAGCACAAACCCCGTATTTAGAGCCCTAACATTAGAATCAGTTACAATGCGCCACCAAATGAAAGTTTCCCTAATTAAAAGAAAAGTGACAGAATTTCCTCATCTACTTATATAACACTTTTGTAAAAGACAGAATTTGAGGGAGATTGGATTCACCTCAGCAAGGCATGCTTCACAGTGAATTGTCTGATGCTTCCCCAGCACATTTTGCCAATTTGATCACCAGTAGTAAATTGAGTGAACTTTTGGATTTCAATGCATGAGACTCCTCATGCGTCAGGATGAGATAATTCTGTGACTTGGATGATTACTTCTGAAGGCAAAAGGCCAAAGTTTTCTCCTTGAACTTTACATATGAATTGATCAGCTCAATGTCTTTACATAGTTTTAGGTACCTCCCAGCTTTGCCTAGCCACATCAAGGGAATACAGTGGCAAAAAGCCATTTTCTTTCTACTTGCAGAACACATTAGCATTTGAGAGGGAAAAATCTATAAAGGACCCTATAAAAATATTCAGAAAATGCATTAATCCCAGATATTTTGTTCATGGTTCCTTGCAGAGCTATCGGAGTGTCTAGGTTATTGACCTATAATCCATTAATAGGATTTTTAAGAGTTCTATTATGGTTACTCTTCATGAGATGAATGAACAGATGGATAGGATGGTCACCCCCTTGCTATAACCTTTGCCTAACAAAGCTGATTAATTCAGTCTTTCTAGTTGATAAGGCATCAACTGTGGCTTTGTCTACAGATAATTAACTAAGATACAAGCCAGAGGAGTCAGAGGAGATGAACAGCGATGTGAACTCTCTAGGCTAAATTCAAGAGATTGGGGTCTAGAATCAAAGGTGAGGTAAATGATGCTGTAAAGTATGTCAATAACCACCACTGTGTCAGCCCAAGCTTTTGTGAGCAGAGGCAAGATAGAACCCAGCAGATGAGCAGGTGGTGAGTGATGTCAGGCACCATGAGCACGTGCTGGAGCTCTGGCAGGGTACCACACCTGCAGCCCAGCACCTCATTCACTGCTTATTACACTTACCTGCCCAAAACCGTGAAACCACCTGAAGATAGTCCACCTGCATTAGGCAGCACTGGAGGTGGCATAGAGCAACACCCCTGCCCTGCACAGGGAAATTTCCAGAGCAGGCAGGGAACAGTGCTATAGCTGCAGATGCCCTCCAAACCCATGGAGACATGGTTCTCTCTCTTCTTTTTTGCTTTTCTTTGGCTCTTTGAAGCATTTCCACAGGCCTGTGCTGGACCAGAGGCTAGCAGTTCTCTGCCTTGCCTCATTAGACATGAGCAGTAGGGGCTGCAGCCATCTACCACACTTAAGACATTCAAAAGCACCCAGACATAATTGACTTTTCAGCTCCTGTCAACCCCAAAGCAAGCTAGCTACAGTCAACAATGATGAATAAAGAATTCAGGCCTGGTAAATAATCTGAAGTAGAGCAGCTGCAATGAGAAGGGAAGCAGCCAAGTGAATTAGGCCTCCCATATTCGCTGCTTAGCCTTGCTTTTCTCTCTCTGACCTATAGCTGAATACAGCTTTTTACCACTGCTCCTCGTGGCTTGCAGCTGCAGCACGCCAAGGCTGTCAGGAGCCTTGTAACACTCCTCTGGTCAGTAGTAGGGAATTTGCAGTACCAAGGCAGGTACACCATGGTGCTGCCCCTTTCACTTGCTCCTCTAAAGGCACATCTGCCTTCCTTGGCACCCTCCCAGCTCATCCCTGAGGCTGCTCCAGCACACACCACTGACTTCATGCTTGCAAAGCAGGTGTCCTAATAAGGTACCTTGGGAGCCAGCCTCAGCCACCAATTTGCAGCAAGGGTGTTGACATAAATATAGGTTAGCTGGTCCACTGCTTCACCTTGCAGTGGGGAGCAGAAGGAAAACACAATCCATACCTTGCTGGGAAAGTGGTGGACAAACTTTTTCACATCTTCAATTTAGAACTAATGCTTTCAAATGTTGCATCTTATGAGCCACTGTGCAGAGGTTTTCATTATGTTTCTAAATGGAAAAAAATTAAATTTACTGTCCCAGAGCCCCAGCTTTTTTTTTTTTTCCTAAGAGCACAGGCTCAAATACTATCAACACTGAACTAGGAGGTTGTGCAGAAGCTTTGGGAGATTTTCACACTTAGACACCAAATTCTGATTTACTAACTGTTAAGCTAGCTGTGGAATAGTACCATAGTTTCCCAAACATCTGCTTTGGGATTGCAGAATTTTGCATTGGGCAACTTCCAGAAATATCTGAGTGTTAAGTGTTAAGACAATCCAGTTCTAACCCCATCTCATGCTCATGCCTCATCAGAGGACACAAATAGGCAGCCCTCCTCTTACAGGCTAATTACCAAACTGAAGGCTCCTCTGGGGTGGTGTCATGTTGAGGCTGGCTCACTGGAAACAATGAATTTTACTTCAGTTTCTATTCCAAGATCTATTTAATGTATTTTATTCTCTTCCTATTTAAGGTAAACTACATATGCAGCCCATAGCTGCATAGATTTCCTTTGAGTCATGGTCAAATTGACACATTACTCCCATAAGAAGCTATAATTTACCTTCTTTATTAGCTTGCTTTTTAGATAATTTTCCTAGAAGCTGGAAGACTTTAGTGCCATGTGGGCAGAGAAGAAACTGAAGTCGGGTTTATCTTTTCCTAGATGAGCACTTTGATCACCTAAATAATGTATTAAAAGGTGACAGTGACACTAGTACATGCACAATGCTTTCCAGCGAGGTTCAGATAGAAACGGAATCCTGTCTTAGCCAAACTTTAAAATTCTATACACCTACATACAAACTAGATAGAATTGGAAGGAACATGCACAGTTAAGCATTTTAACCAGTAATTTATGAATGTTTAATGCATTTCTGCCTAGCATGGGTGTATTTGCTCTCTTTACTCAAATGAGCAGTGCCACCAGAGAAGCTATTCATGTGAGCACAACAGCATGATTTAGTTCTGTCTGATTTCTAAAAATCGTAGTAATCAGGATACAAGCTTCAAAATCAGGGCTGACTTGGATATTTATTAGCACAATTACGTCTGCAACCCTTCCTAGACTGAACACAATTTTGGTAGTAATTTTCAAATCATTAGCACACTCCTTTAGTAGCATCTTATCTCAGCTATTAGACAGGCTGTACTTAAATTGAAGTCATTAGCAAACACTCCATTACTGTATTGTTTTGCAGTATGCATTCAGTATATTGGTTTATTTTGTAAAGTAAATATCCTCTGCATATGAAACAAATCAACATGTATCTATAAAACATAATTATAAGGCTACTTAATTTTGCGATGTATAAAAAGTATTTTCAACTTTTATATGAAATAGCTTCTAAATAATAGAATTCATGATACATGATTAATTATAGCAATCATCTATCTGTGCTAAAATATGACAGTTTAATCTTCTAAATCACATCAGGAATGAAACAATTCTGAATCCAAGATATCCCTTTATGGGTTCTAAGTACAGCTCATAAATTACTGTGGCTTTTAAATCTCATCTATATTTCTGCAGCAGAGAGGCAAGACAATACTATGTTCGAGTCTGCAGTCTTCTTCAAGTAGCTTCTTTTTTTATTTAAATATTTTAGAGGTGTTTTCATAACAACAGTGCCATATAACTAACTTCCTCTGGAAAAACAACTTCAAATTCAGGGTAGGTAATTTTTACCTTTGAGGGTTTTTGCAAAAGGCTCCCTTGGGTGGCAGCTTTGCTGTATGGCACAGGTGAAATCTCTGCTGAGAAACCCCTCTCTCTGTGAGATAAACCTCAGGTGTTTAGTTCCTTCCCTTTTTTAGTAGCATTAAAAGCTTATATAAGAATCAAGAAGAGCCTTGCCTCATAGATGACCTGAACCGTGACTTTCTCTGTGTTTCACAGCTGTCCTGACCCAAACTGGGGGAGCCCATGCTGTGACCAAGGTAGCTCAGTTCAGGGACTTGTCCCTGTGCACAGGACAGTGTCAGGACATGCTCGCTAAATCACCTGCAGGCCACTTTGGCCATCAGTGGGAACCAGGGAAGCTTGCAGAGAAAACTATTGCTCAGCAAGCACAACACAATAGAAACAAGCACAGAAATTTGGTATTTTCATTTGGAATGAATAGTTAGCTCAACCCTACCCCACTAGAATGTAGATTCTACATCTAGTTTTAACAGAATAGTGCTGAATAATGTCCAGATTAATTTAATCTGATGGCACAAGGCAAAGCAGCATCATAATGTAGGTGAAGTGCCACATTACCATAGTTCAATGGTAATAAAGACCTGGGGTTTCTCAATAACTCAGGCAAAATTAAAAGAGAAGAGACAAGAAGCTGTATCATTTTGTGTGCAACTCTTCAGCTTTTCTGTTCTATAAGGCTGGTGGCAGGGGAGCAAGTTCAGCACAGGTGGTTTCCCTGGGTGTCTATGCTGCCATCTTCATTCACAAACCTTTGCCAATGCCAACACTGTTCCAGAGGAAAAGACTGGTTTAAAGGCAAGGCTGGAAAAGGTCAAGCTATGGAAAGCCTTCTTTCCTTTTATTAACCTTTTCCTAGGCCCACAATAATCACTGAAACAGCCACACTATTCCATGGTGGTGGGAGTAGGCAGGGGGAAAGGTGTCAGTAAAAAAGACAAGTGCAGTTCCAAAACAAATAGCACAAAGAGTAAAAATTATGGACAAGTTCTAACATTTGCAGAAGGTGTTTAACCAAGTGAGCCACTGTCTTTTTTTCTTGACCCTTTCTATAAATATGTAATACCAGTGTGAAAAAAAAAATTCGCTGCACAAGTATTTGGTTATAAAAGTGATCAAAAAGTATGTGTCATAGCAGAAATTCTTATCAGTATGATTCAAAGGAAGTGCTCCGTAAAACCTTGTTTTATAGCTCCTGGAGCCCTAAGAGCACTACTGTGCCTCATGCAATGAGACAAGGAATGACTGCAGCTGCCTTTCAGAAGAACATCTTCCTACCATCACACTGATCCTTTTCCAAAATATTTTAATGCACATGTCAGGCTAAGCAAGACACTTGGCTGAAAGTTGTGACTGGATGCAAATTTTCACAATACAAATAAAATTAACTTTCCTTTCAGCTTTCTAAGCTGAAATGGTGCTTAGATGTCATACATGTATTTCCAGTTCTCTTCTCCAAGGTCAGAAAAATTAATAGCTTAGTGGGTAAATTGGCCAACAAGCAAATCCTCTCCTGAGTTTTCAGTAAAAGAATTCCTCTTCCCTTTATCAGACTGCCTGAAGGTAATTTGCCAAACACAAGAGAAAAAGGGGATTTTTGTTTTGTTCAAAAATGTTTTTTAAAGAAATCTGATTTTGCTTCCTGAGAGGCTTTCAATGAGAACAACATATTCAAAACAACACTCACTTTAGAGTTTTCATTTGGCTGTGTACTTTTACTTCTTTGAGCAATCTCCTCCAAGTTGTCCCTGATTTGAAAGCAAATACAGGGGAAGAGGAGATGTAAAAGATGGGAGAGACAAAGTGAGACCTTGAGATGAAAAATAGCTGCAAAAAGCTTTTCTTCTTTTTTTTTTTTTTCAATCCAACTGCATTGCTATTACCTAAGAACTTAATGAGAAAATAGCATAGTTCAGTAATGCAATACATTATAATGTTAGGTGTCCAAACACATCGTCCAGAATTGCTACACATATGGATATCCTCTGAGAAGGTGTTGGTTATTATGCATTCCAAGTTCCTTTTAAGAATTTTTTTCTCTATACCCCTATGCATCAACCTGTCAATTACTTTCACCTTCCATGTTGTTCTCTGCTTTGACATAAGTTCATGGCTATTCTTATTTATTCCTCATTTCAATGCTCTATAACCACTTGCCCCTGTTGAGGGCACCTTCATGAACTCTCAACAGCAGCAGGGGGAAAACAACCTAGTGAACCACAGGGAAACAATCTAGGAGCAGATCATCCTCTGGACAACCTCTGCTTCTCACTCCCGTGTTGGCAGCTCCCAGCATGCTCCTACAAGCAGGACCTTGTACTGAAACATTAAAAATTCCATTGCACTTCTTCACTCAGTTTTAGGAATAGCCTTTCTCAAAACAACTGAAAGTTGATGGGCTTGATTCAGGAATTCAAAGTCTGTGAATTAATACCAATACATTTCTGCCCTTTTTTTACTAGGTCTAGCCAATGGATTTGGGAAATCCCTGCAAGCAAGATCTAGAAATCTGTCACAACTTCCATCCCTTTGGGTATTTCCTGATTTTTCATCACTGTTCCCACCTGTCATTGTTTTGAGAGATCAATATTGTTCTTCACATTATAATGTCTGAACATTTATGCATGGCTAGAGAAGCTCCCTTTATATATTACCCTAAAGATAAAATATCAGCTATCATAGTTTCTCCCAGCTTAATCAGATACACATCTCTTTAGTGTATTAGATACAATAATAGAATGATAAATATCCACAATTTATATGGCTATTTATATATGGAAAAACCATATGACTGATTTAATCATTAATGAGCCATCACATAAAAACTTACTAAGGTTTTTAATAACTTCAGCACATTCTCAGTTTAGCACGTTTTTAATACCAATGAATAGTGATCTATATATTTACTAAATAAATTACATACTCTATATTCCTCATGCTGCTACTTCATGGGACTTCATTTTTCTTGCTCCACTTTTTGAAATATCTTCTAATGTCACTACTTACTCTCCTTATCTGGAATCCCCTCATTTTTTTTTCTATAGTATGCCTAATATTTTTTATGATTGTGTAAAAATTCAAAATTAGACATTTTAGAAATTATACAATATACATTGCTTTCAAGAACTGCATATCTTTTTATCCAGACGATCTGTTATTTCCACCAAAGTGAAACCTGGGACCAGACAGTCCCATATTGTGACCAGGGAAAAAGCATGTTTTCTCAAGTGGGTTGGATGCCTCTGGGCATTCATGTCTTTTGCATGATAGGTCTAATCATAGTGAATGCAAAGAAAAATTTCTGTGCAGTGGAAAGCAGACGCCTCCTCAAATGCACTTTTAAATAAATTTTAAGGTCAGGTGAGATTTCAGAGTAATCTAAACAACAAATTGTTACCTATAACTTGGTATTAAAAGAGATCCATGGGACTTGCAGATATGACAGGACTGAGGTAGCAAACTCACCAGCAGGATTTCTGGTGTGCATGACTGCAGTTTCAATATCTGTTACTAATAAATAATTCCATTTTCCGTCCCTCTGCCTCCATTCAAATTTACACAGTTCACATGTGTGGAATGTGACATGGCAGGACATACTGCTGTTGACAAATGACTCCCCAGGAGAATTGTCTGAAGCACAGGTTGCACAGATGATCAATAGCAACTGTCCGTGTTTTGGTGTTACTCAGTTTCCCACTTCCATGGGGTAGAATCACAGCCAAGAACCTTAATTCACACATGCTTCAAGACTTATCCCTGCTCAGTAACAACTCACCAGGAAGCCCCCAGTGATGTCTCTGTCACATCTGTGACAGCCAAGCCTGGACAGCTCTGCTCCCAGCTGCACAGGAAAGATCTGGGGGTTCTGATATCCTGGGGTGACAAGGGGCTCCCAGCTGCCTGGAATGAAGCTGCTACTCAAACCACCACATCAAAACAAGGATCCTAACAGCTCCAGCACACCCAAACTGCCCAGATGACAAATCTTCTAACTGTGCCACCTCTTAGCAGCCATTAGGAATGAATCAGGCTTTCACAAAGTTCTGCCTTGCAGTATTCAGAGATTTTTCAAACTAAACCAACCCAAGAAAACAAACACAGAAACCATGAGAAACAAACCACAAAACAAAACAAAAACCAAAATAAACTGAAAAGTAAAAAACCACCAAACTTCTTAATTTACAAAAATTGAGGTTTTTGTCAGACAGCAATAGTTCCAATGACGGAGGTGTTGATGTTTCCACACCTGAGGATCAGATACATTATATTGCTCACAGATAACAAGTGCTTGCAAGACTTTTTGTGTTCTGCATTTGCAAAAGACATCATTGAGGTATCAGTGGAAAAGACACTATCACAGACTAAAGCAGAGGTACATATTAACATTATTGACTAGCAACACTGAGTGATCTGTTTTCTTTAATATCAGATTTATCTCCCTGGTGTCTACAACCGTAAAAACTGAAGATTAGCAATTTACAGGAATTGACAAATGGAAAGACAGGATGAAATGATGTGGCACGTTTTCATACAAAAATCAAATTCAAATTCATAATCAATCAACCAAAAAAAAAACCAAACTCACCTCACAATGAAGGGCAGTTTTTGTTTTGTTGGGTTTTTTTAATCTTTAATTGACAATTAAAGAAAAAAAATTAATTGACAATGTTGCATATTGGCTTGAGGTTTAAATCACTCTGTAGGTGCTATTCCAGAAAAAGCAGCGTCTCTAGAGAATTAATAGCATATGATCACCAGAATAACTCTTCACAAGTCCCTTGAGTCTCTATAATTAGTATGTTAAACTGCACTTAAAGGGAATAAAGTATCATTCTACACAGAATAAATCATTTCAAATTACTGAATTGTCTGTACAATTCAGATAATTATCTAAACTTTATTAATAAAAGGTTTCATTAACTGCCTCTTACTCTGGATAGAACTAACCCATCGAGCTTTTACTCTCAAATACATGCACAATGCAAAATACAGCATAAATGTTATAGACATTTAAAAAAAAAAACAGAACTAAATTATATGCTGAGCTGAGCTCATTTTGAGACTGTATTTTTGTTATATAGGTTGCTTTCCTAAGCTGAGCTAACTAGAGGCAGATAGTGCAACATAAAGCATAAGAAATGAACTGAATATTTACCAAAGCACAACCAGCCGAGGTGAATCTTAGGCTTAAGATGCAGGGTTGAAATTGAGGAAAACTGACCTGTGACTCATTCAAGCAAAATTTCATGCACCAGCTTGCCAATATTTAAAGGCAGAACATTCCTTCAGCAAATTTAGAGCTTATCTAAGCTATTTGCATGGTGGTAGACAGATTGAGTCTAATACAGGGGTAAGACGTACTAAAATTTAGATGAACTAAATTTGACAACAAGGTGGCATTAGTGTAAAGACTAAGACCAGTGCTTAAGCAAGGTCTTCCTTGGCAACATGGCTGATCACACACGTCACTGCTCTGAGGGCAATGAAACCTGAAGGTCTTGCTCTTTCTAGAGTTGAGGCATACCAGATGTAGATATGTGACCCAAAGGGGATGGCTTTATCTCTAGAGCCATGGCTTAAACAGTCTTACACTAAATAAAACTGCTGTATGATCTCATTAGAGGTAAGATGCAAAACCTTTGGGAATTCTGCTTTCTTTCATTTTAAATCAAGTCAGTAATGACTTTGTCACTGTTATAACCTGCTGCACATGCAGGATTCATGCATGAATTTGATATCCTGCTGTGGCCCCAGGTTCAGCCCCATAATCTAGCCACCTCACATCAGCTGAACTCCAGTAACTGCTGCCAGCCCTCAGCAGATGCAAATTGAAATGACTGAGGTACAAAGTCATATTTCCTTTAATTTGAAGCAGACTGAAAGCATGTGCATGGGCAGTTATAATGCTATAAACACCCATTCTGCAGCTACCTTAGCCATAATTCAAGCACATGTCTAAAACCTTAATCATTATGGTTTGTGAAGACACATGTAATGTTTCATATGCAGACTCCCTTGCCGTTTATAAGTTGCACAATCACATTTTTCCTCTCACAAATCTCGCATTTGATCACATGGTTTTCCAGGAATTCGGCACAGAAATACCTCTGTTTTCTGGCTCTGGGAACCTACCAACTCCTAAACTTCACATATTAACTGTTTCCTTCTGATACATACCAACCTCATCTGCACAACTCGTAAATGTACTCTAGAGCTGCACTCTTAAAAGTACTCTAAGCCCTTTGACTTCTAAAAACACCCTGTTCCAGATGGTGTTTATAGTTCTCTAGCTGATGAGTTATTAGGACACTTAAGGCTTTATCTGAAAACTCTTGAACTTGTATTGTATATCTGGGTTGGGATATCTGGAGTGGAAATTCCTCACCCTTTCCAACTGAAGTTGTTCCAGTTCAGGTGAAACCCTACCTGTCTTTGTAGCCATGAGGAAGGTTAGGTCCCAAGTGTCCTTTCCACTGGGTTTGCTTTGCAGTGAGGAACCTACTATTAATATGCAACTGAAGACTTTGTCAAAATGCATGCAAAAGATTGCTTCTCTCTTCTTTTGAGATTTGTGTGTGCCTACATTTCTAAAGAGAGAACTGGGTATCTTTTTGTTCTTCTTTGATTTTGTGAATGTTGTTTCATAAGTTTTTATGTTATTTCATAATTCTATCATATGAACAGAGATACTACTGCGGAACTAATGCAGTAATGTAGTTCATTAATAGTGTTGGAAAGGTTACATTTCGTGGATAGATCCTCACCTCAAACTATTACAGCAATGTTGATACCTTTTTTTCTAACTAGCTTGTGGTTCCTGGGTTTTGATTTGAATATTTTTGGTAATCTGCTGAAGAAAACAAGAGGCATAGAAAATTTCAGCCTGATCAATGTATTGACAATTGAAAGCAACATATTATAAAAAGCACTGCATAACTTTGACTTCAAGAATCACTACTTCAGATGAATAAAGTTATGTATAGACTTCCACAGTGTCTTCCAACCTTAGATTTGAAACTGCCTTATAGTAGAGAAATATTAGAAACACTGGTTTTCCCTCAGCTAGAAAAATTGTCAAAGTCAGGACAGACTTGGCAACCATACCAATTCCAATTCAAGATATAACCTCAGAAAAAGATTGCTAATTACTGGGATCCTGCTCCTGCTGTCAGGAAGGGAAGCATGGCAGGTATGAGCATCCCTTCTGAGCCAGTAATGACTGAAAACAAATGTGGATTCTTAGACACACAAGCAGAACTTCATACCTTGCAGACACATCTGTAAGTGCCTTGTGACTGAACAGAAGACTAGGGTTTCTTCTTCCCATGGTATGGGAAAAGAAAAGAATCACACCTTAATTTTTTGTGAGTTTGTAACCCCAGTTTTCCACATTCAAAGGTATTTCTGTGTCTTGAAAAGCACAAGAGATGCAGATCGATTATAGAAAGTCATGTCTAGCAAGAAGTTTTGTGAACAGCAAGCAGTGTGTACAATCCTAACAGTTAATGAACCCATCACAGCTCAAAAATCATGTTTGAAGCTCACAGAAGACCATGTAAATATTTTCCTATATGTTAGAAAATCCATTACTGATGCAGGCTCATGGAGGGAATTTTTTGGAACTGAAATTTTACCAGTGGAACTCTTAGAGCTATGTCCTCAGGACTGTGTAGCCCTGGACTGCTGTCCACAGCTGTGAGGGAGGACACACAAACTCCTCTGAGGGCAACTATCAAAACAATTTGACTCAACTGTACTCAAAGTATTAGAAAAGACACAGGCTTAAAACCAGGAGTCCCTCACCCAGCATGCTCAAGGATTTCTGCCATTAAAATGCATGAATCCAAGACACTGAAGGTCTCACTTCACCTGTGTGCTTGCTATCCAGCTCCACCAAACTCATGGTTGAGAAGCAGCATGGTGTAGAACAGCCTATAAGCCTGTAGGTACCCTCATGAGCTACTTTTCAGTGGGGAGAATTGTGCAGTTATGTTGAAAGTAAGATTGTTTTGTCTGTTGCTCATTAATGACATGAGGTGCAATTAGGCAGTGCATTAGCTCACTGGTGTCAAGGTGACGATGGCAATTGGCCTCCAGCCTACCTGACTGTCACTGAACTGTCCCCCAAGCTGCTGCATGACGTTGTCTTCTTGCCCTAGGTCGGCAGAAAGCTGAGCATTGTCACAACCTGTACAAAAACACCCACCACTTTGCCCAGCTTTCAACACTCCAGCAAATGCTGGTGGTGGAAGGGTTAAGAGCCTCTCTGACAGCAGACTAGTCGTGTTGAGCTCTTCAGTACCACCATTGTGAGGTATATAAAAGTGTTTTTCAAGATTACATATCTCCATAGGTTATATTGTCATTATAAGGAACTGCATTTACACAGTAGGGAATTTAAGTTGGAAATGTGACACTCGTAGCAAAAATGTGAACTGGAACAAAAATTACCCAGGGAAGAAGCACCTTAAACCTTTCATTTCAAAGAATCTTCACTAAGCCTGAAGAGAACAAATAATGAGCAATGAAAGGCGTCTTTGTTATGCCGTGATTTCAAAGCTCTGCCAAAATGTCAAATAATCCATTTAATCAATCAGAAAATTAAAGAATGTGGTAGATTCCCAAGGTATCTTGACGTTTTAGCTCTGCCAAGTAATTCAGCTACTGCATAAAGCTTATGTCACAATAGCAATTACTTAATAAGGCATTTTTGTCTAACCATGTTGATGTAAAGATACAGTTTAGTTTTCAAATTATTTGCAGCTGTGTTCCTACTTGGATGAAGCATGCAGTACCTCTGATGTTTACATTTGTTGCTTCAAGCACTGATTTAACTAATTTTTTATCATAATATATCCTTCAAAAGTTTCCTATTATCTCAACACAGAAAGAAATTAATTTCTTAAAATAGGTGTTCATGAGGTCACGTAAGAAAAAGGGGACACTATCTGTTGTTTCACATACAAGACTCATTACAAACTTCATTCACCACCGGCAGAACTCCTATGATTTCAATTACAGATTCTTTATCATGTTTACATTTTAAATTCGGTTATTTATTTCAGGACAAAGTCGAACAATCTTTGGAATCCTGGATTACCATGGATTAAATTCTAGGAATGTGAAACAGTCTATGTTGAACATTTTTTTATATCCTAGGTAATTTATTTTCTATCTGTCTCGAAGGAAAAAATTGATAGGCTTGTTACAAATGTAAATTTTTTTCTTCTAACAAGCCAAATAAAATTAAAGATCCATTCTGTTAATGTGAAATTAAATACAAAAGTTTTATTTAAGGTAAAAAGTTCAATAAGCACTTAAATGCACTGTTATTTTAGAAAACTTGAAGATACTAATATTGTCTGCCAAAACAATACTCCTCAAAAAAAGGGAAATAAAATTCATTTTATTTGAGAATAAAAAGCCATTAAATTTAATGTCTTAATTTTAAATCAAATTGTTTGAGATATGGGTTTATTATCTATGCTTTTGCATATTCCAGAAATTTCTTATGAGCTCTACCTTGTGTCAGTGGTAAGAAATACATTCTATGTCTACCTATATGGACAATATCTGTTTTTCTTTTTCATGTTTTAAAATTTGAAATGCTGACATGAAAGAATCATAAACTCTGCTAAATATATACCTACACTCCAGCTTTTAAAGAAGAAAAGCATTCAGTGCAGCAAACAAAGCCTGACCTGTGCTCATGACAGCAGGTGGTGAGTGTCTTTGTGATCCTGGAGCCTATTAGTATGATCTCCTTCAGTGGCCGGATGAATAGGGACCTTCCTTTCAGAAGGCACAGTGAGTTTCACAAAAGCTTCTCTGCAGAGGAAGGCTGGAATGAATCCAGTCATGCAGCTTTCACTAACCCCCTGATCCTTTCTTTGGCTCCCCATCTCCACTGCCCACCTACCTCTCCCTGCACCCCTGCATTTTGTTTCATGGTCTGGTCTTATTACCAATGGAAAAAGACTACAATGAAGACAGCAAAAGTATCCTACAGAAATGTACTGAAATGGACCATAAGTGGGGAGCTCCTCAGCATGACCAGACCTGCAGTCACAGAATATTCTGCAGAAAATGCCAAGAACTTTGGCCAGAGATTAAGCACCAAATTAGCAGCACCTCTGAGTACCATCAGTCTCCAGATTTTATCAGACCAGGGCATCTCCGCAAACCCACACTTACAGTTTTCAGATGCACAAGTGCTTCCATGGCTGAAGTACCAAGGAGACACCCTCCCCATTGTATTTTCTTGTGGAGGCAGGAAAAATTACCATTAACACTGGGAAGCATAAGTGAAATAACAATAAGAAAATTATTTGTCCCAAATAGGGGTCAGACTTTTTTTCTGCAATGATTCTTGGAATTTCCCTACTTGCTGATGTTCTAAAAGTAACCAAGTTAACTCATTCAAAAAAAAACACATAGGATTGACCAAATCTACTGAAAACTTAAGTCGAGCCAAAGTGTTTAATTTCAGTTGAAAAAAAAATCCTCTCAAAACATTTAGCTGCCCAAGTACTTTTAGCTGCCCAAGTAGATAATTAGGAGCAAGGACTCTGAGTTCAACCCAGAAGTATGGGTAATAAAATAAAGAGAGGAAAATCTGTAAGGATGTGTAATATCTTTTAGTAAATCATATTGATCTGGAAAAAGATGAGCACAATTCTGGTCATAGGTATCTTTTTTCTTGGAAAGAAAGTGCTAGTTTCATTTTAGCAATAACTGCCATAGATTAGAAAACCAGAAACCAACCATCTAATGTTTGCCAGAAGTTCTGGGTGATAACTCGTAATTTAAAAGCATGTGTGGCAGAGGAATGAAAAATAAATTGTGTATAATATTTTTTAAGAAATCAAGAAAAACTAAAAATTAGAAGAGACAATAATTTAAAGGTAATAAAGCAGCGGGTTGACAAGGCATCTTTTAAACTAACCCTAGGAATTCAAATAAGACAGCAAAATTTGATCAGAAACATTTTTTTTCCCACTCTCTGTATAAATATTTCCACCCCCTAACTCCACAAAATGACATAGATCCTCCAACTTTTGTCTCATAATGCCATACCTGATTTTTTCAAAACCCACCATGGGGTTGTGGATTAACAGTGAACTGATGCTGACATCAGCACGACAATGATAGTGCTGGAAGAATAGGTAAGTGCTAGCCTCCAGAAATAGCTTTTCCAATTTTATATCTGTAAAGGAATTGCAAACCTCTCTCCTCCCTTCAGTGGAAAGGCCTTCCAAACAATTAACAGACTTTCTTACATCCAGATCAAGTTGCTGTAATTTATTCTCCATGATGCTGCCCTTGAAGACTGCTTTAAAGCACTAAGTCCAGCAGAAAACCATGGCTCTTGATTTAATAATTCCGGCTGTGGAAAACACATTACACTTGTTTTCAGAGACTTTCCCACTTTACAGGTGACACTCAAGCTGCTTGCATTATCCAAGACCAACTTAGGAAATCCTTCTTGGATCTGAGATTTCAAAGATGCTGCTTCTCCTGAGAGCTAGTATGTCCACTACTTCAGACTGTATTTTGAAGGTGTAAGTAGAACATTGTCTTGGCTAAGGCTGTTAATTTATTAAAACACACATAATATGGACATTTACAATGTATTTAACAAAGAGGTAACTTTAACATTTCATCTTTGTGACAAGACCTTGCTTTTTTCCTGACAATTGACTACATTTTAAACATACACATTTTTTATTCAATTTGACACTGACAAGAAAAATACTCTCTTTGCCATCATGGCAAGGTGTCACTTAAAATCTGATTGTCAAGGTCTTACAATGTATAATTCAAAGAAATATATCTGAAGTAATATTTCAGGATTTGTAAGAAAGAGTATTTCTTGCTCAGAAAAAAAAAATAGATCAGCTCCACCCTGGAGGTAGAAGGAAAATAATTAGGTATAAATACTAACATAACAGAAAATAATAGACTAAAGGTTATCTGCAACATCTACAGATGAACTACTACTCGAAAGAAAATATAATCCCAAAGTAACACACTCTCCTCCACTAAAACTTTAAGGTGTGACCACTCCAGGACAGGTCATTGCTCATTAACTCTAGCACTGAACACTCATGGGCCCTTGGAGTTGCTTCTGAAGTAGTCAGTGGAGTTGGATCTGCAAACATGCCACTAAGAAGTTATTGAAGCATATTTAGGCCATTTTAGCACCTAGTTTCCAAAGGATGAACTCACCTCTGGTGTTATTTCAGAGTACTGTAACTTTTGATTCTTGAAATAATTTGGAAAAATACAGTACTGAAAATACACTCTACAGGTGGGATTGTAGACTACTTTTCAAAGTATAGCTTGCAGTAAAGATGAATTAAATTTATCAACAGAATAATTTCATTTCAATTCATCATTAAACTGGTAAAAATGGAGGAAAACAGCACAGAACCCCATGTTTAAAGGACTACAGGTCAGGTCTCTGAACAGTGACCACCAAAGTGGGTATTGAAAAGATGGAGACAATTTTTTATCTTAGCCAAATACAAAGTTTAAAAATAAACACAGTTTATTCTTTTGGCTGTACACCCTGGATACTACTGGAAAAAATTTTGTTCGTACATAAGGAGGAAAATAGTTTTTCATTTAACAGGAGTCTGAAGACAATGTGTTTTATCCGTTTTTATACTTTTCTTTCACATGACACCATTGAAGTAAGCCTGTGTCTACCCTTTCTAAGCCCAAGTAAGACTGAAATAATTTCCAAACAGTTTCTGTGAATTCAATCATGGTTAATTTCTCCATGTGCTGTTTGATTTTAAAAAGAAATTAAAATTTATAAAAAAATGGGAAATATACATCCCACCTAATTATTGCTGGGGCTTTTCACCAGAAGATGACCTTAGCTACAATAAAGACAGTATTTTTAGCAGAGAGAAAAAAGTCACACCTAAGAGAAATAATAAAGGAGTCGAAGTACCAAAAAATCAATAATGTTTTATTGACATATGCTTCAGAGAAATATTACAACAGAAAAATTGGAAATAGTTGCGTCAGAATAAATAACATTCCCCAAAACATTTCCAAAGGAGGTAAGTACACAAAAGCAAAGGAGATGGAGCAGTAAGGCAATATGTGGAATAGCAGCACTGTAAGGAACTTGTCAGAAATTGTTTTCTGAGCCTAACACTGTTAGCCTTCATCTCAGCTCCAGAGAGGAAAAGAACAAGCACTTTCAGAAAGACATGCAAGCAGAGAAAAGAATTCTTTTTTAATCCCTGGATTACCTCCCAGATTTGCTCTTAAACATGGAAATAAAGAATCTGGACCAGCTGCTAACAGGGTAGACCTTGCTTTGTTTCCTTCCTTATTTCAAAGCATTTAGAAATTCATTGGCATCTCTTTGTATTCATTTTGGCATGTGTTTATTAGAGATATTAAATTCTTAGCTAAGGGTTTCATATACAGTGTTATCTTTGGCAGAAAATGAAAGATGTATGAACAATATAAATACTGAACACTAATGTAAAGATGGATCATCTTGTTACAAACTTACTTCTCCCATCAAACTACGTGAGTGAAGAATGAAGAAACAAAATGCAAAACATGGTAGTCAAAGTGATGACACACTAAACCATCTTCCAATCATTCTCAATAACTCTACAACTACAGCATGCTATCCTGATGGCCCCATCTGAGTTGATGATTTTTCACAATGTATTTCATGGCTTCCATCCCTACATGAGACTTTATTACTATCACATAGGAATAAAAAGCCATAAAACACTAGAGTGAATTTATCTTGATCAGATGCAATACTTATTTTCTTCACATGATTTCACCACCATTCCAAAACTAACCAATGATTTCATGCTACATTACTGAACATTTTTAACTACATTTCAATGACAAGAAAGACACTGAAATGGTTACATCACAAATTAACAGAGCTTTAGCCTTTAAACACATTCCTACCTACGAGAATCAAGAAACAATCACAAGACACAACCATTTAATTCACTGATAAGACAGGACACCACAGAAAAATATCACTTCCACATACATCTTTCAAGACATAAGGAAAGACAAGAGACACAAAAGAAACTGGTATAGATAAACGCTATGAAAGCACCACCACCAGCATCTTTTTCCTAATTTTCCTTAGTAACTTCCTGGCATGCATTATAAAAAAATCAGACTAATCCAACACTAAGACATCTTCAAGACATCTGAGCTTAATTTCAGAAACAGAACAAGATTCCCTACTTAAAACACTGAAACAGCTACTATCACAGAGCTCCTGTCAAATATGACCCTCTCATCCCTAGGACTTTTGCCTTCTTGGCTATGACAAATTTACTATAGCTCAGAAGTCCATATTTCTCCTGATGAAACACCAAATGAGACAAATTATAAAATATCCTGATTTTCTAACCCAGACTATAATACTGAGGTCCTGGTCTGAACACAGTTATTTATTAGCGTAATTACTATTCATCTTCTTATTACTACTAATTGGCCAAGTAGAAACACAAGTCTCTTGGGTCATTGAAAAGTCAATACAATAATTTAACTGCCATTTGAAAATAATTTTGCTCACGCACTTGCAAGCAAACTAGGCTGCATCAGAAGTGTCTCAAGCTAAAAGTCTATGCTTTACCAAAAATATTTTACATCTTCCCAGCCATGTAAACCCACTGGCATGGGACCAATATTAATTCTGATCTAGTGTTGACACTAGAACTCAAAATTAACTCGGGTTTGATTTATATACTGCTATCCTTTCTCACCTACCAAATCCTACTTCTTGCATAATATAATGTTGATAGCATAGAAAAGAGCGAGAAATCATTAAATGAAAGGAAGTGCATAAACAAATTCAATTATCATGCATAAAACATGCAAATGACTTAAAGACTGCATATGAAACTCTAGTTTATATTCATTAATCTCAGGTTGCACTTTTGAGGGAGAAAGAGACACTAATCAGATCCAGATTAATGCACTCCCAAACCTTCCCATTTGTTTTTAGGTGAGGGTTAAAATAGATGTATTAAAATAAACACAGCTGCTCACCTCCCTCAACCCTGTTTCATTGGTGCAAGAAAGTAAAAACTAAAAATTGTATCACAGGCCTGAGAATCTGGGTCTTTCCTGAGCTCCTCAGGACGGTCACTCTTTTTTTTCCTTTTTTTTTTTTTTTTTTAAATTGAAGACATCAACTAGTCCAAAACCAAGCTAGTGGCTTGACAGAGAGAGCAGGGTGGGAAGTGTTTGGGCTTCCCTAAATCATCCCATCCTCTTCTCCCTTCCCTATCCTGATGCAGATGATGCAGTGATACAGATGGATCATTTAAACTGCGTGCAATCACTCCCTAAAGGGGCTCCATCCAAAGCTGGCACATTGCTGCTTCATTGTGTGGGAAAAGGGGATTCACAAATGGGCTTATGCAGTCTGGCTTTGCTCAGCAGAAACTGAGCAAAGTAGAAACACAATACAGAATAGGGCCAAACACTTTTAACCTGCCACCTGCTCCAGGTTTCACTGTCCAGAGATTGCCCCCAGCCTTTGCCCAATCATCTGGCTATAAAAATAGCAACCCCCCAGCCTCCCCTTCCCTCTCCTGCTGGAGCTGGGTGCTGGTCCCTGTCACTTACCCTAGGGAGCACCCAGGGACAAGGCACTGAGGACCAGACTGGTATCCACAACAGTGAACAAAGGCAAAGTGGAATTCCTGGGGCTGATCCTGCCCCAGGAGAAATGTAAGCACATGGAAGAAAAATGCCCAGAAAGAAAAAAGAATGGAAGGTCCCATTTCCATCCACTGGGAGAGGAAGGTTAAATAAAGCAAACAAAAAAGGTCACCAAACTAATTTCGTACTGAAGCCAATGAATTTAGATTAGAGGCCCAAAGGGGAAAGGTTAGGATGTTATCAGTGACATAATTTCTCTTCCCTTTTGTTAAAATGATTGGATATTAAACCCCTCCAATACAATGGGACATGCTTTCTGCAGGGTGGAGGGAAGCATTCAAAATCTTACATTTCTTTGATTATTTTTCACATATTATCCTCCTGAACTACAGACATTACACCATGAAAGCACAAAAACACATACATGTAGACTCAAACACATATTCACACATATGGTTTCAGACACAGATGACTTCTGTTGACAGCCTGATTCAAGAGAGTTTTTTATTAAAATTAATTTCTGCCTGTTTGCAGATGCTGAATTAGTTACAATAAATAACAACAATAAGGCTGAAATCTGTCAACATCTTGACAAATATCCAGAGAGCTATTTAGTATACGCTTATAATATTCATTGCTCCTAAAAGAGAAAATGATCATACAGTAACCAAACCCTAAGTAAGAGCTAAAGATATTCACCTCATGAAGCCATTTCTCAACTAGCCCCTTGGCACTTGCTGAAATTATTCGCAGCACGAGCTCTACTTTTTCATTTTCTGCTGACTCCATGTGGGTAATTTCTCTCTTGTGATTAAAAGTGAGCTTGTCAATTCCTTCAAAGAATTTCCTTAGGTGTGGTTGGAGGTGGAGTGGATCCTTTGTCTCAAAAAGGATTCCTAAAAGATCATTGCTGCATCTAGGGAAAAAAACCTGAAAAATTATAAAAAATGAACTTTAGAAGTATTTATATAAACATATTTTACAGCAACAGCAGACAGATGAAATGGACTGTTTACCTTGGAAAGAATAGTCTTTTCTTCGCCAGATAATCATTCAAGGCCTTCCTGAATGTCATCCAAAAGCGATTCTGCCTCCTTCAACTTATCCAGCATCTGGGGCTGCGAGATAACCCTTGTGGCATTGGTCTCCTTCACTGACTCCTTCGTTATTAGCCTCCTGGTGGGTGAGATAGAATACAGTGAATGTAATAACCATACTTCACACAACAGGCTCTCTCTCTCTTTTAAATTGAAAATCCCCTTATTACAAAACAAGGGGTGTTCTTTTTCTTCTACCTTTAAGTAGGACTGCCACATTCATTGCTTTTTACAAAAACGCAGCTGCTTTTTAAGCTACAGATAAATAGAATCTGCTAGGCAGTAATTCTGCTCAGTCTGAATGTATTATTTTCTAAGTCACTTTGGTGAGGCACCTTTTATTATGAACTGGACTGAACAAGGAAAGTCCTTTTCTCGACTAATTATGACTATGCTTTGTTCTATACTATTAACTTACAATGCCACATTGGTCAGCTTTTTTTTTCTTTCCTTCAACCAGTTCAACAAATTACATGCGTTTTCTGGGAAATTAGAGAGCTAATTATTAAGATTTTATAGGCTAATTATCAAAATAGAAATAACACTGAATAACAGTGTATCAATAACATTCACACAACCCCTTTGATATATATAATGCAATCTCCTATTTTAACACCACTGATGCACAGGCAGGAGTTATTTTGACTCAATCTACAGTAATTTCTTCCAAAAATATTTGTTAAACTAGATATTTTCTAACTGAGGAAAAAGCAAAGCTGAAACACCATTTTTCATATACCTAGCCCTGGCATACTATTGTAGTACTCCCTTATTTATGTAAATCAGGAACTACAGAATAGAAAGGAAAGCTATAAAGACATTAAACCAGGAAAACATCAGGTCATCTGTTGTTTCCCACTATAATGTATTATAATGTAGTATGTTTGATTTGAAAGACACTTGTGGTTTGTTTGCTTTTTTTTTTTAATTAGTTTTAATTAGCTACTTTAAGGAATGGATTAGTTGGCAAAGAAGATTTCGATAATCCCTAGTAAATAACAAAAACTAGAATATCGTTCTCAGTTGTTGAGGCCTTCAGTAATTCATAATACCTGGCTTTGACAACATAAAACATAGCTACATTCCAAGTGGAAAACAACACCTTTTGCTTAGTGGCTGTCCCCACAGACACTCCAAGAAATGAAATGTAAGCATTTTAGATATCACAACGCAAATCCTTTTATGTAATATGTAATGCGCTGAATGGAATTCAAACAAATAAATAAATAAGAAAAATCCTTTCTAATTAAAATTAATTTTCAATACTTTTGCACTGGAAACCCTCAGTATGGTAGAAAAAACCTGTCAGCAGAACTGCTGCTGCCCAGTATTTAGGTTTGCAAGTTATAAAGAATTCTGGAAATAAGAACTTGTTCAGTGAGAGAAAACTCACCATCTTAATATCATACTTGCATTCAAAATTATTCCATTCCATTTCTGTCTGAAATACTATGGGGAATATTAACTGTATTTTTTCCAAGCACTTACTGTAAAAAGATATATATATATAAATCTATAGCCAACAACAGTGACATTGATTGCTTTGAGAAGCTAAAACTTGCTGCTTCCATGAGATATTTCTGAGACCTCTGATACTTGGCAAACTATGGACCCTTTCGGGTTGCTTGTCTCCGTATCTAGAAACCAACCTGAATGCTGGAATATCAGGAGAAGCCTAATCCATGTAGACTGACAAACCGTTGGTTCTACTAAAAAATAACTCCACATGTGTCAGTGGAGCTCCCAAGATGTGAAAGTAAATGAACACGTCCACAAAAGCACTTATTTAACTTTTTTAATACCAAGCTGGGTGTTCATGTACACTCTAATATGTCCCTCCATATTATCTCTGAAACAAGGACATGAGCTAGCATATTGCAAATTTAGGTATGTTATCTTTTGCGCTAAACTAATAAAAGAATTTTGAAATGTTTATTCTTGCTTGATTAAAAATATAACTGGATCCGTCAATTTAGCAACATTTCTTTTCAGGAAGTGACAGTAAGAACACCAAAAAAAATACCTGTGAATGTGAGAAGCCTTACTAATGTGGGGTACTGTTTTTCCTAAATTAATTTCAGAATTAAAGATATCCTCAGGAATTTTTTTGAGAATGCCACTCTTTCAGGCATGACAGGCCTTCATTTTATTGATTATCCCACTTTTACCATGGCTAGTATCAACAGAGCACAATATATTTTTATCAAAAACGAACTTATTTCATTTTAGCTGAATCAATTAAACACAGCAAAATAGTGAGATTCCACCCCATGCTCATCCTCTGCTGAGCACACCCTGAGAGCTTTCCACAATAGCTAGGGTTATGGTACAAAGTTGACTGAGTGACTTGACAAATATTACAGCCCTTGTAGAGGTCCATTTACATATAAGGGCAAGATCTATAAACTCCCAATTTTGTACTTCACCCATGTGACCATGTTTCCCTTCACTTCAGAAGAGAGAATCAAAATGAAGAATTCAGAAAGGAAAAAAAACCCCAAACCTCTTATCTTTACCAAACCAATTTGTAGCTACTCCCTCCCCTTGCAACCACATTAAGATAGCTACATATGTCTTCCAGTGTATTACTTGCATGATTAAAACCAAGTGTTTTACAGGTGCTTTTAGATATGCATGCATTTTCAATGTTCTGCAGGTCATTCATTAGCAGATCAGATATTTATCTAAACACAGACTCAATATTTCTGGGAAGAGACAGCAGTAAAGCCCAGTTTTACAAATTTAAAAATAATTTAAGAAATATTTTGCTAAAGATGTTCTTTAACTGTTTCCAGTTTTACTTCATGGAGTATAATGAGAAACAAGACATGCAGAAAAGGTTGTCACCTGAATTCTAACTTAGTGGGCGACTGCCTCTCTATTGTTTCTGAGCTCATAGCATAAAAACTAAATAGAAATCAATTTAAGACAATGAACTTTAAACTTTACTTTCCCTTCAGTATTCTAAAGTGGCACAGCTAAGTAGGAAAAGTTTTAAATAATGGAAGTCAGTGAAGCCTAAATCACACACAATGGTGAAAGCGGAGATGTGAGATGGAGATGAAATCTAAAAGCTAATTAAATTCAACCAGAGCCTCTCAAAGGCAACATACCAGCTTAGCTTCCCATGCTAGCATTTCGTTTTGAAGGGTGCAGTAAATGGAGGGCCTTTCATGGCTGCAGATTTCACAATATGATCCACCAGCTAAACCTGAGAGGGGAGAAAAAAAAAAGATTAGATGCATGGATTACTGTACTGAATAGATGCCAAGGCCAAGATAAAAAGAATAGATAAGTTGGGGCTTCTGAGGAGCTAAATTTGAAGCCAACCGGCAAAACGGATTGAACTTTATTACCTCTAGTCACTGAGAAATTCCCTAGACAGTTGGATGTAATTTGAAAAGGTCAGAAAAAAAATTTCCTTCACAGTATTATTGCTTCATGCTTTAAGGGTGTACAATTGTGAGATGCCAGCTCTAATCATTTTTATTGACCTGCTCTAGAGAGACAGACAGATGCACAGGGAGTTACGACAGACAGATAAGACATATCCTACCTTTGTTTCCAGTTTTAAAACATATCACACAGTATTAGGTATGTTTTAATGTTAATAATTTCATTTTATCCTTTACCATATCTGAGAAGTATTTCCTTGTTTCGCTAAGACAGCACAGAAGAGGGGAGGGGGGAAACCCTGTGCATAACATCGGAAACTTGCTACAATTTTTCATATTTGATCTGAGCACTCATTGAATTCTGTGTGAATCTGAAACACATAATTGAAATTCAGTAAGTGCAATAGGATTTTCTAGACTTTTTAGGTATGCTCAGTAGATTTTTTCTTTTCACCTAAAGGGGAGCAGATCTTACTGAATAGATTATAGGAATGACCTTCAGCATACTGACAATAGAAGCTTTATTACCAGTGTGGCTGTCTTGGGGAAAAAAAAGAAACAACAATATACAAAAAAACCTCATGAGGAAACAGAAAACAAACCCACTCCAATTAAAGTAATTCAATTCTTTGACTTAGCATTCACAAATGCTTGCAATCAAATATCAACATTTGCTAATGTTACACTTACAGTCAATTTTTTGTCCTGCAATTAAAATCAAAAGAGATTTAAGAACACAAAAGAAGAATTATCCAGCCCAGCCCTTGGAAAATTTTAATTAACATAAGATTTTCTTTTGCTCAGAAGATATTTTCCCTTCCATTCATAATACAAGCATATGTCTTCCAGGAACCCTGACCCTGAATGCACAGCAGAGGCAATTAATGGCCATTAAAGTACAGCTCTGTGAGTTCTTCTACTGTATTATGTTTATGGACCCCTCCTGGAAGCTGACTAAACCTGTTTAAGCAAGTCATTCCCATATAGTCATATTTCCTCCCTTCAAGCCCTGTATCATGAGGGTAACATGAAATTGCAACATATATATGTATATTTGCTCCCCCAGAACTTTATGACTGTGAAAGGAAGTCAGAAACAAACTGCTTAGCTACAGCAAAGAACAAAAAGCATCAAGAATGGCAGCTAATGGCAGCAGATACTTTCAATTGAAATGGACTTTCCAATAGAAAAGATGCACAGATGATTTTCATGTAACACTTTCTTCCACAATTTGGGAAGCGCTTGAAAGAAGGTAATGCATCTGTATATATGGAAAAGGGGCCAGGGAGAATTAATCACTTATTAGATTTACAGCAATTGATTTAGACTCTACTATTATTTTTTTAAAATCAGATTTCCACTATGAGCTTCAGGATGATACAGAAACTGAAACAGGAAGTTCTGTTGTCCTCCTGACCTAAGCTCTAAGACAAACTCATGTACCCCATCAATCTTTTTGCCAAAAAAAAAACCAAACCTTATTCATCACAAAAAAATATTTGTTCAAGACACAAATTTGATGTTGGAACTCAATTTTCCAAAAATATTCCCCCATCAACATATTTTGATGCCATTTGCAATACAATACACAATAACATGATGCCATGTCATTCCATGTTTACAAGACACTCACCACCTTTGCTGCTATTCGTTTTTTTCCATCTCAAGTGCAGCACATGTTAACAGACAAGTAATTTAAACTCTAATTCACTGTACCACATATGGAAGGGGTAGATCTTTGAAATGTTCCATATGACATGACATCCTTCTCACTCCATGACAAAAAATGTGTGAGAAGCTGACCCCATTTAAGCCTCTCACACAGGTGACAACACTCTCCACCTTTTTGTAATAAATTTTATGATACTGTTTGCCTTCCACATGATTATAAGCCATGAAGATGGTAAAGTTGCACCAAATGCAAAATATTGCTAACTTACACTGTAACAATAGGCTTAGTTAACCACCAAAACAGTTTGCTCAGAAAGGTGAGAAATTTTCAGTTATTTCTAGTCAGGATTTCATTTTAAACAATATTCTCACAGTTTAACAAGTTATTTGGTTAGATGTAGGAATCACATTTCTTTCCTTTCCAGCCTTTAAGTCTAAAGTGTTGTGATTCAAGTGGAACACCAGTTGGTGTTACAGGATTCAACCAGTAGGATGTCTTACTTTGTTTTTCTGTGTGTGACCAGGAGACTGTGACATTTACATATATTCAATTTGAAAATGAATTCTGTGTTCTAAACATGAAAGAAATTGTCAGTGCCTTTGTCTTGTGAACACTAGATTACTGAAACCCAACCAGTGTGATTTTAGCCAATTGAAAAAAACATGAATCCACACAATACTTTTTTTTTTCTCTGTTGGAAGCACATAACCATGAGAGCTACAAGACTGGTATTCCCTGTAAAGTCTTTCACTTGAAAGAATCCTGGTCTTCATTTCTGATACAATGCCCCTCCTCCCAAAACAGCTGATAACAAAGGAAAATGCCATTTGTCTCACCTGACCAACAGCCAGAGACCTCACAGGACTTGAGGGAGCAATGCATTCTCATATTTATTTACCAAGATTAGATGTTGCCAATGTACTCTCCAGTTTTGTTCTGACCAGCTGACATGCGTAAGCTGTATCCCTCTTCTTAAGAGGAAAAAAATTCAATCAAAGAAAAAAACCCACAAAAACTAAAACAATAAAAAGCTGGCTTTAGAGCATACCCCAAACACAATCTAGTTTTAGATGAGCTCCAGCATCACTTCAACCTGCAGCAGGCCATGTTGCTCACATACATAGCTCATGCAAAAGAATTAGGTAAACTATTTTACCTAATGATGAGGAAGAAATGCTCGAGAGATGGATATGAGTATAATTACTAAGATTAACTCCAGAAAGCAGTGTTAGGTGGTGGCACCAATTTTACTACTTCCAGGTACTCCAACAAGTCTTCTTTCTGAATGGACTAGCAACTGGAAAAGGCTGGTGAGCTTGTTTGTTTATGAGTTTGGTTTTGCCTTTTTCTGCATCCTTCAGAATAGGTCCCAAATCTTGATGGTCTCAAAGGTCTTTTCCAACTTAATGACTCTATGGTTCTTTGTCAGGTAATCACTTAGTAAACATTTGCTTTCTCTTAAAAGCCACTCTATGATGTGCATAATTTGAATCTGTCATTTTTTGCTCTACAGAAGAAACACAGCACTCTCAAAAAAAAAAAAAAAGAATGCTGCAATACACTTACTAGCTGTAATGTTTATGTCTTGAATGGCAACTCACTCTTAAAATAAATTAGACCTTCTTTAAGACATAGGGAAAAAGACCACTTTTAGATTTACTATGTATAATAGTACACTTTGCTAAATTCTCTCATGTGAACACTGATTCAGCTCCCAGCTGTAATATGATTAGATTTAACATGCAAAAATTAGGTTTGAGAACAATGAAATGCAATTAAAATACTATATGTACTGTATCAGAGATAACATTTTATATATGTTTAGTGGGAAGAAAGTTATAATGAAGGAATCTCAAAAATATACATAGGTACAAGAGGAACTTACAATTGATTTTTCCTCTCAGCATTTCAGCTAGCAATTCAGTGTTGGTTGATCACATGAATGAGAATCTAAACATTTGAATAAACAACAGTTGCTATCACATCAGCTCTGTATTTCTAAGAAAAAAAATGAATATACATTTCCAATCAGCGGTTTTTTTAAAAAAATTCTCTGACACATAGTCCTTAATGATTTGGGCAACATTGAATATTGAACTTTAAGCCTTTCACCATTTTTCTAGAGTTAAATTTAAATTAACTGTCAGAAAGCATGTTTATTCAGTGTATTGTTGAATCCTCTCCAAGTTGTACCCACTATAAATAATTATTTAATAAAACTGAATGTCAATTTTTGTTCATTTTTTCCTTGCTATTAGAACTGGTTTTGGAACCCAGAACATATATGTGAGTAAACTGTTTGGTGTCCTACAAAAGTATAATGGATATGCAGCCAAGGTTCTTCTCCTATCGTTGTTTTTCGTATCACCAAAGAAATTAGAGTTTATATAATGCAGTATTTTGTACTCCTTTTTCAAATTTTGTACTCCTAATAGATGAATGTCGAATTTTTTTTTTAGGCCTCAGATTTCATTCTGAGTGAAGTTGACTCTCTGTGAGTTCCACTCCAAAGTTCAACTCTGAAATTATTTAAACCTAATAGCTGTGGTAAGAAAAGTCCTTTTTAATAGACTTTAACATCTACCATTAATTTATGTATTCAATCATTTCTTTAAAAGAGTTTTGGAGGACTGTTCTTGGCTTTCTGTCCTGACACAGCCCTGACCCATCTCCAGCAGCACAAAAGCTAGAAAGCAGCAATATACACTTATATTTTGCTGAATTCCCTTGTTTGTCAAGTGAACGCTACCTTTCAATTACATAATACATATATATAAATATGTATACATCTATAAATATATAATATACTACAAATAAAGCCATTGGTGAATGGACAGGACCACAAAGCCATTTTACTTTGTACTGTACAAGCTACAATGGATGCACCTATTGCCTTGAAGAGTCTTCCATTGGGTTAAAAAAATACAGTGTGTTGATTATTTTGTAGATATCCGCTGCAGCCTTGCAACATTTCAATATTTGATCACTTACAGCATATTTGTCTTTGACAAGCAAGCACCTGAGTTAAAATGGTACCATTCATATTTATGTCTCCCTTCTATATTGTGCTATTTATAAGAATGTTTTTTTTCCTTTAGTACCTGGAGTCCCCAGCTCCTTCCAGCACTGACTACAACCCAACAAATTCTCTACTTTCCTCCCTCAGAAGCCTTATAGCTGAAGTTGGAATGAAAGAGGAACAAAGTGACTTGTCTAAAATCTGTCTTTTATCTCTCCTTCACACCTGCATGGACTTACAGAGTTGGATTTTTTTACTAAAGATTTGAAAGAGATCTTATAGAGAAATACATGGTACAAGTATCAAAGTTCATACTATAATGAGGAAATGGGGAAAGAGTTAATATATTGTGCACAACATTTTAGAGCACACTGGTATTATTAAAGACAGACTCAAATTGTATAGGTACAAAAGGAAAAGGACAATCAAAGCAAAAACATTTAGAAGTTACACAATCTAACAAGAACAACAAAAAAAAGCTGGATAAAATATTATCAAGATTTGATTTTACGCATCTGAGACCTCATTTGCTTGGAAAGAAGTATTTTGTTGCATTGGGACTTTGGCCAAGTTTTCTTCCTTCTTTCCAAAAGTAAAATTTCCATTCTCATATCCAGAGAGAAAATTAACATAAAAATAGTCTCTAGTTTAAACACAGTCTAATACTACTCTGGAGACTAAAAAGCACATGGATAATTTTCATCTAAGAGAAAACCTACTTTTTAGGCTGTTTGGAAAAAGACACTGGCAATTGTTGGAATAAGCTCTAAATTACCCAAAAATGGTCAAGCAAAGTGGAATTGTCAAGAAAAAGAAGAGAGAGATGGTGAGAGTTTTGATAAATTTTCTGTGTCATCTTTACAGCTGTTTTGATGGGTTATGCTTTTGTACATGCATACACAGGAGTATATCAAATATAGATAGAAACACAGTTGCTATACTATACAACCACAACTTTCAGACAGGCCTTTTCACTACTTTTTAAATGCAGTTAGGCATATTTTTATCTCCTCTTGCAATTTTCCTTATGAGAGTGTATAGGCTTGGAAAAGCCATTATTCAAAAATCATGTCTCTTGTAGTAGATACTCACCCAAATTAAATACGCTGTGTTTATGGCAACATAAAAATGCCAAACACAGATTGGGTTCATATCTGCCATGCACACATCAGTCAGTACATACATACACACTTGGGAAAGAATCAAACTATATTCAAATATTCATGTTTGTTCCTACTTTTCAGTTGGCACAGCTGACAAATGAAACCTGAAATAGTAAGTTTTCTTATATTGGAATGTCTATTAATGTACTTTCTCATGTCAAGACTTTATTCATTTCATGGCAGCTCTGTCTGAAACAGGAACTGGCCCAAAGTGTGAACCTCATAAGCTCACACAAGTGCACACTCACATATATACAATATCTACCAGAAAAAAGACTTGCAGCATCACTGTCATTGATGATGAGGAACGTAGATGGGGAAGCACAATAATAAATGAGGGACCATTGAGGAGAGAGAACAAAGCTATGTGATGTTGAAAAGAAGACAAGCAATCTCTATGTAATGTCATTGACAAAGGAGCTAATGGAGTTATCTAAGAAAGGGATTTATTCACATAGCTTGAATCTTCCTTTCTGAGCATATTTCCGCACAGACATGGACAACAACACAACAAGTAGAGTATCTCTAATGTGGCAGAAAAGGTGGTATTGACCTACTGTGCTTTTCCTTTTCTTACTATCTTGTGTAGTTTTAGATAGTTAAAAGTAATTTTAGATTAAAGCAGATTGTTTCTAATTAGTATAAAAAAATACAAGAGGAACAATTTAGTCTGAATTGAATAGAGAAAAATTTAGGAAATTTAAAGGTAGAATTAACAGTGACCAGTGTTAGAAATACAATTAATTAAGACCAGTGATGTGAAAAAGAAGATTTTAGTTACCAGCCTTGATCTGATGGAAGTTTGCAGATAACATACAGTTATTACACTTGCTCTTTTGACATACATATGGTTACTTGAAATATAGACATGAAGTAAATTAATGAATGAAAGAAATGAATGTTGAAGCTGAATCTGAGCAGAAGACGCATAAGAACATCTAGCAGAGGAAAGCATATGGAAAAGTTCGCATACAAAGTGAGTGTGATTCTGTGATAGCACAGAAATATCTGATCAAGTAGGAGTTTGCAAGACTTTTTGAAATCAATGCTGACACAAGACACTTAGAAAAAAATATTCCCCATTGGTGACAGCACTCCCAGATGTCTAGAGTACCCTAGTAGAATAACACACTTTGGTTTTGTCTTGCAAAGGTAAATTAACTTTTTTTTTCAGGTGCATGGCACTACTCACACACTATTAGAAAGAGCAATTTCAGTATAATAAAGACCAAACTAAAACTCACGGTCAGCCTAAAGATCTTTAAGTAGAAGAGAAATGTTACCAACAAGAAAAATCAAAACTACCCAAATTTTGTACCAAGTACAAGGAGAAAAGGACAGACATGAAAGAGGATCAGGGTAAATGATGAGGTGAGATTCACTGTTTCTATACCATCACTGTATGTGAAATAGTAACTGGACTATAAGAGAAAAGGAGCCTGGAGAATGGGGATACAGAATCTGGAAGAGACTAGAAGACTTCACTTCTGGCAGAGTCCTGAAGGCATTTTTAAACTGGGACCCTTAATACCAATGGATATTTTGAGATGGAACTTGAAAGAGAAAGGATATGTAATATGTTCTTCCCTTTTTTGAGGGGAACGTTAATTGCTTAATGTTGTACAGTGAACTTTAAAATAGAGAACATTTAATTGTGCAATAGATTTTGACTAAAACTGACTTTAAAAACGCTCAAGTGAGTAATTGAGGTGTAAGATATTTTCTGTAAGTGAACTGTAAGGTGTTCTAGTAAACTTGTAACAAAAAGACCACTACAGAATGCATCAGATTTCAAAAATTCAATGCTGAGAATCAGAACAGATATGAAAAATGTCAAAAATTATCCATAAAAGCAGAAGATACTTTTTGACTTGCACTCTATATTTCCCAATGCTGCAACAGCAGCCTCTTTGTTTTGAGAAGTACCTTAACAAGTCAAACAGGCAGCCCACAGAGCCAAAACTGACCCACTAATTGCTTGGAAGACCAGAAACATTGCTCTGATTTTGGAAACAAAAAATCCTTGGAATCCACTTGAAATATCCACACAGAGAAGATAAATATATACAGTCACTCAACTCATTCACAGAGCAGAAACGAAGACAGCACAGTGTCTCATCTTTCCTTCCAATTCAACTCTGTATGACAAGAATTACAATAAAGTGGACTGCAAAATAAAAGCCCAAAAGCATTTAAGGAGGAGATGAAGAGAGAGTTTCTGCACTAGCAACAGGTTGGTCTTTCTGTTGTAGGAAAAAAAAAAAGTGAAATTCAACATGAATGGTTAAGTTAGAAGCAAGACAGATGAGTTCAAATTGAAGATACACATAAACAGTGCTAGAAACCATTTCCATTCTTAGATGGGCTTGTCCCTGAACAAAGGTGTAATGTCGCTACATGATGTGGGAATGTAAAACCTGTAAAGATGGTGCTGAGTGAGGAGGATGAATCTCTTTTTGGATTATTCCTCCTTGGTTCATGTCTGCTGTTCAGGTTAAGTACATTTTATCAAGTCCCCTGGATACTTCAGATCTTTTTATGAGGGTGCTTATACCTATATGGCTTTCACATGTACTTTAAAATGTTTTAATTTCAGTAGACCAAAAGTGATCTATTTTCCACTGGAATTTGATGACCACTCACTTTTATTGATGTAGAATTTTTTGAGAAATAAAAGAAAAATCAGGCAATTATTTATGACACTACGCTATTTTTCCTGCATGCTTTTTTGTGCCCTTATTTGCAGAACTAATAATTATTTATTTATTGTTTTTTGGTTAATTTATGCTTAACTAGCTAATTTTGGAACTAAAGAAGGATATAATCTTAAAAAATGTTATTGTATCTCTTTACTAAGCAATTTTATACAAATTCTATATAATGCACAGTTTGGGCACAGCAGATGTCAGAAAATACCATACACACCTTTGCATTGTTGACTGGAAACAAGAACCTGTTGCAAAGCTAAATCAGCTTTTGCAGCTATATCATATAGATGCCCTGAGTAACAGCTGACTGCTGCCATCAAGATTCTGGCCTGAACTTCTGTTTTAAAGGCCAAAAGCAAATACTGCACATCTTTCACACAGATTTTTTTCTCAAACAATAGTTGAGTAAAGGTCAAAGTTTGGAGAGATTTTCTGCATCAAGTGTTGTCTTTCTTTAAACATTTACGTAGAAGTTGCTGCTTTATTTTCTATGGAAAAAAAAGCCTTGGTAGATTCTTTTAAGCTATGGGTTAATCCATTCTTTCTTTCATCCACCAGTTTATTTGAAGATCTTCAACTGCCCAAAAGATCTTGTCTATGAATCATTTATTCTAGAAATTTGCTAATGAGAGCAATCTCTGGATGCAAATTCTCATGGTTTTTTCAAACTCAATCTTAAAACTAGTTTGGATTTGTGTCTCCCTCTTTCCCTTTCCATGTTCCAGAAGCTGATGCTTCTGAGTCGCTTTTTCTCTTTCAGTTATTCCTTGCATAAAGAAGTCAAGCTCTATTGAGGGTGGTGAAGTACTTGACATTAAATCTAGTGTAACATTTTATGACTCAGAGCTCCTGATAAATGCGATTTATTAGGGATAAAAGCTTTTCCCTAGGTCAGATGTCTGGACTGAAGAGACAGTTCATTATAGAGGATCACTCATATTTGGCAATGTAATAGGAATGAAGTGATATTTTTGTCATAGTGGTCCAAATCTGACTTGTACCACTACCGTTCTCCTCTTCAGCAAGTTAATTGTCAGCTGAACAATGAACATACCTGGAATTAATTTATTTAGGAATATGTTCCATCTGTAAAGCCTCTGCTAATGGAGTACAAGAGGCCATGACTAAAGGATTCAGGTATAAAGTTTAAGACCTTAGATAATTACTTGCAGAAAATATCATCACCTCTACATGTCAACTTACACAAAAACAGAATTATTGAACCTTTTAAAAAGGAGTATTGTGTTCACAAAACTAAAGTAACCAGGACAGTTTCTATTCATCATTACTGTGGAATAACAGAGTCAAAGTTTATTGAGAGCGAGAGTTCTCTCTCTCATTGCAACACACAGAAGAAAATAGGTTCCAACCAACTGGGTTCAAAGATCTGACAGTTTTTATAACTATAATTATAGCTACCTATGTTGAACCAGGACCACTACAAGTATCTTGGGAACATTTGTGAAAGAACTGTCCAAATAAGAAAACTAGAGCATTACAAGTCTAAGTATTATTTTGGTACAAATAGGTACAGTACTTAAAACTCTTGCTTTTCATTTTGTCAAGACATTGGGCGTAAAGCTTCTGATGAAATTACTGAATTTCACATGGGAGGTGACCCCTGAATATCTAAGCTCTGAAGCAAAAGAGTAAGTGGATTGAAAACTGGACATATGCTGTATGGCAGCTGATCTATGTTAAGAACACTTACGCTCTAGATATTCTTTTGTACTACTTTAAAACTTATTTACAGTTTTGCATCCAACTGAACTGCAAAGAGGGATTTTAAGTACAATCGTGGAATACCTTAATCAGTGCGGCTCTAAATAAAATTAAGAAAATAAACTGTATTTGCATTTTCCTGCACAGATTAATGCAGTTAAAAGCCTTCCCATGACAATCTGAAACATGTAGCCCAATTGTCCTCTTATATAAAAAAATCCTGGATTTTAAAAAAAATTCTCTCACAAGAAGATATCTCTGTTGTTGCAAAAGTACTTTTAATGGGATCTGTTTAATCTTTCTGTCATTTGATTTTATTCCATTAACTATCTATCCTTATTAAATTTGCAAAATAGCTTGTTTATCTTCATTCTGGGAAAATAGGTGCCTATAATTTGCAAATATGTCAGTCAAAAATAGACCAGTAAGATGTCCCTGGTTGGCACATTGTCAAGGCACACAATGAGGGAAGCTCCCTCCTCTCTCTCTCATACACACACACGCACACTCCTTTCTCTCTCTCACAAACACACACTCAAAAATGTATCCAGTAGAGTAAAATATTCACATTAATACTGGAAGCGATGGAGAAGAACCCCAGTCGACATCCCATCTGTTCCCTTGAATTAAATTTAGAATTCATATGTAATATAGACATTTCTGTCTGAATATCATAAAGCTCTGACACATTCAGGCTTTCATTAAAAAGCTCTGAGATGTGACTTGAATAACAATCTGTCTTAGCTAATTAGTATTTTCAGTTTAGCATATTCACTTTCAAACGTATTGCTGTTTGCACATGGTAATTTAGGTAAACAGAGCCCATCCACAGCTGCATCAATTAACACTGCTAATCAAAACTGAATTCAGGTAATTAGACACATTTATGCAAAAAATGTGTAATTTGTGGAGAAAGCTAGATTCTTCAGTAATATTTCAATAAGTAGGAGTCTTTTTGCAAATAAGGCAAGAATATAATGCTAAATCAGCTCTAACATATACAGGATGCATAGTCAGTCACAAATATATAAATTAAGTCTCACTAATTGAGCTGTATTTTCAGAAATTTGACAATTTTTTTTCATTTAAATGCTTTCTTCAGTGTTTCTACGTAAAAGAGTGGATTCTTTCTGACATAAGTTTTAGTTATTTTAAAAGTTAATGCTTTCTCATGCAGTTTTTGAACTGTTGAACATGATGGTCCAACTTGCTCTCATTTTCAGACAGGAAAAAATTAGTGAGAAAGCCCTCAACTAAATTGAAAGTTTAATTTCTTCAAAGAAGATGCATTTTTGTTTACTTTTAAAGAAAAGCTAGAAATTTCTACCACAATGCATTTCAAGAATGTAAAGTAGTAAATTACTCAAAAATATCCTTCCTTGATCTACTAAGTGTCACATCCTTTCCTTCCCTTTCTCTCACATATCTGAAACTCTCCAAAAACTACAAAAAACCCCCCAAAACCAAACATTTAAGCAGTGTAAGAAACTGCATATTCATAACAGAATTTTAATTTCTTTTGAATGGAATAAAGGAATGTTCATTGAAACATTATACTCCAAGAGTTTTCATATGCAGCTATTCAAGTTACTCAAATTCAATTCTCTGTTATGCACACTTTCAGAAAGCTACACAGGTCTGATGAACAAGGAATGCAATTATCAACTTGCAGCTAATTTTCCATGATGAGAAGAAATACCTAGGCAACTGCTGATTTTTAACAGAAGCCTAAAATTAATCTACAATTTTTGTATCTTGGAGGTTAACTCCACGTGAAAATATGCAACACATTCTGTGCAGATTTGCAACATGGAATATATAGCTTCTGCTAAAAAAATCATTGTGAAGAAAAAGAGTTTACAACTTTAAGGTCTAAGCCTATGTGGCTATTGATATTGCAGTGTGTTTTCCAGTTATATGTAATGCACTGCATATCTCACTACTCAGAAACTTTTCTCTATACAGAAAATTGCAGTTTGTTCTATTATAAAAATATTTTTTAAATGCTACAGTTAAAACGGCCTTAAGCCTCCAATTGTCATTTAGCTATTGGCTGAGTAACATATTGAAAGAATATTGAAATGAGAGGGGAAGAAGAAAAATAAAGCCTGTGGCAGGAGTAAAATTGAGGTATTTTCTTTTCAAATAATCATGACTACTGCTAATATTAGAAATTATCTTGTTCAGCATTTCTAAACAATTATCAGACCAGCATAAAAGTATATGTAGTTCCCTATGCCATTCTCAGTGGGATAATAGTGGAGAAATAGTGGGGACAAATGAGGTTTTAACTGCACCTTTTTTCTGGGTTTGTTTTTTTTTTTTTCCAAGAGAGAAACAGTCACCTACATGACATATCACATGCTAAGCACCTCACTGGTCTCTCACATGACTTGTTAACATTGGCATAGAGTGAAGATCATCAAAACAATCTTATGTGACCCGTCTCTGAAAGAACCTACTTGATAAATGATTTTTCAAAAGAGCAAAGCAAAAGGAGCAATGACTAACAACGTTTATTTTAGATGTTATAGTCCGTAGGAAGTGAGGACAGTGACAACATCCTTGCCTCCTCCCTCCTCCACATAGTCAGCACTTCTTTTACCTAAAGTAGTCAGATATAGTATTCCAACAGACTTCCCAGAAATACTTTACTACACTGCCCTGTCTCTTCAGTGTGACTGCCTCAGTAAATGTAAGTAGACACAGTTAGGAGGATCTCTTCACTGAGCACATATATATTTAGCTCACATAATTATTTCAACATCAATTTCCCTGAGGCACCACCCATTCAAAAATTTTATATCATGCTAGAGTATCATTATGTCATGTGATTTGGAAGGGGTTTTTCCACAGAGATTTAATAAATTTATGGTACTATTAGCTGATAACAGGCAAGGAAATAATGCCTATCTCAAAAGAAAAAATGTTATATATGAAAGTTGGCTGGTAAATAGGTGTTTCTGACACATGTAGCTCCATTCTTCTCCTCTCCTGTATTGCTCTACTGTAAAATATGGAAAATAATTGAGGCATCTTTCTACTAAAAAAAAAAAATTAAAAATTGGAATTCACCTTCCAATTGCTGCTGATAAAAATATAAGGGATACGTATGACAACGAAGAATTTATAAACACTGTTTTCCTCAATTAAAAAAAAAAAAAGCTTCATCCTATTACAAGCACTAAAGAGGATTCCAGAATTATAAACAAAACAATAAATATTTGAAGTTATTTGTTTTCTCTACAAAGCATGTAACTCATAATTCATAACATAAAAACCGTTTAAATGTTCCAGGTATTCATATGGTTAATTCAAGAACATGCAAAAATTTTTAGTTTGAGAAAAGCAAAAGCCAAAAGCCAACAATTAGTACTCTACACTTTACATGAGGAAAAAAGCTCAATAATTTGCAAATGTTGAAGGAAGCGCTAGTTCCATAATTAAAAATCAGGCAGAGATCCTTTTGGCAAATGGATCTCTTTGTTAAACATCCCACTAATCCAAGCCTGAAGGTATAATTCAGTACCCTGGAGGATCCCCTCTATACTTTTGCCAGCTGTTCCATTTAGGTCACTCCACCACAAGTTTAGCTTTTATCTATTCCTCACTTTCTTCGCTGGGTCCCAGAAGCAGCAACCCATCTCTCTGAAGGCTGTTTAAAGTGTAAATGAAAAGAAGAGACAGAAGTGAGCTGCTACCTCAGGGTCCTTAATTTCTGAACTGCAGTTCCTTGGACTTTCCTACCTTGACAGATGCAATATGAAATCTTCCTTGATGAAAAGTGAGGAGATAAACTGAATATAGAATGCAGATGGCACATTCATTATCATTTTAATGCCTTACAGCTGCATGAAAGAATAGAAAATTTTACAAGGCAGAAAGTCCACTCAAGACCAAAGAGCTGTAGCAGCCCTTCTGCCCTTCAGCCCAATTCCCAGCACTACTGCTGTTGGCATGAAGTGAAAGCCTTTAAAGAGCTATTTTATCTGTTCTCAGGTGGTCAGGGAGAGGTGGATTCAAGGAGAAGAAATAAAAAGAAACAAAAAGGAAAAGAAAAAAATCTGTCATAGTCTGATCCATTACAGTGTATGCTAAAACCACGAAGAGTCCTGGGTGCAGACCTGACTCTCTTGCCTCCCTCTTCTGGATCAGCAGGTGAAGGAAGGAGACAGTAACCCCTGAAGGACTTGTTCATGCAAGTTAAGCCAACCTCAAACAACAAAACTACTTCTAATTTACCATTATTTTGGTGCTCTTAAAAGCATAATTTCCTAAAAACAGCAACAAAAATATGTGAACTTGATCCATTAATAACAGCCATAGTCAGTGTATATTTAAGCCCCCAGAGAGTCATTATAGTCCTCCAGGATGACTTTTAGACAGCATGCTGTTTTATAACAACACCCTGATCTCTTACTCTTAATGGGAAAGTTAACTGTAAAATGAACCACTACCCAGACATTCATTTGTCTGCTAAATAAAAATAAAGTCAGGTAGGTACTTTGGAAGGAATTCCTAAGTGTTCAACTTTTAATGAAAGATTTATAAAAAATGCAGCAAGCATATTACTGAGGTCTTTCCAATTTAATATTGAGTAATAAAGTTTGCACACAGAGATACAAACTGCAATGTGAAGCAGAATTGTAAGATCTATTGGAAATTAACTTTCTAGATTTTTTTAAGTGCTGTTCAGTAGCAGAGCCACAGCAACTCCAACAACCATCTGCAAGACTTTACACATGCAAGTAATCCCACAGGCTTTAGACAGCTACTAAGATCATGTCCTCATCCTACCCATCCAGCATGACATGCTGGCTACAGCCTAAGAAGCCGCTTGTTCACACTTGTAGGAAGGATGGGAATCTCAACCCTGAAGCAGCGCAGCAATTCACACACCTGCACTCAGCCCGCGCTGGAGGAAGCACTCTGTCAGTAAAAAGTACAGTTCTGCAAGCTCGTACATATGACTTTTAAGGATCAGGAAGAAGGAAAAGCAACGCCAAGAGCAACACAGATGCAACTTAACTTCTAATTCTGCGATGGCTCACTCAGGTGAGCACCCCATCTCCGAGAAGCCACCCTGTAGGGCTGGCAGGAGCCCTCACCTGTGTCACGCTGCCCTGCAGGCGCCAGCTGGCTCGGGGTCCCTGCTGGCAGATAAAGCATATCCACAGCGATGTGCACTGCTTACCTGGCTGGCGCTTCCACGCTCTCCTGCCGGCATTCCCGCACGTGGAGGCTCATTGCAGGCAGCTGCTCCAAGCCCGGCGTCCCCGTGGCACGGCTGCTCCGGCGGGAGCCAGCACAGTAAAGGCAGGTTGCCACTGGCCAGCGCTGCCACAGCCCAGCCGCGCTGTCTGCAATCACATCTCACTGAGTGCAAAACGAAAATTAACACGGTTTTTTCTCTTACACTTAGAACAGTATGCTATATCATTCGTGTTTGCATTTAAATTGGACAGAATAATTTACTACTGGCTTTTAATTTCAGAAGGGTTAATCACCTCAGCAAAGGTCAATCAAACTTTAATCTCCAATAAAATTGCAGTAGCTTCAGTCACCTGCAGGACATTTATTATATTCTTATTTCCATGCAAAAGGATGCATCACTAATCTTCTAATTCTTTACATTAGCACATCTGCCATTAACATTTTACTAAAATTATTAATTCCTCCAAAACTATTACAAGAGCTCATTTCTACACATCTCAGAAGATAATCCTGTTAAAAACCAGACACATCTACTATGACATTGCTTTAGTTGTCTGCTCTAATCCTCACAACCATTTGATACTCCAACCGAGTTCTAACAATGCACGAAGTCTCAATTACAGAAAATATTACAGGCTTTAGTTTAGAACAACAATATACTGTTTTAGTAACTTAATCTTCCCTATTCTCTGCAATCACAATACTAATCTATTTTGTCACTGCTCACAGCATTTTCTATTCAAAACAAAATATAGATTTTTAATTTTGCTTAGTAGCTCTTGAAAAGCAATAGATTTTCAAGGATAAGTTAAAACCTAAAATCCATTACAGAGGACAGGAATAATAATGATGATAGGAATATGTTTCAGGCCTGCAGAGAAGTATTTCCTCACAAAACAGAAGTCTCTTTCAGGATATAACCCATTAAAACAATAAAGAAATAATAAAAAAGAGTAGCTTGTTCTTTCAATTTTGTCTACCAATTAAGAACAATTTATCTGCTATTAGATTGACTCAGAACTGCAAAGTCTCTCTGAAAAATTCACATCAGTATTAGTTTTAAACTACCATTGAAATAGTATCAGCACAAAATGAGAAATTATTTCATTTGAAACAGATAATTTTCAAATATAAAAGAGCACATCCCCTCAAAAATGTTGGTTTTAGATAAATATCTATGCTATGCTAGCTACTAAACAATACACTTCTTCAAAAGTCTACTGAAACAACTCCATCTGAATGCTCAGAACTACTTTACCTGCAAAAACAGAGAAAAGCAAGAGAAACTCAGGGAGAGCTCATTACAGAACCAAAAAAAATGCAAACAATTAATTTCCAAAATTTTAGAAGCTGGTACCAAAAAGCCAGAATTTATTGGGCAGAAAAATATTAATACCACCAAAATACATGGGTCTCTCTTATCCTCCTACCATGGTCATATTAGCTCCCGCAAGAAAGAAATCTTGTATCTATTTAAAATGGATTTTTTTAGCCATAATAACATTTTGACATACCGTAATGTAAATAAACTGTTCTCTCCCATCCCAATATTTCCTTCTCTGTCTCTCTGTCTCTCTCTGTCTCCGTCTCTCTCCTCTTTTTGTTTTAATATATGGCACACAGACAGACACACGCCCCCGTCACTGTCAATATGCACACTCATTAGCAATATGTCAGGCTGGCATTTTCAAACCACTCCACAGCATAACTGAACTACCACACAGTGCACACACACACACGTTAAAATACAATTGCAGAGAAAAAGAGCTCAGTGGAACAATGTTTAACTTGGAAAACTAGGTAAACATACAAAAGGAGTGTGTGAGATTCTCAGGCAGTATTTTACAAAGGTACTGTGAATTCCCAGCTAACATCATCGATGCTCCTCTCTTTTCATACACACAAATACACATACACAAAAGAGAGTATTTTAGCAAGACATTCTAACACTGAATTGCAAATGCAAGAACACAGTTTTTTTTCTGGTTGAGGGTTTTTTTAATGCCTTAAGTTCTAACATAACATTCTAACTTGAAGTAATGTATGAAAATAAATACTGCAAAACATAAACCCAAGCTGAACTACAAGTTCCTAGAACATAGACAGTCAAAAGCATTTCTCATCTTCCAGCTGAGAAAATTAGCTACAAAACAACTGCATCTGCATTTTTTTGCGAAAAGCATCCAACAAGACACCGGAGACCACTTAGATAGGGTGAGCATCACTGAACTACAGTTCGATTATTCACCTCTTGATGCATTGATAAAACATATTCTAGATTGCTACTGCAACTGCTTTAAAATATGACAGAATAGCTTTACATGGCACCCTGAAACGAAATGTATCATCAAAGGACCATGTACTTTATTTTAGAAAAGAACGAACAGTGGAGAAATGTACAGGGAAAGAAACATACCTTTAGTTATCCCAGCGAACGACTTTTCAGCACATCTACATAGTCCTGCGGCTCCACCAGTACAAAAGTCAACACTGCTGTGCTTGTGATCTCTGTGACAATGGCTTCATACTGCCAGCAATTTTTTCGATTAAACTTCTCAGACATGGTAGCAACTTTGTTAATTATGATATTAGCCAGCTGGCAGGTACAATCAATCATCCACTGTAAGAAAGCCAGACAAAGAGACATCTAATCATTGCAACCAGAGCAGATAAATTTTGTTCCTTTCTTATACGTGTCACAGATTCTATCCCTCCTGACCCTCTACACAGCCATCGACTGTCAAATTTAGATTCAGCAAGCTCCCAGCTTTTCTTTATCCCTGCCTTAGATCTGAAACTCCTGGTTATCAGGAAGACAAGCGTCACCAGCTGTCTCAGAACAGGAAGGCAATCAGGTGAATAGTACTTATTATCTCTCATTGCCTTCTGAGGAGCAACAAGATTGATTTTGGATCAACAACGCATCCAGATCTCAGGCATAGCTACTACAGTGTCAAGTCTAGAATGCAGTGCATACATAAAGCTGACCAGTTATTAATACTGCATACCAAAAGTTAGAGGGCTGTTCTTTTTTTCAGTTTTGTGTGTTGGGGGGGTTTTTAGGGTTTTTTCCCCTAAGAAAACTCTTACATTTTTTTTTTTCTCCAAAACTGTGTTGGATATTCTCTTATTCCAGGCATCCTTCCCCCCACCTCAGAAAACCCAGGCAAGCAGATCGCACTGTTACTCTAGGGACTCTGTTTCACAGTTGGATAGTCTTAATTGGGCCCACAGAAACAGTTAGCTACCATTAAAGTCTTCCCTGTATACATCTTCCTCTCAACTAGTCTGATCGTACATAAAACCCCACAAGTGAAGCCTATGCTTTGGGAAGGTTAAACACGCAAATGTGTTATAAACCCAGAATATAAAAGCATCCTAACAGAATCTGAGCTGATGGTGAATTTCAGCACTGATCTAGAAATAGGAATATATTTGGGCTTTTCATTTAGAGCAGCATTAAACAATCATACACTCTTACTGTAAGAGCTTTTCTTACAAACCAAATGCACTGCAAAGTAGTGAAAGTGCAAAGTGGTTCATATGAAGTAGAAACAAAGGTTACAATAGAACAAAAGCTATCAGAATAATGCATTCTGGTACAAAAACCCCACCAACTAACTTGATACATTCCAAAATGACTGCCGATAATTCCATTTAACTAAATAGAGTATAATAATCAAGGAATATGAATTTATAAGGACATGTAATAATTTTCAGTATCAGTTTCAGATTCTTGGTACATTGGCTACCCTGGCACCCGGACCAAAGACTGCTTTTCCAAAACCACATATTTTTGGAAAAAGTGGTCTTATATTTACTTCACCTTAAGTGAAAGCTAGTTTAATATTTAAGGTAGTATCCAGCAATACTGTCTCAATCGTGAAGATGATTTTGTAGACTTTACAGCAATAAATTATCTCTGGTTTTAATAAATCCACTAAAAACAATACATTTTTTTCTTGAAAGTTTTCACATTCAGTTCAGCTGAAATTTTCACGCTTTCTTCAATGCAAACAGAATATATCAACAGTTAGAAAATAGCAGCTAGTGGGACTAATGATTATATCCTGACCTTTCTCCCTTGAAGTTAAAGTGTTGCAGAACCTTCTTTGCCTTTCAGAAGTCAAATTTTTCTCCTATGTGACTTCCTCATGTGGAAAGTGTAAGAGGCTGAATACAGGAATAGTAATGGTGTTCATAATTCATTATTAAACACAGCTAACTGACGCGTTTATCAACAAATCGATATTTGCTGGAAAGGATGAGGACAAGAAAAGAAATTACATTCTCAAATGTGATGTCACTGTTTTATTCATTTTGGATGACTGAAGTATTCAACTGGCTTCTCAGGCTGAAAGCTACACCAGTTCTGCTTTGCATCCTATACCCAAATTGTTAACAAATTGAGATCTAGCTCAAGTATCTCCACAACACATCTTCACCAATGCAATGCCAGACACTGTTAGAAACTCCTAATTCGCTTGATTAAAATATCTACCACCAAGAGGATTTTACTCAGAAGGAAGACCTTCATGAATTATTTGCTCTCATTTCAATTGCTTTATTCAAACCAGATCTTACTTTATTTAGGAAGCAGCTAAATATGCAGAAATATTCTTGATTTCAGCACAGAGATTTAAGGCAAGTAGAAATAACAGTATAGCAAATGAATGAAGGATTTGAGAAGGACACAAAAACAGGAGGCTACCGTAACTACGGATCCATTTTTCTGGAAGTTTAACCAAAATCATCAGATACATAAGCCTATCCCTAGCAGTATCCCCAGTCAGCCACCAGCATAGACCTGACTATGTTTCCAAGCTATCAAAATAGACCTGAGCTGGAAAAACTGGAAAAAAAACAGGATGGTCTCTGACAGATACAGACTGACCGTGGATCAAACCTGGGACCCCAGTAGAACATGTTTTTGTCCATTTTCAACAATTACCAATTACAACAGGTTTTCCTCTGAGGCGGTTCCCTTTTTCCTCGGCCAGCTCTGGACCAGAGAGGGGTGGGAAAAGCTCACAGACAAAGGCAAAAACCCAAAGAAGGCTCTTTTCTCCCGTGGGAAGGTGATCCCCAGTTTACCCTGTCACGCCCATGGCAAAAGGAGAAAGAGAGCGAGAGGGAAGATGGCGGGCAGTTTAACCTCAGGGAAAGGGGCGGGGCGGAGCAGACGCGCGGCCAATGGGACACGGCCGGGGGGGAGGGGCTAAGGGAGGGCTGAACCAACTTCACAAGCCCCGGGGAGATACAGAGCAAACCATTTTCTCAATACAATATATAAAACAGAGCAGTGCAATATAAAACCATGAACAGTGCAACTTACGAAATAAACAGTGCAATACAACATTCCTCTTATTCACACTTTTTTTCCTTTTCATTACTTCAAAGTTCACTGTGGGAAAATATGGAATTAACTTCATGTACCCTCAGCTATAATAAACAAGGCAACTGGATTTGTCACTATGCTCTCCTCTGTCATCACTAGGATGGACAGCATGACAGGAATCTGCTGAGCATGAGTTATTATACGCATTTTCAAACTTGAATACTGGTGGAACAACTTATAGGCAGGATGGATGTACTAGCTCTATTAGCTCTTGTGGAGATTGCAAAACTGATCTGAATTCAGTTTTAACCCTGCTTGCAGCTGGAGGCTGGACTAGTTGACCTCTGATATCTCTTCCAAAATTGAATTATTCTATTTATCTATCAGCTGTCTAAGGCAAAAGCAACATAAATAGCAAAAATGATGAGATGATCCATATTACAGGAATTAGAGATGTAATTTTTACAGGAGGACAGGGGACTCCTCTGAGTATTCTGGCCCTCAATTTCTTTTGTTTGGGGTTTTTTCCCCCTGTCCATTGAGAAGGAAATATTAGAATTAGCAAATCCTTCATACAATAAGAAGTTGAGAGAAAAGGAAACATGTCAAGGGGAATATGCAAAGGAAGTACACAGAGACCTCCACAGAAGCAAGTAGACAACTTGATAGAGGCAGGAAAAAGGAAAGTGAGTGGTAAAGGAGGAGTAAATTCAGGGACAGGTAAAAGAAAATTTTCATTGGAATGGAGTGAGATAAAAAAAAAAGGATAGGCCATAGTTAACTAGAAGTATATTCAGTTTAAAAAAAGAAAACGTAAGCCATGGCCATAATAATGGTGGTACAGGCTCAAAACAGAGGTTTATTATGGCAAAGAAAGGATTACTCCAGGATTTCCACAGTATCAGAAAAGTTCTTAGAACATGGAATATTGAGAATACTGGGGGGAAAAAAGAAACAAAACTCCAAAAATAACAAAAAACCCTCTAAAATTCTAAAGATCCAGTGTACAAAGAAGTATAGAAGAGTAGGATCCGTTATCTAAAGAAAAAAAATAAAACCAAAATAAAACAACCTATTTGTAAGCTTAACTTTAAAAATACCCATCTAATAAACCTTCCATTGTACTCTCATAAATCCTGTAAATCTTCCATTCAGTACCTCATTACAAGAAATTAAGTGAAATAAAGCAATAATATATGCAAATTATACATTTAAAATAATGAACAATGTAATGAAAGGAGCACTCTTCACATTGCAATCCAGTGGGCTTTTAAATTAACTTTTAATGCTCAGCATCTGCCAATTAATAAGGAGCCTACATGTTTGATTCTGCTAGAAAACACGAACTAGGAGAAGTGTAAAACAAGGGCACAAAGCCAGTGCAGAAAAATACACTAATACCAGTGCAGAGCTTTAAGAGAACACATGTAGAAGAGCCTGTGTCCAAGGACCAAAACCTGTCTGCAGTGAAACTCTTCCTGAAAACTTCGAAGGCTTGGTGACACACTGATCCTATCACTCATTGATTCCCCTCTCACTCCAAGAAAAAGCATATGCAACTACAGACAGAGACCTTATGGTATGGTTTCTCATTTTGGCACATTATATACACCTGAAATAGCCATGGATGTTTTTTCTTTCTAATTTTGTTTTAAATAGTTGGCCTGCAGTATAAACTGCACATATATTCCACTGAAAAGAATGAAATAATAAAGTTTCACAGTGCAGAGCAATGTCTGCAAAGGTCACACGTAGCTTCTCGAGGGGGAAGTGCCATGAGGCAGATGTGAAGAGGCCACATGTTGAGTCAATTCTCAGCACAGAATGAGCAGAGGTGAAATATTAATGCATTGCAAGCAAAACCATCTTGCCTTTATTCTAGAAACTGACAAAGAAAGAAGGGGGAAAAGACCATTTCTCCACCTGTAGTATGATGAATGGGTCCAGTTTTATCACACTTTAATATTGTCAGGACATGTGAACTAAAGAACTTTTGTTCTGTCTCCTGTGGCCAGATGCTGACAAGACTGAAAGCTGCAAATGTTTTTTCCTTGGCACTCCCTTTCACCAATGCTCTGCTGCTTTGTTACCTGCACTAGTAGTTAGCCATACCTCTTCTTAAACTGACCATTAATATAAACATTGCACGTATGCACAGCAGCATCCTGCCTGTGACAATGTCCAGTAGCAGGTGTCCAAGAAAAAATGTAAGGGCAAGCAAGGAGCAATTTTCATTCCTGATGTACACTCCCAGCTTCTACCTACTCATAGCATGGAAGTTAACTTAGCACAAAGACAGGACGGCTTAATGCAACACATTTGACAAGAATTTAAATTCTGTTACCTACATAATAGAATGACCCAAAAAAATCAGTACCAAGGGTGTGCAGTTAAATAACTGACAACACATCTGTAAAACAGAAATGCTTTTTTAAAAAAGACAAGCTGCTCATTAACATTCAGACTAAAAATTCTGGATTTGAAGTGGGGTTGGGGGTTGTATCATTCTGCAAAGATGAAGCAATAAAAAACTTGCATTGCCTTATTGGGACAACAGTATATAAACCTTCCCACAGAGCCTCTCGCTAGGTCAAGTGAAACATCTGAGCACCACAACTCCAGGAGTTTGTAATAGTTCTTCCCTAAAGGCAGTGTTTCCACTGTTTTACAGGAAAATCGTTCCCAATGTTGTGGTTGAAAAGGTTTTTCTACAGCCTGAAGGCATCTTCTATGCAAAAATTCTCACCTGCAGTAAACTGGAACTGGGATGGCAGACACACACACACGTAGAATAAAATAACAACTGAACTAAACAAATGCTTATTCTGGAGACAATAAACACAAAATACATTGGAGAAAACATATTGCCATGCTACAGCAACACAATGTCTTTAGATTATATGGTACTTATGTTTAATGTGTCATTTTATATTTTTCCCCAAAATAAAAAATGCACTTACAGCTGAAGTAGTCTCATAAAATTATCCATTGAAACATGTAAAATTGAAACATGTAAAACACTAATAATGTGACAGAAAATGTGACCCATTAGAAAAGTTGTAACTTCAATGATCCAGTCAAAGTGACATAAGCCAAACACCTAACAGACAAAAAAAAAAAAAAAAAGTGAAATCCAACAACATAAACCACTAAAACGATCTGATTATAATTCATCAAAAATAGAGTTAATGTAGTTACATTTTGTGTCTGGATTCTATGAAGATTGGTCTTAAATTGTGAAACTGCCCAACACAGGAATCCAGGATATTAATACTTTTCTATATTCACTTAATGAGCTTCTTTCAATACAAATAGTTAATTTCCTGACAGATAATACTCTACAATTGATTCATTTCAGAGCGCTAAAAAGGCAACAGCTCCAAAGGCAAATTAAAAAAAAAAAAAAACAAAACGATAACAAGGAGGCCAAGTCAGTCATCTTTTTTTTTCCAAATTCTAAATTTATTCCTTATGTATTTTTAAACTGGTTTTCACATCAACGTCAGTTATCTATTATTATCAGTATTAGATGACAGAGTGCTCTTAAAGAGATTTATGTCAAAAAGTATGTGAAAGAAGATCATCTAACAGCAAGAGAAGCATAGTTTAGAGTTGGGGAGAGGGAGGCAGGGGGTTTTAGTTTGCTTATTTGGGGGAAAGATATTTATTGTATCAGGCAAAAATTCTCTTTTTTCCTGCAACAGCAGAGGTCATTGTATTATATCAGATTCAGGTCTCTTTTTACTTCATTATAAAAATTATCGTTAGTAACAGTGATACATCTACCTACGTCACAGAGAAATCAAGCATAAAATAAGTAATTTTGTGAGGCTATGGTTCCTTTTAAATAAAGCCTAACAAGTTTGAAAGTAAAAATGTTGTTCTTTCCCAGAAGTTACTGTTTTATGCTTTTTTCCCCCCTCATTTATAAAGTTGGTGTTTGCACAAGGATACTAAAAGATTCTCCTGTAATGTGACTGAATGGGTCATATATCTTGCATCGCTGGAGGATCCATTTTTAAATGTAAATTTCCTCATCATGTAACAATTAACTGCCCCAGGTTTTACCACACCAAACAGGAAAGTGGAAGTTCTGCATAAGGAACCCTCTCTAGAGAAAGAGCATTAAAAAACACCCACAAAAACTTTAGTGTCCAAATGCTGGCTATTCCCAAAGGGACAAAATACAATATGTATATGCAGCAAAATGAGGAATAGCTCTGAGTATGCCATACATGTAAGATGCTAGACTGCAGTGAAATATATCAAACCTCTTATGAACAAAGACTCAAGAGTTTTGCTGCCATAGACCTCACTGCTTGTTTGAAAATGCTCTTTCCACTCTAGCATTATTGATCGTGAGAAAAATTAAATTTCTACTCTCACTTAAAGCTGAACACTGATTTAAATCTTTTTAAGAACAGAATTTAAACTCTATTGTATGAGTAGAGGAATCAATCATACCATTAGAAAATGCTCTGTTGGTGGTGCTAGTTTCAACTCAAAAGTGTAATGAAAATTGTTAATTTGCTGGCTTCATTTGAAAAAGAGTAATCTCTTGCTGGTTGTCATACTTAAACTTAGAACTGGGGGCAAAAGAAAGATAATGCAAAATATAACTGTAGCTCAGCATTTAGCATAGTTAGAACATGGAATTTTAAATGTGTTCAGTGGAGTAGAATAAACCCACAGTTAAGAAAAAGTATAACTTTTTAACAGTTATTAAGGAGCTGATTTAATTAACAGGAATTTAGAGGGATGAACTTAAATATATACGCCCATGTGTCAGGTTGTTAAGGTGATATATCTCAAGAAAGTTCTGCATTATACTGGCTCTACCCCCTACTGCTCAATGCCACTGTAGTTCAGGTGTCAATACCCAGCAGCAGGCTGCTCCAAATATGTGTACTGCCACAGCCTATTTCTTTGGCATGTCCTCTATTTATCATCACTATCACCAAGTGCAGTAATCTGTAAGTTTGTAAAAAACTACACTGATCCCTTTTAAGGATTCTCATCAAGGCTCTGAAATGCAAAGTGCCAACCCTGAAAACAACATGGCTCTCCGAGTCTTTCCCTGAGTTTTAAACACCCGTACCAACTTAATTATCATAATGTTAAAGCCGTGCAATCAAGTTCATTGAAAATAAAGAGTCTTGCTAAAAGAAAAAAATAAAATTGATGTATTCAAGTGGAAAAGGATAAAATAAACAAAATAAAGCATTAGCTAGAAGTTAGGAAGATCATGCATTAAGATGAAAGATGAAACAGATGCAATACACAGCAAAGATCAAAGAGCTCCATCAATTCATTCTGAGAGTCAAAATCCAGCTGAGCATGGGAGCCCTGTCCGCATAATAAGAAAGGTTGACTAAAACATAAGGATTAAACAGATGAGCTGTCTCCAGTGAATGTATGGCACAGGAAGCCCTGCTGAGCCACTTGTAAAGACACTTTGGAATTGTACACCTGCTACTCCACAGTGAAACCTACAGGAAGCCAGCCTGCAAGGGGAAAGAAACCCACTAATGGACTAAATAGCTATCTTTAAGAGGAAAAAAAAGAGTCGATACAAGAAAACAGCAGCTAACATATTTGCTCTTTCCCCTCTATTTCATTTATTTACCAAATATTTCCACCACAAATGACTACAAAGAAATTGTTATCACCACCCTCTCACTCCCTCAAAATAAAAGAAAAAATCTTAGCACTTAAACTACCAACACAACCATCCATATATAGCAGGGTCAGCCTAGTATTCTCAATGAAACGATCTATCACAATATTACTGGTTTGGAAGCTCTTTTTGTACTCCAGCACTTAACTGGCCAAATCTCTAATAACTTCAATGCAGTGGGATCAATTTTAAGGGTCAGTAAAATCTGTATTATTTCTAATACTGATGACATTTAAAATAAGGTTATATAAAAATCTTAATTTTTCTGATCCACTTTATGGATGGAGATGGAGACATTTCAATCAAATTTTATACCTAATGACTAGTTTCTCTTCTTTTATTACTGGTAACAAGAAAAAAAACTAGAAAAAAGTTAACAGGTAAGAAACACTATTCAATTTAATTAATTAACTCTTATATTAGAGTAAAATCCCTATGACATGCATGTAGCCATAAACACAGCCCTCTCACTAAAGAAAAAAAGGAAAATGTAGGGCTAGCAGTTACTCCATGACTTAAAGAATCCAAACTGCAGGGGCTTCCAACACCTCTGACAGGATCAGGGCCATGCATTGCACCTCCTTGCAAAGAACGGACCAGGGACGCCCTCACATCATAAGATGGCAAAACGTAACTTAAAACAATCAGGAAACAAAGCTCACAAGTTTCTTAAGGCTTTGCTTTCTGACAGATGTACAATTAATGTCCACTGCAGGCTATAGGTGGTTCCATATTTATTTTTCAAATGAATGTTACTAACCTGCTTGTCCCACAAATGTTATTTACAATCACATCTTTTATTCTTGTTTTAGCTGACAGGACAATCTCCTCAAGGATCTGGGCAGAGCTGATATATTTGATTTTCAGGTTATCTACTGCCTGCAGATACAAGCACTTTGATTGTTTACAATGCAGGAGTAATTGGTAACCGTTAAATAACTCCAGAGACTGATTTAAGAGTCCTTCACCTACTGCATGAAAAAGTAGGGCTTCATCCCACAGTCCCTAATCTGGCTAAATACTTAAAGATTTCACTACAAAAACAGGATATTAAAAAATCAGCAAATGCAATGATAATTTAATCATCAATCACATACAAGCATTATATTCAGTTTTAATTATTTCAAATCAATTTATATTTCAAAGTGGAAATTAAAATAAGAAAAAAAGCATGTTCTCTCATTACACTTCCAAAATCTGTTACAAATATTAATTTGTGTGGCACATTTTAAAGCAGAATTTCTAGTGCTGCTTTCAGCAAAACGAGGACACTAAAACAAAATTCAGCCAGTATTCCTATGAGGAATTTCACATGCTGTTTAATTGGTGATATATTACTTGCGATTGCATAGGTTCAAGTTGTTGACAATACTTTAAATAACTTTCAGAAGCATTTGCCTGGTCTTGCACAGTCAAACAGAATTACTTAACCATAACCAAATCTAGCAAAAAGACACAGAGAGCATTTTAACTATTTTCTGACACCATTTAACTGTCACTGAACTTCCCTGCTTCAAGAAATGGTGTGGATTCACAATACTGTTATGAACACAGTTTGTCGGCAGAACTCCTCTGAATTTAGCATTTTGTACTGGAAAACAGCAGTGAAATACATCATTGAAGATATTACACGTTACCAGAGAGCACCATGATGGATGTAGCCTAAATCAGATGCTAAAGCACTCTGTGGGAGGCCATCCAGCTGGAACTGCAGTGAGCTCACCACGCCCGTGTTTCACCACAGAGCCCACATTCACCAAGCTTTGAGGAGCAAGGCTGAAGTATGCAGCAGGAGATCGGGATATCTCCTGTCATTCTCTGGCTTCTTGGGGGAGTGCAGCACCAAGACTTCTCCCTTGCTTCCATGTGGAAGTGCTGTGGGTCCTTAAGGGTTCACCAGCAGCCCCTTCCCACAAGAGCAGCTCCACCTGTTCATGGACCAAAGGAGACACCAGTGGCAGAGCACCCACACCTGTGCACCACTATGGCTTACCTAAAGAGTCACAGGATCCTCTTCCGTTCCACATAAGTCTAACTGCAACCCCTCAATCTGATCCCAACAGAGCTTTCTGTCCAAGCAGGAAGTTTAAGGAAAATTGAGATTGCTCCTAAATCATTAACAATGCCAAATGCCTGATTTCTTGGGGCATAAACATACTTGTTAGCATGCTGTAAATTAGTTAAGTGGAAGCCCAACATTTTACAATTTATAGCCAGCACCAAATCACACCTGGACTCCTGCAAATTCCAGGTGCACATCCTGCAAAAATCACATAAGATATATAGCAGAGACTGAGCCAAGTGCTCTTCCAGGTACCCTGGTGGATATACTATCACAAATTTTACCACCCATGGGCAAACCACAATACATTCAGACCACATCACAACTGATTTCATAGAGACATTTCAAACACTTTTCTTCCAAGAGAGAACTGCCACTTTGAAAAATTTCAGCCTGTTTACCCAGATGTTTTGGTCCTACAGCTGTCATTTAAAAGGTCATAAACATTCCTTTTTATAATGACGTAATGATTTTCCTTCTCCTGCTCGACAGTTTTCCATAAACTATTTAAATAACTTTTGTGTTGAAGGTTTACCATTGAAAATTTTAGAGCAGTATGTGAAGAGTTCAGAAGGTCATGATAAATCAAATTAAGAAATTGTTTCTATTGTAATTTAACCACTAGGCTCCCATGGAAATTCCACAGTGGGATGTATATACTAATTTGTTCTGCTTTTACGTTTGACTACTACATCTCCAGCACTGTTGCTCTGCATTTTTGTAAAGATATATGTATATAGAATTAGTAGAAGGCAAACAACACCTTGTCTCACTCTTTCAAGTTTTAAAAAAATCTAGCATAAGCTTTATAGTTAATGTGGAACTGTAAGAAAAAAAACCAAATATTTGGACATACATAAGTATGCTAAACAAGGCAAAAAGTATGTCCACACATCTAATTCTGAAACATTTTTACTTTGTCTGTGCCTCAAACCAGGCTTATGTTTGGTTCAACACTAAATACAAATTGTGATAATTTACAACTTTTTATATGGAGGCAGGAGCAAAATTTTCCAAGTTGTACTCACATGTTCACATGTGCAAGAGACACAGAATTAATTAATTTAACATACTATTCTGGCTTATCTCTGTAAGCTTACTTTTTTGAATTTCATTTCCTAGACTAAAACTGTAGTTCTTCATATTTCTTGATAGAGAAAATCAGAGAATAAACTAAATGCAAAAGAAAGTGTCATTTCAGAGACTAGTTATTTTCATAACTTTTTTTCTTCTCTGTCATCCTTCCTTCCAGTTTTTTAAAAAGTTTTACATGCATTGTACTATAACCTTGGCTTTTCAATTATACATAATTCAGAAAAATATATTCAGAAGTAAAAAAACTTAAAATTGATACAAGGTGGCTGAATGTGAGGTGAATTTTAGTCACATCACATGCAGAAAACTCTGGCTTTTATGAAAGTATCCATTACCAGGTTTTGTTTTGTTTAAATATAAGATAACACATAAAAGCACATGTAAACTATATTATGTTGTTATACCCTACATAAATTATACTTTACTTTGACACCATATCATGAATAAACAAACCCTAGGTCAAATTTAAATACTCAAGTCTCATCTTGATCCCTCACTGTCTCTTGGTCCAGCTTCATTTAGAGTGGATAAAGTGTGAGAGAAGAGTAAAGGAGCTTGACCTGCAGGTTATATTTCCAGCAAAAAAGATAATGTGAGATGCAAATGAAATTAATTTAAAAGAAAACCTAAATAATTCAATGAATTTGAATAGATTACAATAGATGCCCCTATATAAAACACAACAATATTTCCTCAGTCTTCCAGGTTCAGCTTCCACTGATCAAGATAACACAGCACGATCACACATATGTCATCATGTGTACCTACATGCATAGGAAAAGCTACTAAAGTTTTGTAGAGTTCATAGTCTGAGCCCTTCAAAATGGATTACTAGCATTTCTTCAAGTGATTTCAGGCACAGAATGTTACACTTTTAAATCTGCCTCACTTCAGCAATGATCATGCATTTACCATAGTTTTCATTATATCAAAAATACTTCAGCTTCATTAGCAATGGATAAATTAATTTTTTTTATTAATTCAAACGATCTTTTTTTCCAATTTTTTATAAGGCCCAAGGTTCTTTCAGCAATATTGGCTCCTTCGCTGCTCCATAAAATTGTAATCAATCTCTATTATTGTCATGAAAATGGTATTTGTCACTTAGCTGAGAAAAAACTAATCAATACGTCTTGCAGAGTAGAATAGGAGTTTAATGCACTGAATTGATGTCTGTTAGAGAAATTTAGCTTGCCAGCAGTTTGGGACAAGCTAATAGAAAACCAGAAAATTCACTGAAGGTTGACAGATGAATACATAGACATGCCACAAAAATTAATATTTGGGCACTTTGTATAGCCTGTCATTTCACATGCTGGAGAGAAAATAGACGTAGACAAGCATATCCCTCAGGAAATCCTTTTGGTTTTTAAAAAGCAAAAGCCAAAAGCATGTAAAAATGAATTCTTCACTGTTTTATCTTTATGTTTATGTAAGTTTCTGAAAAATAAGTATTCTGAAAACAATCTTCCATTTAAATATTTTGCGTCAGACATGATATTGAATATAAAAACAATGCTGAGTGATAAAATAATACAAAGTTTCTGAGGCTATACCGAATTTCTGATCCTTCTGGATAACTCTGCATTGCAAAACCAAATCAGAGCATTACTTCAAAAATTAGCACAGAAACTGAACAATAATACTGCTCACAAAATGTTCTGGATTGTGAAGAGAAGGAAAAAAAAAAGCCCAAGTAAATTTTTCATAACCAATACCTAGAAAGAGATGCAGTCATATATTTCATGGCAAGTACAATACTCTCAAAAGAGCTGCTAGGATTATTTGAGCCTTATTAAAAAGAAGTCCCATTTTAGGAACACAATCCTCCTTTCTGTCTATTGCCATCTGCAGAAGCTGTCAAAACACTCCACCTTCCAATTACACGCTTTCTGTCTTTCACTTGCTCTAACATAAGCCTATAATCTGTTTAATTCCCTTGTTTGGTTGGTTTAATAAACAATGCTTTTAAGTAGCAGGGCTTGATAAACCCAGCATCCAGAACAAGCAAGCTGCAGTTATCCCTCCCTCCAGGAGAGCATCAGCACCACTGACTGCAGAGCCAACACGCTGGCCGCAGCAGGAAGCAGCACAGGGTACCCAGCTTTGGACTTCTGTTGCACCACTTTCTGAATTCCATTCTTCCTATGAAATCTGCTGATTCTACTTTGGATATAAATGGGTCCTGCCTGTGGCTCCCAGAAAGCTCTAAAAGTACGAATTTTAAGACCTCAGGTACCCACCAGGTGAAAGAGAAGCAAACGGGTCTCTAAATGCCTAAGGCAACCAGCTGATTATTTAAGGTGAAACGTTCATGCTGTCATTCCAGAGACTTCAAGTAAGGCTGGTTTATCAGCTCTGTTTCAGTAAGAGGAACAGCTTTTTATCATGTGCAGAAGAGCATTATTGGGCAAAAGGATGAGATGTTAAAGATGTCAGTAATTTTCTATGGCAACACACAAGTTTAAACATAGGAGAATAGAAGCGACAACAGCTCCTTGACTGTAAAACTGAAATAAGAACAGACAACAGAGTCTCCAATAAGGTGGACATTGAAGAAAATCCGTATCTCCTACTTCCATCACCATTCTGTCATGGATTTTAAAACACCCATGTGAATTAGAGGTCTCCCCTGCTACTCCAGCACTCCTTTCGGATGGCACCAGAAATTTTATACAGGAAGTGAAGAAATATCATTACTGAGGTTCCCCAAAAATAGGGAACTTAATCTAATTTTGTCCTAATTCCTAAAAGAATTTGACCTTCAACCTGATGAAAAATCAGGTCAAGTTTCCATGTTAAATGATAAAAGGAAAATAAGCTTCTACTGAGACTGTCAGTCACAATTTTGCAAGCCTAACACAAAGCAAACAGTAACACTACTTGTAAGAAAGTTATTCATTCTTTAAAAAAAAGGATGTCATACTCCATAGGAATTTCATAACACTAATGTAGGAGGTCTCAAAAGCCAACTGTGTGGTCTTTATTTCACAACTGAGTTCCAGCTGCTATTGTACATTATAGGATCATGCAGTTGATGGTAATGATAAGAAATCAGTGTTGCATGGCACTGTCAACTTTTCATGAGTGCAAACATTTGTGGTTGACCCTAGGAAAGGTAAAGGGTTATTACAGAAGGTGACAGAATGTTAGTAGAGCTAGTTCAAAATAGGAAATGTTCTGTCATACACTGTCAAGTCTGATGCATCAGATTTGCATGTGTGGTGAGAAAATGAACACACATGTTATACCCCGGGAGTTACATATGTATTTTTGTCAGAAGTGCAAAGCAGAGTTTGGTGTAAATGCAAGCTGTTACAAAATTTATCAGAGCTGTAAGCACTTGCAACATCACTGGCTCCACATGAATGTATACACTGAATCTCTTTCATGATAAGTTGAAAAGATACAAGCATAAACTCAGTATTAAGCATGGATATTTTTTGTAATCAGTATGGTGGATCCTGAGGGAAATATTCCCATTGAATTTTCCTTGGGCTTTCTAAGATAATTTGTACAAGACTGATGATGAATTTGAATAGGTTTGAAAGCTCAGTCCCACTGAGGAAAAGGGTAATAGGTACTTCCCAATTAAACTTTCAGATTAGTTTACTGACAAAGGGACATAAATTTGAACCCACAGCATACATTAAAATTAGATGGGCTTCTACGGAAGACGGTAAATTTTCAGATGTTTTTTCTTAGTTTCAAAATATTTTTCAGTCATTTCCACATGAACAGCCAGAAATTTTGCTGTACTCATAGAATGGACTAATAAATAACAACAATGGCTTGGAAACACCTTCCATCTCTTAATATACTCCCCAGCCATCAAGGCAGAATTACACCATGTAAACCTTTCTAGCACTTGCCATTAATTCAAATACCATCTATATGAATCTGTTCTACTTTAAAGTCTTCCTCATTCTCTAAATATAATCATAATGTAGTTTGCTTCCTCTGAAATATGAAACTTTTCCAGGGCCTATGTGAACGCTTTTTCCAATAAGACTCAATAAAATTATGATGCAAGGGCATGATCCTCCATCCACTGAAGTTAATGAAAAGTGTAATCTGGTTTAAAAAATACAGAAATAATGTCCAAAAAAAAGAAATTAAATGCAACCAAAACAGTGGACTTTCTGCCCTCATTTACTACAAGTCTCAGTCATGACCATTAGATAAATACAAATCAAATGCCCTACACCTGCATCTTAATTTCCTGTGCACCTCCAATGTTCATGAACATCAGCAAATACATTTGCTTCAGGTGGAAAAGTTTTTCAAAAATACCAAGTAGGTATCATCTCGATTTCTCATTTTGCTATTGACCAAGCAATAACTGTTGACTCCTAACTATTGAATCACTCCTAGTTGAATTTGGATCTGATTTCTTTTATGAAATAGAAGGCTTTATACTATATATATTTTCTTCTGAATAATCTCTTTCCCCTCACTTCATATTTGAAAATTAACTTAACTGATCAGCAGACAAGGGCTCATACAGTGTTGAAGAAAAACTTATAACAAATATAAAAAAAACTTCCTAATTTCTTCTCAAAATCTTACCTTCATTTTCAAGAACAACCATCATAGGCACTTTGCCCTTTTAAATATGCCCTTTTAAAACTGTATTTAGTTTTAAGAGCAATCCTCGACTGGATCCGTTCAGGAGGCATTATCTTAAACCAGTTTACAGAATAACAGCAAAGGTGGCCATATGTACCCACAGCTACGAGCAATTAAAGAAAGCAGTGATGCCTTCTAGCAAAGAATAAGTTGTTCTAGTTCTGTCTTGCTTCCTCTGTGAAGTGTGCTAACACTTCTTATTTGGTTAAGAGATTTGAAGTCAAAGAAACCCCAAAATTGTCTGTTTCTGTATTCATTGACACACACCAGAATGTTACCCGTTTTGATTTTTAAGGAAACTGCCTGCACTGATTAGTTAGAAATACAGAAAGGCACTTGACAGCAGACAAAGTGAGCTAGACAACACTCACACCTCCTCCCTAGGCTTCTCTTTTTGTCTCCACATAAAGGATGCCTGCTGCCTAGCCCAGTCTTGGCTTTCTGTGGCTCTCTCCTGCTCAGGAGAGGGCCAGCCTCCACAAACACCAGCAGGAGGAACCATGACAGAGCAGGAGGCATAAACTTCAGTGTTCATCAGCTGCCTCCCTGTGTCCACCCAGAGCGAGCCATGAGTTGGACCTCAGTTCCTCCCAGAGAGCAGATGGGTGGAGGAGATGGCCACTGATGGTCAGAGATAACACCTTGCACTTTATCATGTCCTTCACTTTCCCAGGAAAGTGATTTCAGATCTTAACCTAAACAACTCCTTAAACACAGGGGTGCCAGATAAACCTATAACTTAGTAAACTTCTTTGACAAAACTTTTGTTTTGTATATTACTGAGAAAATGATGATGAAAATAATTTTGGTGCTGTAGAGAACAAGCTGTTTAGTCAACTGAAATACGTAAAAAATACACCGCAACCTTGAATTGCAGATTGGCATTTATTTTAAAAATAGTTTTGTGCAGGTATAATTATTAATTAAAATATTTTAAAATGGCTAAGGGATCTAGCAGTCAGGATTAGATTTAATCCTGAGTGACCACCATTAAAATCCAATTGTTCACACTTTACAAATTTTTCAACCTAAATATTTTGTGAATTTAAATTTGAAAAAGCTGAAATTAAACCAAGTTACTAATGAACTTCAGTCTACATACTTTGGGAATTATTTTTATGTATAGTTATGCATACACATACAAGATACATGAGTGAGGTCAAAAAGAAGTAAATTAAACTTCTCTGTTGATGCTTTCCACTGATTTTTATGAGTCAATAGGATAAGGGAGGATGGATACAAGAGTCAATATTAAAATTAATTGAGTATTTAGCCTGAAAGTCAAAAACTTTAGTGGCTATCTGCCACAGTGGCTGGTGGTGTTTGTCACATTGTGCAGCTTCATTGGTTTGATGTCCACCTGCTGTGGACATCAAAGAAGCTGATGTACAAGGAAAATCCTAATATCCAGAGACACTGACACTGAACTTGCTAAGCACATCCTCCAACAAGTCAATTGCAGAACCTGTAGCAGCTCAAGGCCAGTTTATAACGTACTTAGACAACTGTGTAACTCTAACAGAGGAGTTTGGGATATTATCAATGTTATCCTGCAGCAGATTAAAGTTTGAGTTAACCTAATATGGAAAGTTATAGTTCATACAAGATTTAATCATGATACTTCAGATCATTAGGAATATGTCACAGCAAAGAGCAGTCTAATCCCAAAATTATCAAAATACCTTTCCATGGAATTAAGGGTGTATTTATATCAGAAATAAAAGATACATATATACGTTTTAAATAGACTGTTAGTCCAGAACCATAGACCAAAGAAAAAAAGAAGCAAACAAAGAGCTGTTAGCATGCTAAACAGGGAAATACACAATAAAGATGCCACAAAAGCTTTTAACTTTAGACCATATATCTTCTTAAAAAAAAGAAAATATGTGCAAAACCAGAGTCAATTTACTATTCAATTCTGAAATTTTTTAAACACAAACATGTTATACTTACAGGCATTTTGATTGGGTGGAATCAAGACAGGTTAGATGCTGTAGATGTAAATTCTTGTATTCTGTTCAGTACAGTTTTTTTAAGTAGAACTTCAAGCATGAACACATCAAATATTATGTTTTACTTGAAATAGACATTAAAAAGTTGACTGTTCTGTAATGGCATCAATTTTCCAGTAAATGTTGTTCAAATGATGTCATGAAATGTCATGGATAGAAATCTTTTCTATAATTTTCAAATTAAATTAAAATTCTAGTGAAGAAGGTAAATACAATATTAAACCACTTTAAGCATTAGCTTTCTTCACTTTTCTGAACACTGATAAAGCTGTCCATTTTTGTATGGTTTTATTCAATCTGAAGAGCAGAAGGATGCTCAAAGTTGATGTATGTGTGAGCATGGAGTGCTGCACTTATATTATACCTACCTTGTGATTCAGTTCTTAAATCTATTACCTTACTAAATGGGACATTCTACAATTACTTCTCCTGAAAGGACGAAACAAGCATTGTATCAAAAATTTAACAGCCTCTTTGGTTTGCTGAAAAAGCCACCTGATCTGTGCCTCAAACATCACGGGTACGTTTCTTTCCCAGCTGCCAAGTAGGGGAAAGAATTCACAGTTGGGCTCCTCACTACTTGCAGGAAGCCCACACGATGACTTTCGCTTTTGTTTCGCTAACAAGAGCACCGGAGACCAGGTGGTTGTCAGAAGCTCAAGGAGAATGCTTTCCTCTGGGCTGCTCTCAGTGAGGCTCTGCTCCAACTGGGGCAGTGAGGGAAAGGAGACAAGGACAGAGAAAATGGCAGAGACCAATCAGTCAACACAGCTTGTCAAACAACCCAGCACTGGGGACCAGGAAGCTGCCTCATTGCACAGCCAGCCACAGAAATAGCAGGTGGAAAAAATGTATAGTTGGTCAAAGTAAAGGAGAACCTAAATGGCATTTCTCACACAAAGAAAATAAGATAAGGAACCTATCTTTTTTACACTGTTGGGGGAAAAAAAAAAAAAAGTGGAAAAAGAGAAGCGATAACCACGAAGTGGGAATCTGATTAAGACCCTGAATCTGTGGAATATGAAAAAGACAACTAAGAAAACAGGGTATTTGGAAAATTATCAGTGCCAAGGACAGCACTGATCTATTTGTATAACTTTCCTACATAGCAATCTTATCACTTTGCTCGATCTGCCAAAACAAGCTCAAAAAGCAGTCCTCTAAATGTGAAAAGTGGCTGCAGCAAAAATACCTTCTCACAAAAAACTGCAGCAGGGGAGAAAAACATTTAAATGTTGTGAAAATTATGGCAAGATGTAGTGGTTCAGGAAATCTTAAACGAAAACAAAAACCGAAACATAGCAGTGTGTGTGTGTGTCTACCACAGCAGCAGTTTTGGAAAGGACAAGGAAGAACTCTAAACCCCTTCTGAACCAATGCTCCAGGGAGAAAACCCCAGTGAAGTAGGGTAAAGACAGACAGATATTTAAGGGCTCTGCAAGAGGAGACTTTATTTCTATGTTTAGCATTCATTCAGGCAAAATAAAAGAATGAGGCAAATACACCTGATTTACTTTGTTTTATTTAACCACTGAGAGCAGAAAAGACAAAACTGATTTGGCTCACCCATAGTACTTTCATTTAAGGACCTAACTTCCACGAAACAGATCTTGGAAGATGAGCAATTAATTCCAAAGAGAAAAAACTCTCTTTCTATGCCAAATCAGATCAAAAGTTGTCTTTCTCTGAAAGGTTATTAAAACTTACTGGACTTAAAACATCCTTCCTTGATCTCTTAACAAAGTCAGTTACAATCCTGCTTTAACTGCATGAAACTACAGTTTACTGTTGTTTGTCAGAGAGTAATGACACATGGCTGAGAAGACACAATACTGTTCTCCCTCTATTTGCCTAGTTCTGATCTGCAAAGTAACAATTAAAGTGTCACTCTGGATGAATGAAAAACACTGAAATTATGTTCATTTCTGAAGAAGTTATAAAAATAGAGTATAAACATAGAACACACAAACATCCATTATAAATAAAACCCTTTTTGAAATGCTCCCTCTGTTGACTCCTCTGCCTATATATTCCCTATTCCCCACAGGGATATTCTCCATTTCCAATTCCACTCAATGGATATTATTTAAATAGGGACTGACTTTGAGTTCCTTCAGAATTAGAATAAGATAGTAAAACAGTTTTCAAGTATTTTGACTCATTCAAGCATCAATAACATTTGCAGGTGATGAGTGAAGGAAAATTATGTCAAAGCTAGAGAAAAAAATTAGGTTCAGAAACTTGAAGCTGTTGTTCAAGTCATGCCAAGTACATAAAGTGATAGTAAATGTTTTTATACAGTTTCAAAGACTTGGCTTTAATTGGTACTTTGGTGATTAAAAAGTTAGCCTTTTAGGGGCCTAAATGGCTCAGAAAATATGCTACACTATTTCACAGAAGTATGGACTGAGGCAGCAAAAGAAAAAGAGCATCTTACATCACGGCTGTCTCTAAAATTAATTTTAACATCAAATAGATGCAAAAAAATCATACACATACATATTTAAGACACCCTTTCAAAATATCAGGACATCTGTCTTGTAGGAGTTATTGCTCTTGGTGAAAATACTTACAGCAGAAGAGGGGCTCCTGATAATTAGTTGAGTCAAAACAAGCCTTCCTATTACAAACAACGTAAAATAGGGTTATTTCTTACTTCTCCCTTCTACATTTTGAATTTTTTTTTTTGTTCTTGAACAACAAGGCATTCCCATTGCGGTACCCTGAAAAGCTGAAATCTCTCCTGTGACTTTCAATCATAATATCACAAGCACATTAACAATATTATTTCTGACTCAAAAAATTTACCTTCATTAAGTATAGAACTGTGAAAGTGGTATCTCTCATGATTACTATAAAACTAAAAGACACAAGCAGGCTACAAGCATGCAACAGAAGTCCTACTACCCATGATTAACCGAGTAGAAATTAGTATTCTCACATGGTGCTTCATTGCACACTTGCAAGAAATAATACCAAATAATTCAATAAAGCAGTAATTAAAAACCTGTCTCAATTCTCCTGGTGCCGTGGCAATCATGCTCCCACAACCTCGCAGCTGAGCACGGAGCACTCAGCTGCCTGCACTGCACTGCAAAGAAGCAATCCACCCACCACTGACTCCTGTTGTTTCATAGGGGATCCAATTACTGATATCGTTCTGACACTAGAGATTAGCTGATTGCCAGTTCAGTGTGCTTACAAAATCTTATGTGTCACAGGAGGCCCTTTACTTGTTTCTGTAAGACAAACAGTGGTTTTTTTTTAATCTATTAAAAACCCACTAGAATATATTCTCCCTCATGTGTAGCACTCCAGCCCCATCCTGTTGGACTCAAAGCAAATTCCTCTTTTAAAATTGTCATAGAACTAAACTGTGGTGACAGTAGCAGACAAAATACACTTTTAATTATGCTTCTCAAAGAAGAGATTTAAAAGAGGCAGAAGCTATACATGCCACTATTTTAGCGCTCAGAAAGACCACAGATCTTTGTGAAGTCTGAGATCACAATTACTTTTTTTCTAATTAAAAAATGTTAATGGAACTTTGCACTGCTCTTTTTCCAAATCTAAGAACACATTGGAACAAGCCCTTGTGTGGAAAACAATGGCTTGGTTTTTGTTAGAAAGAGGTTTTCTAATCCCCAGTGTTGTAAATAAAATTCATTAGGACTGTATAATATCAGTCAGTTAAATTCTATTACCATTCAAAGAAAATATATCAGTGGGGCTCCAATACAATTTTCCTGTTCCAGCTCCTGAACTGAAACAAAAAGAAGAAATAGAAAGGCAAACTACAGGTCAGGCAAATTAATATTAAGGCAAGAAAAGTCAGATACTAAGGAAAAATAAGGAAGAAAGACAGTGATGAGCAATAAATACTTCTGTTTTCTCACCACCACCACCAGTATTCTTACAGGCAGACATTCTAATGACTCTGCTGGTTGTTCAAGTGCTTAGGCTGTGTCTACATATGAGAAACCAAGGATACCATTTTTAATGCTCCAATGAACTTTACCATCCATTCTAGAAAACAACGTCTTCATCAGCTGCAGCAAGACACATTTTATTACTTTGAATACCATAGGATTTTACTGTAAATAATACCTTCTCTAGAGAAAAGAAGCTTAAATTGATGTGGGAAATGATGTAATGCTACATAGATTTAGAATAAAAGGGACTTTATTTATTTATGCTACAATATCCAAAAAAACCAGAAGGGCATTTTACAACCCCCAAATTAATGAATTTCCACAAATCTTCTTTAAATAAAAATGGAAGTTAACTCATAAATTTCTGGTATTTACTTTTATGTAATGACAATATGCAAATTTTGTTTCAAATTATTAGAAAAATATTTCATTCACAACATATGAACAAAGAATACTGCCAAATAACACAAAACCAGGGCTAAGATAATATTAAACAGACATGCTGCATTTTCTTTTAATACCCTTCCTGGGAAAAGAAAGCTGTGGAAATTTGCTGGTCAAAAATATATTTAAGTTTTGTCTTATACTCTAACAAGAGCAAAATGAGAGACACAATCATAAAAAGATCAGGGTAAAGAAGCCAATGCAATTCAAAGTTTTTAACGTCAGTGCTCCCACACACAGTATAAAAACAGAGCTGACCTAGACGGGGGGTAGGGATGCCATGAGCCATCTTTGCCACCCCTCTGCTCACAACAAGGATCACTAACCTGCCTCTGACAGAAGATTGCCTAACTCATTCCCAGAATCTTCTGTAGGGATGCTGCAGCATCTCCAATCCATCAGCTGCTGTGCTTCACTAACTTTATACTTACAGTGGTTTCCCCAAAGTCTAACTTAAATTGCCCTCCCTAGAATGTAAAAACATTATTATTCTTCTCCTGTTCCCCATAGAAGAAAGGACAGCTTAGTACTTCCCTCTTTGCAACAACCTCTCATGTATTTGAATCAGAAACCTTTTCTTCAATTGACTAATTCTTTCAAGTTGTGTATTTGGGGAAAGTTTTCTAGAATGCTGACCATCCTGGCTGATTTTCTTTGGACTTGCATGGAAGTCATAGATCAGCTGAAGTATGATAAGGAACTGCAAACACACTGTTAACTTCCACAGCACTGTCCTTTCCACTGCCAACATGCACAAATGGTTCCTGCCAGCTGCACTTAGCACTTGCTGAGCACTGCTGTTCTTCAACTAAAACTGTACCTCAGCACTTTTTACTAATAAAACTGTTGAATGGGCAATAAAGACAAACATATGTTTAACTTAAAATCAACTTAACTAAAAAAATCCCCAAACCCAGACTTCATTAATTTAAATTTTGCACTCTTTTGTGGTGTCACTTACCCTTGCCTCATCATATCACTTAGCCAAGGCACATTGTTACTAAAGAGTATTATTTCATTAGGTAAGTATTTATTAGGTTGACAGATATTTCACATACACCCATTGCAAACTGCTGTGCAAAATCAGGGGCACCATAAAAATAAACATCATGTGTTCATCACCTGAAGAAAGTTAAATCCATTAAATAAGAAATATAAGGAAGTGTATTATCTTATGAAGATAACTAGTTCCCTTTCGAAGCAATGACAATGACAGTGTAACAAGCAGTAGGAATGTTCTAGATCAGAGGGAATCCCTTGCTCCTCAAATCTTGTATGGATTAGGTGCCATTGTTCCCCTGGCTCTGGTTAAACATGAACAGCTAAACTTGTTAGACAGTGCTCCCAAGGCAGGGCTCCTGGAGCATTGAACCCAAATCATCAAAATAAAAGTGAAGGTATTACAAATTAACCATAGGTGAACCTTGCTAAATGTTAATTTTAAACTACATTATTGAATTACATCATCCATCATTAATGAAACTCTGACTACATATCCTTCACCAATTCAGTGTATCTGATTAGGAAGAGTGATTTTTTTTTCACTGAAGCAATAGGACTCTATTTTGATGCTTGCTCCAAGTATTTTACCATCCCATGTCACCATCATTGTGACTTTAGCAGAGAGTCCTTGCTCAGCAAGGTTACCCAGGAACCCTGAGCAGATGTAGTACAAAATTGAAATGTATGTATGAGATAATACATTCCAAATAGGTTTGCCATTCTGTGGCACTAAGCATTTCCAACCACTTATCAACTGTAGAGTTGCTATTTGCATTTTGTACTCTATACATGAAAGCACTACAGCTGCCTGTGGCAACAAAGGAAATGCAAAACTTGCTGGAAGAAAATAAATAAAATAAAACCATTTCCTGTGGGACAATTCAAAGTCTCACCTCATCATCCTGAGACATCAGTGATTCTGTGTTGCCTCTGTTTTTTTATTAATAATGCAGCAACAGTCTTTCAACCACTTTTTCATAACAGGAGCTTTTCCTTTGGAGGTGATATGAGTCATGTGATTACCTCAGTCATCTGGAGTCAAAGGCTAAAAACTGATAGAGGTTCTCACTATCAACTAGCCTATAATTTGGCACCCAGAGAAGCAGTAATAAATGAGTGTTTATCTACTCAATGGGGAATTTCATTTCACTCTCTGCCCCCAAAGTCATTACCTGCACAATAGGAATGAGCAATGGAAATTCACAACATAATAAACTATTACAGGCTTACTGCTTAAACTGCATCTCAAAATCATTTTCTGGACCGGAAGCTATAAGAAAACTGTTCTCCATAACAATAGAAAAATTTGTTGATATGATGAAACAAAAGATATTTGCATCTCCTAAGAACAGAGAAGCATTTTATACTCCAGATAAAGTTTCTTCTGTTCTCAGTATTGTTTTCCTTAGTGAAGAGAAACATTAAATAGTCCCAATTTTCTTTTCTTAGGAACCATTTTAATAAAATAGTGTTATTAAGTAATATTTGTATGTCTTTTATCTAACTGAAAGATGGAAGACATTTTCTATCTTGTTGAAAAAAAAACTTATATGATTAAAAGAATAAGTAATAAGAAAATATTGTTCAGTTAACTTGTTATATCATTTACACTTAAGTATATTGCCAGTAAGTTAAAAAGCAATACTTTTGGTGTAATATCCACTTAAAATCCTGTACAAAAACTTACTCTGAATAATAATTTTTTTCTAAAATTGGCAGCTTACTAAGAAAGAAATGAAAATATTTGCAATATAACAGCACTGAAAATGGTCGAAATTCATATTTTTATTCAGTATTTTTAATTTAGTGGAATGTACTGGGATATAATTTTAAAACTAAGATATTAAAAGCTATCACAGTTTCAAGTAATACTTCTCCACTGCCTTAATCTTAACAATCTATTTTCCCATCACTGTTATATTTGTTCAAGCATGAAAAACATACTACTTTTCCTCCTTTTCCACCTTCTGTTGAGATATTTCAGTCTAGAAATCTAAGATTATCTAGTCCAGTACCGATATCACTGAAGTAACTGTGTAGTCATCCTGTAATCCTATGTGAGGAAACACAGCAAGAAAATTATGTAGTCATTAAGGGAGCAACAGAAGCCACTTATATAAATTACTGTACAGTAATTCAAAAGAATATGAGGAGAAGGGATGCTTGAGGCTTATGCTTCTTTATTCTGTAAGCCTTGAATGTATTATCTGCCCAAACCTTGGGAAAGAGACCACCTGGTAACTCCTTTTTAAGCTTAAGTGAAAAAATCAGTGTTTCTGTTTTTTCTAAAAGTAATACATTTCTTTGAGCAGCTAATATGGTATCTATGGTTTCTAACTACTTTAAAGTGCCTGCACTAAGTAACTCCTGTAATGTTAAAATAGGCAAACATTCTAGGCCACTATGGGGATTTTTCTGTTCACTTTCTTAAGTCACAGAGGAAACTGGAAGTGAGGATACCATGCTTTCTCTGACCAAAGGAAAGCAATATCTTCTAAGGAGACACTTGGTTTAATGAAAATAGTATGTTTCCTTTCCTAAAGCCTGCTGACATAACTTACTCATTTTAATTTTTCCCTGTCTATAGGAAATTAAAGACCACAGAAGGGAACAGACAGCTCCAGAAAATTTGCAGTGAGAATCAAGTCCTGATCCCAGAAGGTACCAGCTACGTGCACAAGTCATACAAGTCCCATCAGTCTGATTGATTTCAGTCACCATGGAAAACTCACACCTGGACATTTTTAGTCTTGCCTTCATGTTCAGAATAGAGACAATCAAATTCTTTCACATTATTCAAATTATTTCTTAGGCAATAAAGTAAGTCAATTAGGCATTTCTCCCAATGCATCACTGAATAGTGTTCTCCACCATGATGTTTCAAGATGTCATTCTCAGCAGAGGAAAACACAACCTCTCTGCAAATTTCTGGGCATTCCCACACTCTCTGCACTCTAACAGTAGAGAGTGCGAAAGTATTTTTTTTCACTTTTTTGTGCACACTTTTTAACTAACAGAATAGTGGATTTCAGTCTCCAGCTATGAAGTGCACACTTTTCACTGACGATAAAATTGCAAATGCTTCACATTGCACCCAAACAAAATTGTAATAGCCTAGAAACTAGCATATTCAAGAAAAATATCAAAATTTCTTATGAGGCCTGGCTTGTGTTTTTCAGAACTTGTCTAATTTTGTATTAAAAGTTGACTTTTACCTTACACGAATCACTGACTTTTCATTTATCAGAATATATTTATGCTTAGAATCAGCATTCTATCTCTGTGCTCTCTGAAATGGTACTTTCACTAAGAAGTCATCAGAAAGGCTGAGGGAGATACAGGAAGCTACAGCAGAGAGCAGGAGAAAAGCAGGATGAATCAGATCTCAGAATTTATCTTTGTTGATAAGCCTGAAAATTTAGTGTTGCTCAAAGTCTCCAAAAAAGAGTAAAAGGAGAAAAAAAAACAACTTGGTGCTATTTTCTTAAAAATGATTTCAGCACACACTAGTTTTTCTCTGCTAAGAAAGAAGAGTGGACAAGCTAAATTTCAAAATTTTCAAATCATCTATGTGAATCAGAAGGCTGCATGCATGGAGGGCAAACACTGACATTTATTTTGTATAATGGTGCATGTCTTGCGAGGAATTGCCACTGGAATATTATTCCCACCCTACGTCAAACATTAATCTGAAATCAATATAGAGCCATGTTCCCAACATTTTTCACGCACCTGTGTTACCCCCCCCAGAGGGTTTTTCCACACTTGGCATTTGGCTCCCCAGGACACGGGAAGAGGTTCACTGCAATCCTCTTGCTCGGCACAGCATCGCTGCCGAGGGCTCACCAAGACCCTGGCATCTGTGGAGGGAAAGTGCAAGGTGAGACAAAGGTGATTGGTGGCAAATTTGCTGCTCTGTCAGCAAGTCCTGAAAAATAGAAAGTAAAAAGGGTGTTTTCCACAATACAGATGACATCCTCGTTTGAAATTATACAGCTGGAGTTGCTTTGTGACAAGACACATTGCTTTCTATCTTAAGACACGACAGGAATAAACTCACCTGCTAAATACACTTAGGCACACATAAAAGCTTGACTTGATAAATCCCAACTTTTTTCCACAAAAACATAATTTCCTTTTGAACTCATAATAAATTAGCCTTCATTTCATAGCTGAACTAGTTCCAAACAGGCTCTACACTTCAGTTTACCTCATGATCAGACATTGTCAAAAACTTTACTTAATCAAAAGCATCACAGTTTTGAGGAAAGAAAACCCCAGAAAATCACATCACACAATTGTTTTCTTCAAATAGGATGTAGCAGATCTCCCTCTCTGTTTACACTCTCCTGGAACACTGTTCAGACAGCTGTTTTTGAGCTCAACATCCCAAAACTGCCAGTCTCAGAGGAGCTTCATTTTTCCAGACAGTGTGAATCCCAGTGAATCATTGGCACCTTTCAAACCTGGATTTGAAAAATTTCTATCTAAGTTAAAAGGTATTTAAGGATGCTGTTTTAACACATTTCTTCTGGATCAGGTATTAGTATGCCAACCTGTTTTAATGTATATAGCCAGAAAGTTACAATAGTTTATTATCCTCAAGTGAAATTACACCAGCTAAGGCCAGTGCTTACTCCTTGTTGCTAATATACTAAAGTACTGCTCCTAAATATGGTGACTTAGTGCTCAAAAACACACTCAAATTCTCACCTGGATTTTGTTCCTGGATATTTTGCTTTTTGGAATGGAGCTCAGTTATTTTTTTCCTTTTTCTCCACCTCAAGCTTCCAAAGCTCAAGGCCAATATTTTTCTGAGGCCCGTGGGAGAAAACCACAGCTAATTTCCATGACACAGAAGGGAAAAAGATCATAACCACAGCTCCTTATCTTCACTGGCTGCAAAAGATACCATACTCAGTTATCACTGGCAGGATGTTAAATATATTCTAGTCCAATGAAATCAGGGAGGGGACTATTCACACCAGTAGCTGCTGCACACCTTGTTACAGAAGGTGAAGAGGCAAACATGATCCAGATATCATAGGAAACACATGTAGCAATTTCTACTGTGGCTTCTACTGCTAAGACTCAAAACAAAAAGCTTTTTATCCTGGAACAAAATATTTGTCTATTTTTTAAAACAAGATTTTCTAAAGAAAAGGGATCTCTGTGGAGAGATGACAGCACGTTTGGTCTCATCTGGGAATGCATACTGGCAGCAGATCCTGTGTGGAGATGTCAGATGAACTCACAAACTTGTGGGGGCCCATGTAATTTACTGCCTTCAGTTTCATAACACAACTTTTAGAACCAATAACTTTATAGAAAAACTAAGGAGGCCCAAGGCAAGTTTATAACCTATAGAATTTGTGTTGTTGGGTAATAGCACACGATGCAAAGTCATCTAAACATGACACCATACACCCATTTCCTTAATGCATGAGATCTTCTGTTTTAATCAATGCTCGCAATGTTTCCAAAAACATATTGAAACTTTTCAAAAATTTGAGAGGATCTTATGAATCAGTGCACAGACAAGTCTTTTCACCAACCACTGACATGCAACTTTGTTCAGGATGGCTGGTAGAAGAGGGTGAGTGTATATTAGGGACCCATGACTAGACAGAAGTTTGGTCAAAAGAGCTTACGGTTATAAAAAAAGTCATGTCTTTTGTAGTCAAAAAAATCCTGTATTATAGGTACTTATAAGAACAGCCTCCACAGAAAAAAAAACCTCATCAGAGCCCATTTTATAGGCTTTATAATGGTGAAGGACCAAACAATCCCATCTTGGAATCAAACCCATGGTTTCAGAAAATACAAAACACAAAATACATTTCAATACTCACTGTTTAGACATAATTGTCCCTCAAGCTTACGTTTCCCCCACTGCTTCTAAAAAAAGCCCAGAGAATGAAATATCTCAAGCAAAAATTACTGTATAATCTGTGGAATGTATAGAGCTATATGCAACATTTAATTAGGCAAAATAATCACCACATCTTTTATTAGTCCAATTTTCCAAGTACTCAAAGCTCCCAGACTAAACCACATTTATCATGAGCTGAGAAGTTAGCTGTTTCTTATTCCTAACTAAGAGGCATGGGAATTCCTCTGCAATCTATTGAAAATATCACTTGTCTGTGCACTGGTTCCTATTTAACTAAAAGAAAGCTATTGAAAGAATGAATTCTGCTAGTGTTAATTTGCTACAACTTTTTTCATTCATGAAATAAAAATAATTCTTCTATCCCAATAAAACAGAAATACAAACTGCAGGAAACAATTCCTTCAGTCCTCGTGGAATAGTCATTAAAAGGTTCAACAAAAGTTATTATCTCAAACTGTACATTTACTATTAAATTATTGATGAGCTGCTTCTATTTCCACTTCTGTTACCAGAAATTAAAGCAAATACTAAATTTCTAAATACACCATGCCTAGGGAAAAAAAATTGTGTTCATAGGCACCAGGATTCTCTGCAGTCCCAAAGGGATGTTCCTAATCTTACAGGTATCTTTAAGTCCTAGAATTTGCATTCTGCTTCTTGGCTCAACTTGCAGGTGTTTAAAAATACGTGCAACCACACAATTTGCTTTTGGCTACACATCTAAGAGGTTCAAACATGTGAATTATTCTATCTGAGGTCAACTACAATTTATGTGCCAAATTAGGCTGAAAAAAAGCTAGGAAGAGCTATGAAATACTAAGATCTTTGGTGCTTGGGAACTTGAGGCTATTTCCAACCAATGTGCATCATATCAGATCTTCTTCCAGGAAAAGTAGGCATTTTTAGGAACCAAATATGAAATGTAAGCTTCCAACTTATGAATCTCTAGGCTTCAGTGATTCAAATTTTCCTGTGCAAACAGATATAAAATGTGGATTAGAATAACAAAATTTTGTAAGAGTGTTCCTTGGACTTAAGAATTCTAGAAAACAAAGGATGCACATGCCATCATATGCCCCTGCATGCCGATAAGATTTGCAATAAAAAAAAAAAAAGACATGTTCACTGGGCTTTAACAACCTATATTGCTATTCTGTTGTAATATAATCAAAATATTTTCTAGGAACTCAGGTTCAAGATATATACATCTAAGTGGTATAATTCCACCAAAATGTTTTTATAGTGTATAGGTGCAGTACTAATTATATATATATTTATATATATATATATATGTATGTTTGAATATAATTTGGTCAGTTAGCAAGAGAATTAATGTCCATCTCAATAATTATGGGCTATTTTTTGCACATACACTCAAATTCAAAATTGTGAACTACACAAAATACAAAATTGTAACTCAAGTAAACTTACAATTTTTATGCTAAAATAATTTTCCATAAATTTCTAAAGGATGGGGGATATCTCATATAACGATCTCCTGAAACTTTTCAATACAATTAAAGTAGAGTTAAAGAGAACTCAAGTGATTCTCCTCCTCAGGGATTCATGTTTAAGTAAATCCCCAACACACAACCTAAAAGCAATCTTTGCATTCTATTTCCTTGGAACAGATAACACTAATATTAAAACTAGTCTTGGGAAGGGACAACTTGAAACGGAATTATCCATAAATGAAAATGCTAATTAAATTAGCAGGTTTTTTCTTTATTAAATATACTAAACTTCAAAGCCTAAGAAGGGATTTAAAAAGTCTAAAGTAGCTATCAGCCTTCAGTACTGTTAATGTCTCTCCCACTCACCAAAGCCCATCCCCACCAGCTTCCCAGTCTTATCTTACTTATTCCAGGAACAGAGAATAGAATAATGAAAGAACAGTGGGGAATGGACTGAGATGCACTTGTAGATATTTAAGACTGAAGAACTCAACAGCATAATTCACTATGTGCCAGCCACATTTTTCAGAAATAATCAGCATACTACCATAAACCTGGAATTTAAGCCTCAAATATGCTTTAATGGGCTGATTCCAAAAACATTCAAGATTGCCATTGACAAGAAGCTACAGAAAAAAAATAGTAAAACAAGTAATTCTGGGATTTTTTCTTCCCTAAATATAAAACTTTTAATAGAAAATCAAACTTTAAATAGATTGTATTCAGTCAAAGCCCTGTTTCTGTACCAGATAAAAAATTTAAAAGAAAAAAAAAATCATCCTTATCAGGCAGAGAAAGAGTCACAATCTATTAAATCTATCTTGTCTGACACAAAATTACAAGTGCGACATAAAAATCTAGCTAGCCTGACACAAAATTGAGCTGCTCCTGGTATAACTTTAAAGAACAAAAACCATCTCAAATGCAATAGAGGAAACCATGGGATGCAGTTTTTACAAGTACAGAAGTGGGATCCAAGATCCCAGATGAATTCATTCCGTAAGTGTGGAGCGCGATGATAATGACGTAACTGAATTCCTACAAGAGACTTAGAGTTGCACAAAGAGAAGACAACTCTGGTAGAAGATCCAGGTCTCCTGATCACTACGGGTTCCCAGTGAATACCTGTGCATTGCTTCCTTACGCAAATCAGAGAAAAGGCTGAATGCTACAATTTGAAAATTAATTTTCAGTGTGACCTTAAAAAAAAATACTGAACTATACACTGAAATAAGCATCTCATTTCTGGAGAAAAAAAATCTAAGCTTCCTTACCTGCAAGAATAGTCTTCCCAGTACTGTTTATGCTTGTCCTTGACCATGGTTCAGACCAGGCAGTCAAGGAAGACTGTAGAACTAGGACATATTCCTCCCACTTTCTGGTTAAATTGGATATTTAAACTTAACTTGAATGAACAAGGTACATCATGACAGTTACATTTTATAGCCACTGTGATGTCTACCCTCCAAGAACCTCACTAATTCCATTTTTAACTTACACCTTTGTCCTCCTTAATTTCCTTTGGCACTGAGTTCCACAACTCAGCTTCACACTGCCAGGACAGGCTTTAAAATTTGTTCTTTCTGGGCAGCAATAGAAACATTATCTGGCTCTTCTATGGTCACCTTCTCACAATTTCCTTGTGTAAAGAGAGCCAAATGTGAACCAATTATATCATAGGACAGAGAGACTTCTTTACCCCCCCCCAAATTGTTGTTTCAACCTGTTCATCCTGTGAACACAGCAGTAAATTCCTTTCCTAAGAAACTCTCTCCTCCCAGCATACTCCTGCCAGGAAGCTTATGACTGCTCTAGCAGTCAACCCTGCTATGTTATTTTGGTCCATGAGTCTTTCCTGAGCTGACTCCATTTAAATTAAAGTTATGACTCTATTTAAATTAACCATAGTATTTGTGAGCATTAAAATCACCATGCAGGAGAGCCCTCTGACTTGCTAACTGATTCCTTTACCTTAACAAGTATTTAACCTGTCCAAACTACCCCTTTATATACAATCCCAAGAAAGCTGAAGGCTCAGGAACCTGCTCAGAAGAGGTAAAACACCCATCTGAGACAGTACATTTATCCTGAGCCCAGTCAAAAAGAATAAAATGGAGGGAAAGGAAAATGAAGGAGAATGATAAAGTTAAAAATAAGACACAATTTCTTTCAATTAGAGAGAAGTGATGATAACTGAACCAGTGGCCAAGGGAACACATTTGTCTGCATTTCACCAGATTCACTAAATCACTTAGTGTGACATGGAAGACATGATAGTTATAATGAGATGGCATTAAGAAGGGAAAAATAAGATTGAACAGTAGAAAACAGCATCAGTTAGTGAGATTTGTTAAACTAGGAAATGGTCCCCTCTGCCACTGCACTTTACATTTCTGAGAATGTTTAAAGACAAAAGATAGGGAAAAAATAACATGTAAAGAGAGAATTCCACATGGAGGGGAGAAAAAAAAATTAAATGGATTTTCCAACAGGTTGCTCTCCCTCCCTTCTAACAAAAGCTGTACAAATCTGACTTCTGCCTGAAACAACCCTACAGAGTTGCAAATGCTGATGGATGGCTATCATATACTCACCAGGCAGACAGTCCTGTGGAACATGGATAATTTGAGGGATGAATCAGCTTAGTTCAAGTTACTTCAAAGCCCCCTTCTGTCTCTCTGATTCTCTTACTCCAAGGACACTGTCTCACATGAGTGTGACATTCCAGAACAATGAAATTGGTAAAGCAACAAAAGAAAAACTCACAATGATGGATTTAAAAAAAAAAAAAA